>JAZKJV010002413.1:0-574054 GCA_037367405.1 Ottelia alismoides
AGATTAATTTAGATCAACTCCTCTAAGATTATTGTCAACTATTCGAGGACTTGAATCGGAGGCATTGGATGACCAGATATTTTGCTTCAAATTTTTATGAGCATAAATTTATTAACTTGAAGCATTAAGTCAGTTCCATTTTGATTTGTGATTACTTTTCTGAATCTATTGATCATATTTTTGAAGGAATTAACACATTTCAATTCACAGATCCTAGGCTTAATAGTCTCTGTTTATTTTCTTTACATCGCATCTCCATCATTGCATTGTATATTTTATCAACACAAAAATTAATCAAACACTTATTAATTATTTAATTTGATTTAGGACTACGCAACTAAAAATCACCATTTCCTGAGTTCGACCTTGGTATACTTGCCAAGTAAAAATATTCCACAACATTCACAGATTGTGGTATTTTGATCGATCGAAATTTGCCTCCTATACTACAATTATCGATTATTAAAGAGGTGAATTTCACGCTCATCAGAACCTGATGCTCTCAATAGACTGGACCAAATCCAAAGCTAGATCTTTCTCATTCAGTACAAGTTGTGGTCCATTTACCGACTACCCAATCAACTCGCTCTGTTAAGGATATCGCAACCCGCTTTACCGGAGACCGGAGCGATCCTCACTAGAGAACGACTAACCCCAAGACCAGTAGTCTGATGAGAGTTCAGGCAGGCAAACCAAACAATGAGGGGATTCTCTCCCAAGACAGATTTTTAGGTCAAGTGTCTTTTAGGGTCAAGTGTATTTAGCAGTCCCAATTTTATGATTATCTCTTTTTAGGTGTTTTTCAATAAGCAAACAAATGCCTAAAGATTTTTTCGATCTCCTGATTATTTAAGGTCCAAAATAGGGGGACAAGTCAAAAAAGTCGATGTACGATCAAATACGATGATGCATGCAAAGTAAGAGACGCGTACCTGACTCCAGTACTCTACATGTAGGGTGATCTGTGCATAAAGTTAAAGACATAAATAAATCTAATCTAAATGATGCAAGAAGAAAGCATCCTTAGATGAGCAATTTCTAATCACAAATAACTGTAGTTAACTGGTCAGAGAGAGAGAGAGAGAGGTCAAAGTCCGATCTCTGATGCCGATCGGTGTCCGCCACAACGGATCCTTGATGAACGTCAAATTCACCTCTTTAATAATGTGGAATTATGTCGTAGTACAGAAGGCGAATTTGGTTCAGCAAAAACCACAGACTTTGAATGCTGTGGAATATTTATACTTGGCAAGTGTACCAAGGTCGAACACAGGGACACGGCTGCCTAATTTAGCTATTGAGTTTTGATTCATGAAGCTCAATGTGATTTAATCTCAATTTCAGGTCCACATGCAAATTATACAAAAATACAAAGCAATGCTATGCAATATGCATTTTTTTATTATGTTTTTATGCAAGTTAAAGTGATGTATGGGCAAATAATGCAAGAAAATATGCATGATGAATAGAAAGTCAGAACTATACCCTAAAATGCGAGCAACGCAATATAAAATGAAATTAGAGTCAATTTGAACACATCATTAAAAATCGGTCATCAAATCAAGCAAGACAATTAGAGCATGGTCTCATTTTCCACATAAAAAATCACTTAAATTAAAATAGTATCAAATAAGACAATTGAGTATGCTAGAATGTAGAGGACAAAACAAGGATCAAAACGACACTAAAATCATGCAATTTGGACCTACGATGCTCAAGTTATTCTAAAAACAGTACAAGGGCATAATTGTAATAAAAATGCAATAAAATAAAGAGGTAAATATTGTATTTAGGTCCCTAAAGGGACCTAAATGCAAATATGAAAAACCGCCTGGGGTCCTTTGCAATTTTCACATTGCGCGCAGGGACCTATTTGTAATTTCCAAAAGTATGAAGGGCCTCCCTGTAAATAACCCCAGGTGCGTACGTGAGGCACACGCCTGGAGGACCAAACTACAATTTCCATTTCTTCCAGGGTCATCTCTGCAATTTACCCAGGCCCCACGTGCCTCGCACGTGAGGCGCCTAGGCTCGGGCGCCACCTCAGGTTCGGGACACGTGGCAGCTTTCTGTGGTTCGTCTTGAGGCTCGGATGACCCGAGCCTATAGGTCGGGGAAGAGGCTCGGGTCGACCACGTGGCATCATTTGGGCCGCCCGATCAGGAGGATCGGACGACACCTGTAGCATCTCCTCCGCTGCAAGTCACCGGAGGAGGCGGGGCTCCGGTGACACGCGAAGAGCTCCGCCGAGCTCCTGAGGGTAGCCTGAGGTTTGACGAAGATAGTAGCAAGTCTGGCGGAGGTCTGGGATGCACGGCGAAGCTCCATGGCTGATTGGCGGTGCCGCTTGGTGGAGCTTTGCCGGAAGGGAGGAGCTCGAAGGTGCTCCGATGCGAACTCCGACGATTCAAAAATCCCTGCAGTAGTTAGTTTAGCCGAAGCGAGTGCATCGTGTGTGCGAGTGGGGGCCAGGAAGGTGACGGGAGCGGTGGCCCTGGGCTCCATCTCCGGTGGAGCAGAGGAGGAGGTGGCGCTTGGTGGTTAGGGTCGTGGCGAAGGGAAGGTGATGTCGGAGGGGGGTGGCGATGATCGGAGTGGTCTGGCGAAGCTTAAGGGATGAACGGATGTGGGTGACAGTGGCTGTAGGTGGCGTAATAATTCGGGGAATATGAAAGAAAAAGAAGGAGGAAGAAGACCTCATCGGGGAGGGGAACCCAGTGGAGGAGGAGGTCTGGGATGAGAGCCGTTCGACTCTCCGGTCATGGCTCGACCTGGACGACCGGTCCAGGGAGCTGAGCTACCACCAGGGAGGTGGAGCGTACATGGCGGAACAACCATGGATCTCACCGGGGCTTCGGCCGTTATCACCCCCTTGCAAGGGCCCCTCCGCTATCACCGGAGGGCCAAGGGCTGGGCCGAAGCCCCGAATTGGTGGATGGGTCTCAGTGGTGGCGGAGGGACGCTTAAATAGGTGGAGTTTGGCTGGGCGTTACTTGTCGGGGAGGGGAGTTTCAATGGTGGTTTTAATGGTGAGGGAATGATGGAGGAGGGCTGTGGACGTTTGCGCGAGGAAGGTGAGGAATAGGGCTATGAGAGGGAGGCGTTACGAGCGGAGGTGGGTGGCTGGGACGGTGGCTAAAAAAGGAAGGGCGAGGAGGTTCGATGAGGCGTAACGCCTGGGCGAGGGGGTTTCGCAAGGTAGAAGACGACTTCCTGGCCGTTGGATCTAGCGATCAAACAGCTAGGATGCGAGCGTGAGAGGTCAGCGAGGATCAGATCCAGAGATCTGATCCTACGGTTGGGATTTAGGCGACGATGAGCGGTTTAGATGGAGTGAAGGTAAAGATCGGAGGGTGGAGATTGAAGGGTGACGTGGATCCTTGTCAACCGTAGGATGACAGAGGAATCGGGTGGCTGTGGTTTAGGCGGTAGTATGCGTTTGAGATCTGATCAGAAGATCAGATCCACCGGCTGTGAACGAGGCGGGGTTGGAAGGCGGGGATGGAGGCGTTGCGGAGCTGATCCAACGGTCCAGGAAGAGCGCCATGTGGCGTGAGATGAAGCGGGCCACGTGGCGGCTCCAGAGAGCGCCACGTGGCCCAATGAGAAAATTCAGAGAAAAATACAAAGAAAATTAGAAAAGAAATAGTTAGAGGCCGAATATGGAAAAAGTCAAAACATGAAAGTTGCTCGTCTCGACATCTACAACTTTCATGTTTGTTAAAAAGCCAAAAGAGGTCATCTGTACAAAAGCTATTTTTGGGGGTTATTTTTAAGGGGATAAAAACACCAAGTTTGTGGTTTTGAGATTTTTTTGTATTTTTTTATCTTTTTAAGGATCAGTGATTTATAGACAAGTTATCTACCTAATTTTTAGGGGTTTTTGAATGATAAAATAGATACAGAAAAATAAGGGAAATTAAATACAATAAATTAGTGGTAATTTATACACAATATAGTACACTATAAAATCAAAGAATTAAAGGTGATTTTATTGGATTAATTAAGACAGGAGTTTTAATAGAGAGTTTTTAGCATGATGAATGCGAGATTCATCATACCCCTATACTTAAACTATGCTCGTCCTCGAGCATCTAAAGAATGAAGGAGTCAGATTAATTCCTGACAGTGCGCGTGAAATTGTCAAGGCTTGATCTTTCAAAGACTCTTGACCTAGGTGATCCTAAAATTCCAGGTTTACCAAGCCTTAGTCAGAAGGAATCCAACTTTTCTGATTATCAGACTCTCTTTTTGTACATATAATATAAGGATATGACATTAGTGTACTGCATTTCATTAGAGCCGAGTTGATGCATCACTCAAAGTTCCAGTCCCAAAGACTCTCCTCTAGACCTAATCCTCAATACTAGGGAATATGTCTACTCTTGCTTCAGTCAACCGTCTCTATAGTTTGTCAGACTTGAAAGTGTAGATGGACGGCCAGATGATGGAGGGACATGGGATTGTGTCTATTTTCCTCACCCTCACATTGGAACAAGGGGCCTCTCGAGTGCCTTTTACTCAACATATGTATATTATTACTTTGTTGATCAATGTGTCCGTCAAGAGAGTTGGAGTCGTCTACACTTGTTTTTCTGGGAATACACTGGGGTGTGTATTTTTCTGAGTATCTAAGATACCTTCGACACCCAGACTTGTATCACTTACGATGCAGGGCCCTTTTTGTGGTGTCAGTCCGACTCTGTGGTCCTATTTAGCGCTTGGTCCAAGTGGATACTTTGAAAATGTTTGGGAGCGCTCGCCATTGGTGGAAGCTCATTTGGAATTTGACTTTGGATTTAGAGCTTTTCTTTGACATTTCATTTCTTTTGTTGGCTAGCTCCACTGCTTTAACCAAGAGATTGGTGCACACTGATCAACAAATTCCTTTAAGTTTCATCACACCCTGGCATATAGGTAAATATCAAAGAGATAGCATATGAATCTTGTTCACATACTGGCTAGGGTTTTTGCTGACACTCAGGTTTTCTGAAGCCTTCATTAACTTTATCCCATCCTCGAATATCATTAGATCGGGTCTAAACTCAAATCTATGGTCCTAGTTCCTCAAGTGATATCTCATCTCAGCTCATTAATCATGCAGTTGTGGAAGTGACTGTGCTGATCATATTTTCTTGAAAGTAGAGATGAAGAGTGCAATATAGCACTCAAATCTTTCAAACCAGAGGAGTGTGTATATTTAAGTCATGAAAAACCCTAATGACTAAGGCATGTTAACTCAGACTCTCAAGATCCCAGAGATCTAGTGTCCTCAAAATCCTCAAGTCTTGCGTGAGTGTGAATGTGTCAGGAATACACCAACTCCTTGGGTTAGTGAATTTTTGTGTGATTTTTGGCTTTTGCAAATTTTTATGGGTTTTAATTTCTAATTTTTGTTTTTTGTTTTGTTTTGTTTTGTTTTTTTTAATTCCTCGGAGAGACAATGATTGGCCCAGGCTCAAATAAAAGTATACATTTTCAGCCAGTATGGGTGCAAGTACGGGCCGAGGCCCGTGTTACTTGAGGACGGGGCCGTATGCGATGTCCTCTAAACCACCCACTCTGCTAAGGGAGGCCGAGGTTCCCTCACTGAAAATGCCTACTAAACCTAGTAGTCAGAATCAACCTCCAAGAAAGATTTTTTTTTAATTTTTCAAAATTTTTTTATACAGGAATATTTACAAAAATTAATCCCTCAATTTTTAATTTTTACAGGCTTTTACTCAGTTCACTAGTTTACCAAAACCCAGCCCGAAAAAAATAAAATTTTAAAAAGTTTTAAAAATGCGAGCTAAGGCTAAAGTAAATATACAATAATATACGATATACCCCCCTATACTTAAAATTTTCTATGTCCTCATAGCACAAGTGCCATGAAGCCAAGGCTCGTTTCAAGTACAGGGTGATATAGCGGAACTGAGGAGGAGGGTCCCCCCATACTTAGGCCAAAATCGGCCTAAGCACAAGAAGACAGAACGAGGGAGGGATGAATAGGCAGGTCCCCCCTATACTTAGGCTACAAATAGCCGAAGTAAGGTTTGTGTTTAGGGGGGATGTCTATGGTACAAGGGTGAGGGGAAGGGGGTTCGTGAAGAATAGATGCACAGAGAGAGAGAGATAGAGATAGAGAGAGAGAGAATGAAATATACAGGGGGGTGGGGGTGAGTATGTGCGTGTACAGTGTAGGTGTGTGTGTGAAGGTGGGGATTTTTTTGGTACAATATGCAAGACTGAAAACAAATATGCATATGCAATGTTTTTTTTTCTTTTTTTTACAATATGCAATGCAATTTGACTGATAAATCTCCCAATTCCTTCACAGGTTCTTTTGCGGCCTCTTCAGCGGAAGTTCCTGACTTCATGACGAGTCGGATACCTACCCTTTTGATGTCGTCTGATAGACTAGTGTGTTGCAGTCGGATAGATTCACGATCGGTCAAAAATAACCGCACAAATCGAATAATCAACGAATGAAAATAATATGCGGTCTTATGTTTATTTAGCCTGGCAAGCCCCAGGGTCGACTCAAGGAGGCAAAGGAACAACTCGGGATCAAGTTAGATAAATTAGATTGCGGTTTTCCAAGTGGTTTTTTTTGGTAATTTTTTATGCAATACAAATGCCGAATGCCAAACACGAATTGGATTACGTTAATAAGAAAAGAACAGACTTAGCCAAATTTAATTTTAATGTGAAATTAATCCAAATTGACTAAATTGTATTTTTCCTATAAACCTACTCCAACGATGAATGCAAAATGGATTTTTTTAGAATTTTTGGCTTTAAAATGCGTAAATGAAAATTGCAATCTTTTTTAGGGTTTTATGCAATTTTTCGTGCAAATGATATGCAAAAATTATGAAAAATTTACTGGAAGATAAATATGATGAAATGAAGCTACATTAATATTTTTGGAATTTTCTGACACTTTTTGATTTTTTTTATGAATAATTTACTGAAAACAGAGCGATTACGGATATTTAATTTCTAATTAATCCACGAAATCAAATTATCCAGAGATTGATTTATCTCAAATAGATAGTTCAATAAGGAATGCAGGAGACTTGAAATTTCTCAAAAATCTAATTTGTGGAATTAACTAAAAATCAACTACAGAAATCACTCTACAATTTATTTCATGCAAACGACAACTCCTAATTGGATGAAATTTGGATTGTAATCATAGAACATTTAGATGCATCATTGACAGTTTTTTCACAATTTTTAGAGCAATAAAAATAGCTGTGCAAATTTCAGAGCTTAAATAGTCAAAATATCACTCAATTTCAGTCTCTGAATTTTAATAAATAATATAATGCTCATAAAATGTAAATAAATAGCCACAAGTGAAAGAATTAACTGTTCATCAACATGCTATTTTTTTGATAAAAAATGATGTAAAAACACTATCCAAATTAATGACCAAAGTCAGGGGTCTCTTTGCAATACAGAAATGAAAATAATAAACTCAAATCGTGCACAGGGGCACTTCTGCAAATATGTAAACATGCATGGACATGAGTGCAATTGTCACAAAATATTAATAAACAAATGAAATGAAATGAACCTTGTACGTGGGTTTGGAATCCACGCTTTTAGGGCACGCAGCGGGTGAGTGGACGGCTAGGGCACGACCAAGGCGGCACGGTGCACCCCGCATGCGGAGGGCGGTGGCGTGGAGCGGCGGCGCCGATGCTGTAGGACGAGGCGGGGCGGCGACCTGTGCTGTTGAGGGACAGCTCTGCGGTCGAAGGAGGCGCGGGGGCGCGCCACTCGATGGAGGTCGGTGCGGCGGCGCTACGTGGGGGTGGCGCAGCGGATGTGTGTGGGAGCTCGGGGCCGCACGGGCGGTTGCGCGATGGAGGGCAGCGCCGCGCGGTGGTTGGGCGACCTGGAGGGCTGACGGAGGCGGTGCGTGGAGGGTTGGATCTGGGCGGAGGTGCGCGGGGGCGCGGCGGCTGCTGCACGCTTGCAGGTGGCAAGGCGGTGGGTGGCCGGCTGTGCGAGGGGCGGCGCCGCTGGCCGCGTACAGCCAGGAGGCGGCAGCTGCGAGCGGAGGGCCTGGAGCGGAGGGAGCCGCGTGCGACCAAGGCGACCCGCAAGGAGGCAGAGCTGCTTGGAGGGACGGCGCCGTCGCGGCCGTGCAGAACCTGGATGTGATTTTTTTGTTTTTTTTTGCAATTTTTTTTCTTCTCTTTTTTTTGGGTGGACAGAAATAAAATGGAATAAAAATTAAATTGAGTGGTGGTGTAGGATGTAGGATAATGATGGTGGTGGTATGTGAATGTTTGTGATGGTGATGGCAATGATGATGTTTGGGTGATGGTAGTTTTTGTATGAAGATTTGTGTGTGGGTGATGATGTATTTTTGATGATGAACAACAAGGAGCAAACAATGTTAGATAAAAAAAATGACAAAGCAGAGATAGAGAGTTTACCTGTGAATTGCCGAAAGTGGAACCACGGAATGCGACTTCCGTCGTGGCCTCGAGGAGATGGCGGTCTCCGAAGCTTGGCAGCAGATTTGGAGAAGCTGCTGCTACGTGGGCGGTGCTCCACGGATCTCACCTAAGCCTTGTCGTCGCTCGACCTACTGCGCCAAAGCTGTCACCAATGACACATCAAAGGGGGCTCGGGGCTCTCTTTCTCTCAAGAACGGTGGATGAAAAATAATGGAGTAGAAGATGGGAATATAAAGAGGATGAGGGAGTTGGAAAAGAGATGGAGAGAGTGGAGAGATTGGTGGAGGAAGTGGGGTTAATGTGGCTTGGAGTGGGGGAAAAGAAATGAGAAGAGGTAAAAGGGGATTAAATAAATAATTAATAAAATAATATAAGTAGGCTACTTAAAATAATTAAAATAATAATAATAAAATAATAATAAAAATAAATCTGAAAATAATAAATTAAATTCGAAAATAAAGAAAATATGGGGTGACATGTGGCGGCTCCAAGAGCTGCCACATGTCGCTCCTAGAAAAATCAAAAATTAAATGTAAACAAAAATAAAAAAGAAATAATAAAAGGGATTAAATCAAAAAGTGGTCAACACGAAAGTTGCTCATCTCGACGAGATCTACAACTTTCGTGAAGGGCTGAGAATCAAAGGAAATCATCTGTACAAAAATGTATTTTTGGGTGGTATCATATAGATATAAAATACCGCATTTTATCTTTTGTAATTTTTTTGTCATTTTTAAAAGAGAGAAAAATCAAAATAAAAATAGAGAAAATATGAGAAGAATATTTACAACTTAGTCTAATTTTTTTGGATTTTTAATAATCAAGAAAATGAAATGGTAAAATACAGGGGCAAAACGGTCAATTTGTACAATATACAAAAGGGGCCCAAAACCCAAGTTTTGCATACGAGCTCCGATTTTAATGAAATTGGTCTTGTTTCGAAGGTCTTGAAATGTATATTACTTTAAAAGTGAGTAGACCTAATTTGGAGGCTGTATGAGAGAGATATGCGTGTTTTAAGGTTTCTAGTATCAAACTTGGATTGGGGTTTTATTTGTCAATTTTGCAAGTTAGTATTTTTTAGATATTTTTCTTTAATTAGTGTTAGTAATATATACACTAGAGAGTTGGTTTTATTAGCTTTGGAGTTAGTATAAAATATATACAAATAAGGTATTTTATCTAATATACAGGTGGATATTTACATGAGAAATTGGCTTCTTATTTAATGCAAGTATGAATGCTAAAATGCAGATATTATGCTTGCATGCATGAATGCTAATTTTACAATATAAGTGGAAATATGCTGCTATTTACTCGGGAACAAAAGCTCTATTTTCAACTTTTAGAGTGATGAATCACAGATTCATCAACCCCCTATACTTAAACCTTGCTCGTCCCCGAGCAACTAAAATGAAATGCAAGAGTGAAATGATTTTGGGTTCCATACCAAGGTCATTAACAAAAGTTAAAAATGGAGCTTGACTCGACCTTTGGATTAATTGTGTGGCGGAACCTTATTGGGACCTGAACTTAAGACCTAACAGACTTCAAGTTCCACAAGTCTTCTATTCAAGACGCCTTAACAGTCAGGTCAGAACAAATCCTCAAACGCAAATTTCTGATGACTATGATTCTTACTTGTACTGTGTAAGTGAAATGTAACTCTTCACATCAGAAATGGCTCAGAACCAACCTCCTCTAACAAGGTAACTCAATAACCCGGTCCAGTAACTCTTTCCTCGAGGAGCGGGGTATTCCCTTCTAAGTTCAAGTGCGACCAACTCAAGAGGGGGGGGGTAGAGAAAAGAATGGACGGTGGACAGTGTAGCTACCTATCCCGGGATGCCCGACCAGTGTAGCCAAGTCATCCAGCTGCATTTTCTTTGCTAATATACATACTCCGACAGGTATTTTTTTTTGTTTTGGCCTGTCTATTTTTTTGGAGTTTTTGCATTTTCTTTTTTTTTTCTTTTTTTTGAACTATATACAAGGTGCAGCATGTACATCAGGAGTTTTTCCTCTTGAGCCAGTAGACTATCCCTCTTTTGAAGCATTATTGCAACCCACAGCATCCTGTCCTTAGATGTCAACACCACCAGACTAGGTTGAGATGCACTACCCTCCCTAGAGGAGGACGGATGTTTCCACCCGTGTGCTACTCCAAGCTAAAGGATTCTACCTCCTCACCACCTCATAAATGAAGAGCTACGTGCATTGTGCTTGTCCAAATTAGGTCATTATCTAAAAGAATCTTGCGTATGCACGAGATATTCTACTTAGACTAATCAAAATGACATGTGAACATAGACTTGTGGACTCAAAGGATTAAGTCACTTGACCTGAGAAATCTTAACTCCAGTTCCTATAAGGTTCCTCTGAAATTAGGTGGATTAAGGTCAAATCAGGTCCATCCTCAATATCTACTCATAACTTGGTTCAAAACCCACTAGCTTTCCACCTTGCATATGCAAGATATGCAGATGAGATGCAGATGACATGCTATGAACGAAATGCAAGACTTTTTTTGAAAATGCAAGATAATATGCAAGAGTAAATAAGAAGCCTTTTTGTTTTATTTTTTGGTATACAACAATTTTTTATTATTTACAACAATTTTTAGTTGATACAATTTGTACATAGTATACACAATTTTTTGGTATACATCCTATTTTACAACAAATTTTACAAAAGTATGTTTTACAAGAATTTTACAACTTTTTATACAAGTATTATACATACAGTACATATTATAAAAGTATACAAAATTTTTTTATTATTATTTTTTTAAAGGTTTACAAGTATTATGCAAGTATACAAAATTTTTTTTTCGATTTTTACCCACCCATAATTATTGTATAGTATATACAAAAATACGCGAAAATACGTGAAAGTACGAGCTATGGGTAAGTATATATGTAATATATACACGCCCCCTATACTTAGCGTGTGCTATGTCCTCAGAGCACGAAAGCGACTAAAAAGACATAGCTCGGGCTAAGCATAGGAGAGCTAAAATAACAAAAAGTATAGAAGTCGTCCCGCTCCCCTATACTTAGGCTCTGGCGGCCTAAGTGTAGAAGAAGATCAGAAATGGGGCGGACGAGGAAAAGAGGTGAAATGGAGGAGTATATACACAGCGGGCATCGGTCCCCCCCTATACTTAGGCTCTGGTAAGCCTAAGTATAGGACATGAATTAGTGTGAGAACCGATGTGATCTGGAGGATGTACAATGAATAGATGCGGGTCACTCTCCCCCTATACTTAGGATCTGGTTATCCTAAGTATAGTCATGATATGATATGGAAGCAGGGTGAGTGATTCGAATCACTGGGTAGGGAGGGAGAGAATGTATGTACAAGAAAGAGTGAGAATATACAAGGATTAAGAAGGTTTGTGACGAACCTTCTTGCGGACGCGAGGAGGTGGATAATATACATATGTGTCGCTGTCAGAATCATCCTCAGATGAATAATAGTGAGGTGTAGGGATCGTCCAACGCGGGTCGACAAATGGCCGCTTGCTTAGATAAGGCTTAAGAACAGCCGAACTAAGCTCACTCATATAAATCACCTTATCTGGACCAGATGAGGACTCTTCCGAAAATTCCTTCTCCGGTGTGTTGAAGGAAATTTTCGTAGTCGGTTTTCTAGAACCTGAATCATTGAAAGGGAGTGGAGAGCGACGCGCCTTGAGAGGTTCGGGAGAACACCTCGAGGAATCAATTCTCGACTTCCTCTCACTAGATAGCCGACTAGAAGAGGGAGCAACCGTGTTTTTAAGTGGAGTCAATTTTGTCTGGGTTGTTTCCTTAGAAGGTCCGGGTCATGGTGTGGTGCTGACTATGGTTTCCTCATCAGATGAGTCACCATAAAGATTGTAATATTCCTGAAGGGTCAGCACATGTCTCGGGAAGGTTCTAGTGGTCTCAGTCGGCTTGGCATTATTGGGCTCTTGTGTCGGATCATCGAAATGATCAAGGCAATCCATAAAGGTCGTGTCCGACTCAATGATAGCTTCTGGTCGTGAGTCCTCCTTAGAAGCTGTCACGGTGGTAGTGCAAGCAGTTGATGAAGTGGAGGTGTGGGGAGTCTCTGATCCAACGGTCGTCCGGACAGTCGGTTTCTCAGGTGTAGCAGAGAGGTGGGACTCATCTACCTCTCGATGGTTATGACTGTCAGCGGATGTGCGGGTCACCTTAGAGTAAAGTTTATCAAAGAATGGATGAGGTCGAAGCGCTTCCAATGCTGTAAAATCGATTTCCCGAGTCTCACAATCTATAGTCGCCTTAGCCAAGGCTAAGAATGGATTCCCGAGAATAATCGGAGATTGGGAAAACTCTCATTGGTGCTCGATGTCAATGATCGTGAAGTCCACCTGGAGTAGAGCACCTTGGACGATGACTGAAATATTTCCTCTCGACCGTTTGATGGATCGGTCAGCCAGCTGAACGATCTCTCTCGACTTCCTAAGTGGCCTGAGTTTGAGCTTGACAAACACAGAGGTCGGGAGGATATTAATCGGTGAGTCATCATCGATTCTTGCATGGGTAAATATGGTGTCTTTGATTTCACATTCAACTCGGGGCAACCGCTTCACTCTGCGGCTCTTGGTCTTTCTCCCCATCACTAAGGAGGTGGCCATAGATACTATGTGTCTTTCAGTCCTTGTCCTCTTATTGCCCGACCTCACTGGCATCAATTTACTTCTCACAAATCGTTTGAGGTCGGGGAAGTGATCTATGGCCTTTATTAAGGGAAGTTTGAAAATCAATTCTTCATCGAGAGCTTCCCTTAGGGTAGGATCCAATTTTTTTAAATTATTTTCATTTTCAATTTTTATGTGAGTTTTTGGTTTTTCAATTTTTTGGGTATTTTTGGTGGATGCATGATCAGACTCTGGATTGGAGGGTAAGGGGTTAGTAGAAGAGGGAGATCGAATGGACTCCAGCTGTACACCTTGTGTGGGTTCCCTAATGTTTGCTTGGTTTTCAACATCAGATCTACTTACTTCCTTTTCCACTATCATTCCCAAGCTGGAAGAAATTGAGTGCAATATGTCCATGACATCTCTCAACTCGTTACCAAATGATTCATTTTTCTTAATAAGTTTAGAGATGTCATCCTCCACAAAATTCTCATGACAAATCATGGGAGAGTGCTGCTCAATTGGAGGATACTGCTGAGACATTGGGGTCTCATACTCAACATACCTAGACTCTGGCATGTAATGCTGGGTCGAGTATGGACCATCTGAATGGCAGACATTAGTCAGAGCCTCATATGATGGAGTCAATAAACAGGGGACTGGTAAGTCTATCTCATTAATCCACTCTTGTGAATGTATAGGCTCTTCGAATGAAGGCTGGTTAATGGAGGCTTGATCACTAAAGTCAATCAAGTCTGGAAAATCATTATGTGTAGTCCTCTCCATTCGGATTGTTCGATCAACCATGTTATGCCCTAAGGTCAAGTCGGGATGCATATATGTAAATTGTTGTATGGTCCCTACTTGAGGTGAGAATGAAGTATGTGGGGGCATATAATTTTGCCAATCATCTGTCTCAGCAGTGGCTTGCTCTTCATTCGATTCTTTGATTCCAGCAAGCTCTCGAGAGTAAGGACAGTCAGCCCAAGAAGGAAGTGGATCCGGAGTGTCAGAATATGGAGTAGGTGAGAAATGCGAAGAAGTGGAGAAGTCAGTCGGAGTTCTGACTTCATGATCGGGTTGAGGGGAAGCCGACCACGGGTAAGGGTCTCCAGTAGATGGCGGAGGAGAAAGCGAAGATGAACGGTATATGGTCGAGGAGGAGTGACCAGAGGTCACAGGGTATGGGGACCAATATCCCGACATCTTGAGGAGGAAAGGATGAATGCAAGAAGATTGAGGTAGAAAATGTTCAATTACACAGCATAACACACACGGACAGACACAAAAAAACGCAAGAGCAAACCCCGAGTTCACACTCAACACGGTGAAGGACCCGAAATCGAGTCCAATTAATCTTGTAAATTTTAAGTGTGAGTTTTTCAAGCAAGATAGCAAGGATTATGTGGCCTAAAGGGAAGTCGGCTCAGAGCCGGATGCGTCTTCCCTGTTTAACCTGTCGCCTAAGATACCGCCGGTCCTTCCTTTCTTCGCTCCTATCCCAAGTCAATGGATTCAAAGACCACACCCCAATCTACCTGCAAGCAGGCAGAGGCTGACAAGGTCGGAACTTCACCCCGGAGGGTTACTGGCAGCTTGTCGCAAAGTACCACAATTTCGCCCCTATCTACCTGAGACAGGCGGAGGCTACTTGGTACTAGTCAATGAATCTGAAACTATTCGACTTGTGATATTTGCTAGGATTAGTCGGAACGTGATATGGAAGGCGGGGATTTGGGCTCTGCCTTAAGGTGTTCACACACACTCAAGTACCCTCACTCAGCCTGAAAACAAGGTCGGGGTTACTCTCCCGCAAACAAGGGTTAATTTTAGTTAGTTTTTTTTGGGTCCAATTCAATTAGCAGTCTCGATTTTAGAGATTAATTATCACTGATATTAATCCACACAAGCAATCACGTCTACCGTTCAGTCCCAATTCCTTTATCCTAGGTTTAGAAAACCGTGAGAGAAAGAATCGGAAAAAGCCGATGCAATCGAGAAAACGATGATGAATGCTTAAGTAAGAATACTTACAGTGCCTCCAGCTCTCTACAATGCGGGATGCAAGACTGAATTGAAATTTTACACTAAATGCAAATGCAAACGAGAAAAGCCGCTCCTAGACAGGAAGTTTTATTAGCGAGTGAAGAACGAATTTGATTTGACTAGATCTGCGGTCTAAATGCGTCTTTTACGTGCAATGTGTGGTCCTAAATAATTACGAGCACAGGCAAATCCTAAAGTGGCTTAAGGAGCCGCTAGTGCAAGCTTAGTCTAAAATTCAAACCACACAACAGACAGGGACACGGTTCCACTATGTTTACACACGCGAGAACCCAAACGAGAACCGCTGTAAATGTAGATAATTTTTACAAGTTAAAAAAAGAAAAATCCTTCTGGCGTCTCAACAGTCGACTTGATCTACGAATAGTCGGCCTCCGATGCACTTCGAGATGCGTCGACTTCAAGAAAGCCGCTCCAAGTCCACCGGGTCCTCGCACAAAAAGATAAAATTATGTCAGATATATATATATATATACAAAATTGGTGAGAAAAACAATTAGATAAAAAATGGATAATTACAATGCGGCTCGGGGGTCAGACTACCCGAGTGACTGGAAAACCTAAATCTAATTTTCTAAAGTGATCCTAAGCCGTTTGCCTCCCCGGCAACGGCGCCATTTGACGAGTCGGATACCTACCCTTTTGATGTCGTCTGATAGACTAGTGCGTTGCAGTCGGATAGATTCGCGATCGGTCAAAAATAACCGCACAAATCGAATAATCAACGAATGAAATTAATATGCGGTCTTATGTTTATTTAGCCTGGGCAAGCCCCAGGATCGACTCAAGGAGGCAAAGGAACAACTCGGGATCAAGTTAGATAAATTAGATTGCGGTTTTCCAAGTGGTTTTTTTTGGTAATTTTTTATGCAATACAAATGCCGAATGCCAAACACGAATTGGATTACGTTAATAAGAAAAGAACAGACTTAGCGAAATTTAATTTTAATGTGAAATTAATCCAAATTGACTAAATTGTATTTTTCCTATAAACCTACTCCAACGATGAATGCATAATGGATTTTTTTAGAATTTTTGGCTTTAAAATGCGTAAATGAAAAATGCAATCTTTTTTAGGGTTTTATGCAATTTTTCGTGCAAATGATATGCAAAAATTATGAAAAATTTACTGGAAGATAAATATGATGAAATGAAGCTACACTAATATTTTTGGAATTTTCTGACACTTTTTGATTTTTTTATGAATATTTTATTGAAAACAGAGCGATTGCAGGTATTTAATTTCTAATTAATCCACGAAATCAAATTATCCAGAGATTGATTTATCTCAAATAGATAGTTCAATAAGGAATGCAGGAGACTTGAAATTTCTCAAAAATCTAATTTGTGGAATTAACTAAAAATCAACTACAGAAATCACTCTACAATTTATTTCATGCAAACGACAACTCCTAATTGAATGAAATTTGGACTGTAATCATAGAACATTTAGATGCATCATTGACAGTTTTTTCACAATTTGTAGAGCAATAAAAATAGGTGTACGAATTTCAGAGCTTAAATAGTCAAAATATCACTCAATTTCAGTCTCTGAATTTTAATAAATAATATAATGCTCATAAAAATGTAAATAAATAGCCACAAGAGAAAGAATTAACTGTTCATCAACATGCTATTTTTTTGATAAAAAAAATGATGTAAAAACACTATCCAAATTAATGACCAAAGTCAGGGGTCTCTTTGCAATACAGAAATGAAAATAATAAACTCAAATCGTGCACAGGGGCACTTCTGCAAATATGTAAACATGCATGGACATGAGTGCAATTGTCACAAAATATTAATAAACAAATGAAATGAAATGAACCTTGTACGTGGGTTTGGAATCCACGTTTTTAGGGCACGCAGCGGGTGAGTGGACGGCTAGGGCACGACCAAGGCGGCGCGGTGCACCCCGCGTGCGGAGGGCGGTGGCGTGGAGCGGCGGCGCCGATGTGGGAGGACGAGGCGGGGTGGCGACCTGTGCTGTTGAGGGACAGCTCTGCGGTCGAAGGAGGCGCGGGGGCGCGCCGCTCGATGGAGGTCGGTGTGACGGTGCTACGTGGGGGTGGCGCAGCGGATGTGCGTGGGAGCTCGGGGCCGCACGGGCGGTTGCGCGATGGAGGGCAGCGCCGCGCGGTGGTTGGGCGACCTGGAGGGCTGACGGAGGCGGTGCGCGTAGGGTTGGATCTGGGCGGAGGTACGCGGGGGCGCGGCGGCTGCTGCACGCTTGCAGGTGGCAAGGCGGTGGGTGGCCGGCTGTGCAAGGGGCGGCGCTGCTGGCCGCGTACAGCCAGGAGGCGGCAGCTGCGAGCGGAGGGCCTGGAGTGGAGGGAGCCGCGTGCGACCAAGGCAACCCGCAAGGAGGCAGAGCGGCTTGGATGGACGGCACCGTCGCGGCCGTGCAGAACCTGGAGTGTGATTTTTTTGTTTTTTTTTTTGCAATTTTTTTGTTCTCTTTTTTTTTGGGTGGACAGAAATAAAATGGAATAAAAATTAAATTGAGTGGTGGTGTAGGATGTACGATAATGATGGTGGTGGTATGTGAATGTTTGTGATGGTGATGGCAATGATGATGTTTGGGTGATGGTAGTTTTTGTATGAAGATTTGTGTGTGGGTGATGATGTATTTTTGATGATGAACAACAAGGAGCAAACAATGTTAGATAAAAAAAAAGATAAAGCAGAGATAGAGAGTTTACCTGTGAATTGCCGAAAGTGGAGCCACGGAATGCGGCTTCCGTCGTGGCCTCGAGGAGATGGCGGTCTCCGAAGCTTGGCAGCGGATTTGGAGAAGCTGCTGCTACGTGGGCAGTGTTCCACGGATCTCACCTAAGCCTTGTCGTCGCTCGACCTACTGCGCCAAAGCTGTCACCAATGACACATCAAAGGGGGCTCGTGGCTCTCTTTCTCTCAAGAACGATGGATGAAAAATAATGGAGTAGAAGATGGGAATATAAAGAGGATGAGGGAGTTGGAAAAGAGATGGAGAGAGTGGAGAGATTGGTGGAGGAAGTGGGGTTAATGTGGCTTGGAGTGGGGGAAAAGAAATGAGAAGAGGTAAAAGGGGATTAAATAAATAATTAATAAAATAATATAAGTAGGCTACTTAAAATAATTAAAATAATAATAATAAAATAATAATAAAAATAAATCCGAAAATAATAAATTTAATTCGAAAATAAAGAAAATATGGGGTGACATGTGGCGGCTCCAAGAGCTGCCACATGTCGCTCCTAGAAAAATCAAAAATTAAATGTAAACAAAAATAAAAAAGAAATAATAAAAGGGATTAAATCAAAAAGTGGTCAACACGAAAGTTGCTCGTCTCGACGAGATCTACAACTTTCGTGAAGGGCCGAGAATCAAAGGAAATCATCTGTACAAAAATATATTTTTGGGTGGTATCTTATAGATATAAAATACCGCATTTTATCTTTTGTAATTTTTTTGTCATTTTTAAAAGAGAGAAAAATCAAAATAAAAATAGAGAAAATATGAGAAGAATATTTACAACTTAGTCTAATTTTTTTGGATTTTTAATAATCAAGAAAATGAAATGGTAAAATACAGGGGCAAAACGGTCAATTTGTACAATATACAAAAGGGGCCCAAAACCCAAGTTTTGCATACGAGCTCCGATTTTAATGAAATTGGTCTTGTTTCGAAGGTCTTGAAATGTATATTACTTTAAAAGTGAGTAGATCTAATTTGGAGGTTGTATGAGAGAGATATGCATGTTTTAAGGTTTCTAGTCTCAAACTTAGATTGGGGTTTTATTTGTCAATTTTGCAAGTTAGTATTTTTTAGATATTTTTCTTTAATTAGTGTTAGTAATATATACACTAGAGAGTTGGTTTTATTAGCTTTGGAGTTAGTATAAAATATATACAAATAAGGTATTTTATCTAATATACAGGTGGATATTTACATGAGAAATTGGCTTCTTATTTAATGCAAGTATGAATGCTAAAATGCAGATATTATGCTTGCATGCATGAATGCTAATTTTACAATATAAGTGGAAATATGCTGCTATTTACTCGGGAACAAAAGCTCTATTTTCAACTTTTAGAGTGATGAATCACAGATTCATCACTTCACGCCTCCATGAGGATCAAGCATCCTCGATCGCCATGGGCCCTGCCACAAAAGATAGACGTTAGAGTCCCGGGAGAAATTAAACCAATCAAAGATGATGCAAAGAAATGATGCATGAAACGAGGACCTAAAAAAATTTGAAATAATTAAAAAAATCAAAATTCAAAAATAAGCAAAGCCGTATCCCCGGCAACGGCGCCATTTGATGAACGTCAAATTCACCTCTTTAATAATGTGGAATTATGTCATAGTACAGGAGGCGAATTTGGTTCAGCAAAAACCACAGACTTTGAATGCTGTGGAATATTTATACTTGACAAGTGTACCAAGGTCGAACACAGGGACACGACTGCCTAATTTAGCTATTGAATTTTGATTCATGAAGCTCAATGTGATTTAATCTCAATTTCAGGTCCACATGCAAATTATACAAAAATACAAAGCAATGCTATGCTATATGCATTTTTTTATTATGTTTTTATGCAAGTTAAAGTGATGTATGGACAAATAATGCAAGAAAATATGCATGATGAATAGAAAGTTAGAATTATACCCTATAATGCGAGCAACGCAATATAAAATGAAATTAGAGTCAATTTGAACACATCATTAAAAATCGGTCATCAAATCAAGCAAGACAAGTAGAGCATGGTCTCATTTTCCACATAAAAAATCACTTAAATTAAAACAGTGTCAAATAAGACAATTGAGTATGCTAGAATGTAGAGGACAAAACAAGGATCAAAACGGCACTAAAATCATGCAGTTTGGACCTACGATGCTCAAGTTATGCTAAAAACAGTGCAAGGGCATAATTGTAATAAAAATACAATAAAATAAAGGGATAAATATTGCATTTAGGTCTATGAAAAACCGCCTGGGGTCCTTTGCAATTTTTACATTGGGCGCAGGGACCTACTTGTAATTTCCAAAAGTATGAAGGGCCTCCCTGTAAATAACCCCAGGTGCGCACGTGAGGCACACGCTTGGAGGACCAAACTGCAATTTCCATTTCTTCCAGGGTCATCTCTGCAATTTACCCAGGCCCCACGTGCCTCGCACGTGAGGCGCCTAGGCTCGGGCGCCACCTCAGGTTCGGGACACGTGGCAACTTTCTGTGGTTCGTCTTGAGTCTTGGATGACCCGAGCCTATAGGTCGGGGAAGAGGCTCGGGTCGACCACGTGGCATAATCTGGGCCGCCCGATCAGGAGGATCGGACGGCACCTGTAGCATCTCCTCCGCTGCGAGTCACCGGAGGAGGCGGGGCTCCGGTGACACGCGAAGAGCTCCGTCGAGCTCCTGAGGGTAGCCTGAGGTTCGGCGAAGATAGCAGCAAGTCTGGCGGAGGTCTTGGATGCACGGCGAAGCTCCATGGCTAATCGGCGGTGGCGCTTGGTGGAGCTTTTCCGGAAGGGAGGAGCTCGAAGGTGCTCCGATGCGAACTCCGGCGATTCAAAAATCCCTGCAGTAGTTAGTTTAGCCGAAGCGAGTGCATCGTGTGTGCGAGTGGGGTGAGGTGAGTGGGGGCCAGGAAGGTGACGGGAGCGGTGGCCCTGGGCTCCATCTCCGGCGGAGCAGAGGAGGAGGTGGCGCTTGGTGGTTAGGGTTGTGGAGAAGGGAAGGTGATGTCGGAGGGGGTTGGCGATGATCGGAGTGGTCTGGTGGAGCTTAAGGGATGAACGGATGAGGGTGACAGTGGCTGTAGGTGGCGTAATAATTCGGGGAAAATGAAAGAAAAAGAAGGAGGAAGAAGACCTCATCGGGGAGGGGAACCCAGTGGAGGAGGAGGTCTGGGATGAGAGTCGTTCGACTCTCCGGTCATGGCTCAACCTGGACGACCGGTCCAGGGAGCTGAGCTACCACCAGGGAGGTGGAGCGTACATGGCGGAACAACCATGTATCTCACCGGGGCTTCGGCCGATATCACCCCCTTGCAAGGGCCCCTCCGCTGTCACCGGAGGGCCAAGGGCTGGGCCGAAGCCCCAAATTGGTGGATGGGTCTCAGTGGTGGTGGAGGGACGCTTAAATAGGTGGAGTTTGGCTGGGCGTTACATGTCGGGGAGGGGAGTTTCAATGGTGGTTTTAATGGTGAGGGATTGATGGAGGAGGGTTGTGGACGTTTGCGCGAGGAAGGTGGGGAATAGGGCTACGAGAGGGAGGCGTTACGAGCGGAGGTGGGTGGATGGGACGGTGGCTAAAAAAGGAAGGGCGAGGAGGTTCGACGAGGCGTAACGCCTGGGCGAGGAGGTTTCACAAGGTGGAAGACGACTTCCTGGCTGTTGGATCTAGCGATCCAACGGCTAGGATGCGAGCGCGAGAGGTCGGCGAGGATCAGATCCAAAGATCCGATCCTACGATTGGGATTTAGGCGACGATGAGCGGTTTAGATGGAGTGAAGGTAAAGATCGGAGGGTGGATATTGAAGGGTGACATGGAGCCTTGTCAACCGTAGGATGACAAAGGAATCGGGTGGCTGTGGTTTAGGCGGTAGTATGCGTTTGAGATCTGATCAGAAGATCAGATCCAACGGCTGTGAACGAGGCGGGGTTGGACGGCGGGGATGGAGGCGTTGCGGAGCTGATCCAACGGTCCAGGAAGAGCGCCAGGTGGCGTGAGATGAAGCGGGCCACGTGGCGGCTCCAGAGAGCGCCACGTGGCCCAATGAGAAAATTCAGAGAAAAATACAAAGAAAATTAGAAAAGAAATAGTTAGAGGCCGAATTTGGAAAAAGTCAAAACATGAAAGTTGCTCGTCTCGACGAGATCTACAACTTTCATGTTGGTCAAAAAGCCAAATGAGGTCATCTGTACAAAAGCTATTTTTGGGGGGTATTTTTAAGGGGATAAAAACACCAAGTTTGTGGTTTTGAGATTTTTTGTATTTTTTATCTTTTTAAGGGTCAGTGATTTATAGACAAGTTATCTACCTAATTTTTAGGGGTTTTTGAGTGATAAAATAGATACAGAAAAATAAGGGAAATTAAATACAATAAATTAATGGTAATTTATACACAATATAGTACACGATAAAATCAAAGAATTAAAGGTTATTTTATTGGATTAATTAAGAAAGGGGTTTTAATAGAGAGTTTTTAGCATGATGAATACGAGATTCATCAATCCTACACGTGCTATATATGACCTCTAGCGGCACGTGACCTCTCAAGCGACCAAGTTAACTTTTTATTGTGATTTATTAAATATGTACAATTACGAACTATAGGTGCAAGCAAATAGTTAGGGATTGAGCCTTAATAAATTATATCACAATCAAGGAAATTCCTAAATCTAAGGACCAAATTCTTCGAGAATCAAAGAAGAGAAAAGGCAATCAAGCTCAACCACCCGAGCCATACTCAACAAGAAAATAAAGACCATAAGTAAACAATCAAGCTCAAAAATCTAATGTGGCGGGCTCCGCTATTTATTTAACTGGGTATAGGGACCAACATCGAAACAAGGACCACTAGCGAAGCCAATGAAGTAGTCGAGAATTGGAAAATAAAAGGCATATTTTTGTGTTTTTTTAATTTGCAATTTTTTTATATTTTCTAATAAGAAAATGAATAAAAAGATGAAGGGAATCAAGCTTCAACTATTTTTATTAAAGCTAAAAATGCTCAAAAATTAGAAATAAAAATATTTTTATATTTTTAAAATATGCAAGTGTTTTTGGTGATTTTATGGTATTTTTCAGATTTTTATAGGATTTTATAAAAATAAAACAAATACAAAACAGAAACACAATGTGCAGCCTTGACCAAAAGTCAAAATTAAAATGCTAAAATTGCCCAAAAGTTCAGGTAGCTATTTTTATGATAAAGTAAATAAAATTACATACATATAGAAACGAAAATCTTATTTTTTTTTTGAATTTTAGATTTTTTAATAATTTTTATAAAATTTTTGGTCTTTTGTAACTTTTAGGGGTTCTATAAAAGATAATGAAACAAAAATGGTACTGGAGTGAAAAGAAACTAAAAGAAATACACATAAATTTTTATGGAATTTTTGGAGGTATTTTTGTATTTTTTGGTTTTTATAAAACAGACAGACACATTTTTAGGGATTTTTTATTTTTAGAAAATATCAAATAAAATCAAATCGAGTCACAAAAATTACCAAAAATATTATACATTAGCAGGAGCTAATGGTAATTTTTGGGGAATTTTTGGAATAGATTCAAAAATTATTTGATATAAAAATAAGACACACAAGCTGGAGGGACCTATCTGTAATTAACCTAAAGTTTCTAGACTAAACCAGAACACATAAAAAAAGTCCAAGAGTGTCAATGCAAAAAGCCCACGAAATTAACGCACATGTCAATTATCCACGCACAGGGGCATAAATGCACATATAGAAAACATTTCATTCAAACAATAACCATCGGAAAATACAAGATTAAGCATGCAAAAACACCACCAGGCACGTGGCCGTGCACGTGTTTTCAGACTCAGGGGACTAAAGTGCAAATACTAGAAACATTAGGGTCTAATATGCAAAATTTCAAACTACAACTTTATTTAACAAAAGAAAATAAAGCATGAAAAACACGAGGAAAGAAATGCAATATACCCTCGGCAGGCGTATGCGGTACGCATGGGGGGGCATGTGGCGGATGCTGGAGGCACGTGAATGTGCGGCTCAGATCCTCTACGGTGTCAGATCTGACACCTCAGGTGATGTCGGGGACGTGGGGCTCTGATGTGTCAGATGTCAGATCTAACGGCCCAGAAAGCTACGACGGTCGGCGTCTGAGATCCGATCTGGTGGATAAAGGCTGATCCGACGGTGCTGAAGAGGTCTGGAAGAACAGGGTCGAGGCAAACTTCACCAGAGCCTAGGATGGCATCCTTGGCTCTGATGATCGATCAGGAGGATCATGATCAATCGTGGAGGTCCTTCGCGTCGACTGGACGGGTCTGATGGTAGAGCTGATGGTCGGATGATCATGGCGGTGAAGGTAGACCTGGGGCTCTCCGACGAACTCTTTGGTGGATGGAACTGGGGCTCCCAGCACACGCAAACACCTACGAACTGAATCTCGACTCAGGGCGAAGCTCTGGTCGGGGGTTATTCGAACAAAGATAGAAGGAAACGAGGTGGGGGCGAGGTTCTATCTCCGACGAAGGTGATAGAGGAGATCTGGTCCTTAATCTCGACCTAAGGGACGAGCCTAAGGGTGATAAGGCTGCGGTGTAAGGTGGAGCATGCGTCGGGGTTCGATCGGAGCGGATGGATTCGGATGTGAGTGCTCTGACTCACTAGTCGGAGCAGGCGAAGGTGCGACGACACAAGATGAAGTGATTGGAGCGAATCAGAAAATGTAAAGGAAATGGGGGGGGGGGGTAATTGAGGTTCTAGGCGAGCTCTAGAGCTTCATGCGATGGCGGACGATGAGGTAATGACCTTGAACAAGCTATGGCAGGCCGGGAGGCTGATCGCAGTAGCGCAAGCCGGCCACGAGGCTGAGCAACGTGGCTGCTTCTCCAAACTTTGATCCGAAGGGACCCTTTGGAAGCTATCACTCAGCCGGAGGTGGCTAGGGCTGAAGGGAGGCACGAGCTACTGCTCCTGGGAGAAGGAGGAGATGATTTAAAGGGTTCCCAGAAGGCTGGAAGATTCAGGCGAGGGCACGCAACCCTAGGAAGATCCACACTTCCTAGGGATCTGTGGAGGTCTTGGATCCAAGGAGAGGCCACAGGTGAAGAATCAGGGCGAGGGGATGTGTGACCCGACTAGAAGAATTAAAAGAAATCGGTCCGACGAAGATGATCGGGTCGGGTCAAGCCTGGAAGAGGGCATTGACCCGAGTCAACATAATGACGTGGACCAATCAGATAATTTGAATGTACACAATACTTACAAATTCAATAAAAAACAATAAATGATTTTAAATCAAAAAGTATATAAAATGAAAAATATTTGTTATTTTTCAAACTATTTTCTGTGATTTTTATTTATTTTTATGAAAAATAAATTAATATTTATACATTATAATGTATTATATACATGTATAATATACCTATGTATTTTGTACAATTATTTTTATATTTTTATTTTTACAAAAATATCCCAATTTTTATATTTTATTTATTTATAACATAATTTTTAGAGTATAAAATAATTTTTATTTTATTTTTATTATTTATTTCTAGGAGTCTGATAAATAGAGAGTAAAGGATATATACATGTATTTTGTACAAGGGAGAGAGAATTTTATTTTTATTGTTATTCTATTTTTCTGATTTTTGATTTATTTTTAAGACTATATACAAGGAGGCAAAAGGAATATTTTATTTTTATTTTGTCAAAAATAATTATTTAATTACCCAAATAATATGTACAACATAGAGTAGGCCCTATCTCTCTCTCTACTTGTTTTTATTTGGCGATCAGGCCAATGCTTGACCTTCTCTTGGGTTCAGGTCACTTTGTATTTATTCTAAATACCTCCTTCCTTTTTCTTTATTCTTTTATTTTTGCACAAATACATGCTAATTATGCAATATTAACAACTGCATGCATAATGCTAACTTATTTTATTTACATCTATTTACATGATGCTTTGCCAAGATAAATAACTAAAATAAAAGAATAAGGAGTGGTAATCAGAGATTCATCACTATGTACAATGTAGAAAATGTTTTTATTGTATTTTTCTAATGTCATTTGTACACTTAAATAAATATACGTATATAATATGTAGGTATAAGTATATGTATTTCAAATATGTATTTTTGCATATTATTTTATTTAGTATTTTATTTATGGTTTTATTTCATTCTAAATATGTACATATAATATACATAATATTTACAAAATTTAAAATATAAAAGTATAAAATAATAAAGAATGAATAAAATGAATATTTTATTCAGGTATATTATACAATAGGGGTCCAAAACTTAGCTTTTGCATCTTAACTCTAAATTAGATTAAACTGCTTAATTAAATAGCTTATTAAAAGTTATATACAATTAAAAGTGATGTTTGATACATTTTGAGTTCATATGGAGAAGATATGGGTCTGGGAAAATGGGATTTTAGAATCTTATTTTTAGTATAAAAGGGACACTATATATTATCTTTGTATGAAATGAATTTTGCATTTTTATTTGTATTTTTATCTAAAAATTTCATGTACAATGTTTCTTTATTTGATATATAAATAAAAAAGAATAAAATAGGTCCCGCAAATGGATATGTTGGAGAAATAAAAGAATCAGATTTTTGGCCCTTATCTCCCCTACTTTATTCCTTGTCGACCCAATCATCAAGATGCCTAGGTCTCATGGTTTAGAGTCATAAAAAATACCTTTGGCATTTTATTCTTTTTCTTTTCTTATCTTTATTCTATAATTTTGGTATTAAAAATAATATTTTGTATATAATAAATGGAATAAATGACGAATGCTAATGTATACAAAATAATGATATTCACATACATTTAGCCAAGGTTTTTAAGACCAAAATGATAGAATAAAGATGATGAAATGGAGACTCATCATTATATTCCCAGGAATAATACCGAAGATTAATGCGATTCAAAATGGGCTAATGCTATATACAAGGAGATAGATGCTAAAACAACATGTGTGATATCGTTAATATTCCAAATGCATGTCTGGTAGGTTCAAAATGGATCTACACAATGAAGTATAAGGTCAATGGGAAAATCAACAGATTCAATGCTCAGTTAGTTGCAACATGTTATACTTAGAAATATGAGATTGACTATCTCCAGACGCTTACCCATAGGGCTAAATTGAACACTCTTAGGGTTGTGAGAAATGTGTATTCTTCTAGTCTATGTGGATGACATGATTTTTGCTAGTGATGAAGAAGTAGAGTTGTCCGATATAAATTAGAGAATATTTGAACTATAGTACTTAGGAGAGTTGAAGTATTTCCTTAGCATTGAGATGATTTGATCTCCATATGGTGTGCATCTAAATCAACGAAACTATACTCTAAGCTTACTATATGATTCGTACATGCTCGGATATAAACATGCCTCCTATCCTATGGAGTCAAATCATAAACTAAGGGGGATGGTGAACCTCTCGATGAAGTAAGGAAAGTAAGATTTCAAGGATTGGCTAGAAGACTATTTTATCTCACTCTCACAAGATCTGACATCACATATGTTGTGAATATTGTTAGTCAGTTTATGCATGTCTTTACCATTGTGTTCATGGAAATGTTGTCAACATGATTTTATGCTATATAAAAAAGTCTTTAGATAAAGGGGTTATGTTACAGAAAAAAATGATGTGACTAGTGAAGATCATACTAATGCATATTGGGTTTGGTATGCAGATGACCGAAGCTCTATATATGGATATGTCATGTATCTCTATGCGAGCCTTGTTATTTCAAGAAGTAACAAGTAGAACGTGGTTGCTATATCTATCATAGAAAATGAATATTGTGATGTCACAAATGGTATCATCGAAGTTTTGTAGTTAAAAATACTGTTCGAGGTATTGGGTATTGAAGCTACTATGCCAATAAACATGCTCCAAGATAACAAGCTACAATAAACTTGACCAACAATCATTTAATGTATGACAGAATAAAGTATATGGAGATAGACAAACACTTTATCTATGAGAAGATTGTTGTTGGTCGGTTGTGGTTTTTTTTCTTGAAATCTAGTAATCATGTTGTTGATCTCTTCACAAAGAGGCTGCCTAAAGTACAATTCGAGGTAAATGTATGCAAGGTGAGCATGATTGGCATCTATGCTCAACTCGATCAATCGATCGAGAGAGGTGGGGTGGGGGGGGGGGTAGGGAGGGAGGGAGTGTGTTGATTTTGTCATGTGCTTATATGGGTAAACAGATTTATGGATGAGAGACCGTTTACACATTCTTCCGTTTACACATTCTTCTCTATGTTTTGTTCTCACCCCCCTATATCTACAATCATCTTAATGGAGAATGCCCTAATATCAACTGAAGGAGATTAGTGATTGGTTGCTCCTCCAATTTTCCCCTTCGTGCAGCTAGATCTTGTTTGTTTCTCACTACGTGAGCAATTCTTTGTTGGAAAATGATTGGATAAATTGATACCTATTTTAGTAAGAACTTCACTCTACGATAAGTTATATACTCTACAAGAGATTAAGTTATAACATTGGGTTTTTTATTACGGACTTTCTTTTGACACAAACTTTTGGTTCTCCCAAGGATGCATTTTACTTGCAGAATTTCAATCATGAAAATTCTAGTCAAGAAATTTCACTCGTACAAAGCTTGTGTTGAGGAAGAAAAGGGCAAGTCACCTGTCAAATAGACAAGTGATACTTTTAATTTTGTCAATTAGAAAAAGAAAAAAGAAAAGGCTAAAACCTAATCGGGTCATGCAAAACAGTGACAACGTTTAAAATAATTGGTACACTACTTTGGTTACTCTATTTTTGAAAATGATCTCTATGTAAATCTTGACAAGTCAAAATTATAATGGAACAACTAAAATATTACGATACAAACAGTCATTACATCATATAATACAATAAAACGAATCTTGACTCCTTCATGCATGCTCCACTTAATTCGGGGAGATATAGCTCAGTTGGTAGAGTTCCGCTCCTGCAATTGGGTCGTTGCGATTACGGGTTGGATGTTTAATTGTCCAGGCGGTAATGATAGTATCTTGTACCTGAACTGATGGCTCACTTTTTCTAAGTATTGGGGAACGAAGAGAAAGGCGTAGGGCTCGGCTTGCAGCAAATCTTTCGACGCACCTTAGAGATATCAGCTTTCAGAGATAAACCAAACCCCCAAAAAAGCCAATAAAGCACTTTTCATTGTTAAGAGAGCCGCAATGAGACCCACCTAGCCCCTCGCGGAGCGCCCTTGACCCGGAGACGTGATGTCGAGCACGTCGACTATCCAAGTCGCATCCCTCAGCCCGGACGCCTGCCTGCCCTCGAAGAGTGGGGTACATATTCGATTATCTGTAACCACGAATAGTTTGGGGATCCGCTCATATATCTTCTGATATAAAATGATAATGACAAATATTTTTTGTTGTAAAATTATTGTTTATTTTTGAAATTCGAAATTTGAACGTCCTACTTGCCATTGTTTTGTAAGGATGAATTATATAAAATAATTAGCCATTGATTTTTCCAAATAAAAATCTTTACTTAGTTACTAAATCAGCGGTGATCTACACAAAATTTTACAAAATAAAGGAGAAAAATATTGTTCTTGTACAAATAGAAGCAAAGATGACATTTCTCACAAAAATCAAAGATACTTTTGTTGTTCAAATTATTCATTGATATATAACAGTAGTAATAGCATATTTTTTTCTTGTGATTGTCCATAAAATCCTGCATGGCATATGGTAGCGGAAATTTTAAAAAATTCCTCAAATATAATACGACGGAATTTCTGTCGTCATAGGCACTTGCTATGTTCGTGCAACCACTTATCCCTGTTGTGTCGATATAACAACAATTACTCCCTTCATTTACATGCCAGCTTTATATGGGAATCCAGTTTACGAGGTGTTGTAATCTCATATATTTTTTTTATGAATCAAACTCGAAAATCCAACCATATAAATTGAATCTTTGGTTAATCCTCTACATATCCAGCAAACTTCGCAAAAATCCGATATCATTTGCTATTTTATCTCATTTGTAAACCTTCAGTTCCTTTTTAAATGGAATTTAAATGCTTAAATGTGAATCGGATTTTTTATCATTACTATAAAATAGCAAATGAAATCGGATTTTTAAAAAATTTGGTAGATATGTAGAGGATTAACCAAAGATTCAATATATGCGGTTAGATTTTCGAAATCGATATCGCAAAAAAAAATATTTACAACACATCTGCTTTAACTAGGGTTACAATAAAGAATCCCCTCACGCGCTTCATGTAACCAAAGATTGTCTATGCCGACTTAACTTCCGAGTGTTAGGTGTTGTGTGGATATCAGACCATTGACTTTAAGTAGCAGCCATGTGCTTAGACAAGGTGGCTTTTGAAATATGTATAAAACCTATGAGAGTTTTAAACGACGTCAAGAAGCTGTGCTAAATGTTGACATGTAATATGTAACCATATTTAAGCCACCTACCCCGTTTCAACAGCTAATGGAAAATAATATCATGAACTTCACGCTGTCAAGCATGATTAATTATTTGGAAAAGATTCATACGACGATCACTTTGATCGATCCATAAAATTTTCATCTCTTAGCTAGTAAGTTATTCTTGGAGGAGATTTCCAGTACCTATGTGAAACTATATCAAAGTACTGATCTCATGTTTTATCTTCTTCTCTCTTTATTTCACTTCATCCGTATACTGTGCAACAGTTATTTAAGTCCCCTTGGCACGAAATTTCATTTATTGACTTTTACGATGAAACAGATAAAAATATCAGATTTATATATAGTTCTATACTATATAAAACAATAGTAGTAGAATCAATCTGTACGGTTGGTTTATTTTATTTTTAATTTTTTTTAAAAAGCACAACTTTTCCTGCTACGCTACAAGTAACTCCTTCGTCAATTATGTTCTCTGTAAAGATATGACAATGAATATTGAAAATTATTCATTATTACAATTCAATTTTACAGTGACACTTTCATCTCTCTCTTCTCCTATCTTCATTCTCCCTTCATGTGATTTTTCAAGTTTACTCGTGGTCACATTTTCCTTCAAAGCGACAATGACATAATATTTTATCGAAATTATGATGGCATGGGAAGGAATAAAGGCAGTGAAACAACGATCCTACATGTGCTAAAAAGTGATTTTTGGTGTCCTTGTGCACACATGTGATAATCGAGAGATTTCAGATAAAGTTTATTCAACTACATGCCAAGATATATCAAATAATTTATAGGGCAAGTAGAGGATCAATCCACAGGGACTCAAACATTTTACATGAAGTTTTATTCTATTTACAAAGGTATTTTTCACTTTATTATTTCAAATTAAATCCTATTTTTCTTTTTATTTTTGAGATTCTAAAATATATAGAAACCTTGTATTAGATTCTAAACATTATAAGGATCACATGGTTTTTGAATTTTTTTTCGGATTTGTCTGCTATTTTTGGTGAGTTTTCGAATTGTCGAGGGTATAAGTGTATTTCTTAAGAAATTTAGGGGGTTTGAACGTAAATAAAAATAAAGTTAAGGACGTGATTGTAATTAAATAAAAGAATCTTGGACATAAGTGAAATTTTTCTAAGTCTGATTATTTAATGGGCAATTTACGGAGAAAGTACTTCAGTTTACAAAATTACAAAAAGGTCATATGAAGACCGTTATGAAATAACAAAAACTGAATGTATAAAGTGCAAATACTCCATAATATAAAAATTAAAATTAGAAAATTGTATATAATAATCAAAAATTTTCTAAAATTACATTTAAGTCCGAAGAAATAAAAATTACTACAAATAAAAGTGTTTACAAAGAGGCCCTTGATCTCTTAGACCAAGGATTAAAGACGATGGGCATGCCTAGCCTCTCACGGCAGAGCATGACAACATCGTGGTGTCTCGGCAGGATGACGACGACGTTGGAGGGGGGGATGGCAGAGCTGCTCCAAGATGTGGCTGAGGAGAAGAGGCAGCAGAAGGTGGCGGAGCCAGTGATGGGTTACTGGGGCTTGAGCCCTCGTGTTGGGTTTCCCTTCCTCGACGGCCTCCTCCTCTTTATAGATGAGGTGAGGGAAGAGAAGGGGTAGAGGAGGTGGCATTTGGATGGAGGCCAACCGCCTCTGCAATGGTTGCACGAAGGGGAGAGGAAGGGGCGATGGCGGTTGGCGTACGAGGGAGAAAAAAATGAGGCGCAGGCTAGAGGAAGAAGGGAGCTGATGTCAGCCCCCTGGGTGCTGACATCATCACCCTTATTTAAGATGTCGACTATTTTGTCATTTAGTGATTTTTTTTTTATATTTTTTGGAAGATAAGAGGGATGAGATGAGAGCCCTATTAGGCTTCCTCAAGCATGCCTGAAGAAATATGAAAGAAAAATTATTAGAGACATGAGCTTGAGCCCATTTTTATTGACAAAATAAATTAAAAACAAGAATGTAATTTTTATAGATTTTTTGCAAGGAATTTTGATGCAATTTCTTCTTTGCATTTGATTTAATTTGTAATGAATGTTATGCATTTTTAGGTGATTTTGAATACAATGAGCATAAAACTTATGAAATGAAAACTATGCAAAAATTTGAGAAAAATGCATGATTAAATACACAACTTTGCTCAAAAAGATATGAAAGACATGATAAATCACCAATTCATCATACCCCCATTCTTAACTTTTGCTAGTCATGAGCAAAACAATGATATGGAAAGAGGAATAGTTAATGATATAGAGAAAGTGAACGACATGTTTACAGCATACACACCCACAATGTCTTGATATGTTCAAGTCAAGCTTGAACAGATATCAAATAGAGATTGAGTTGACATTTAGATTAATAATGTGTATGGACTCTCTTTGGTATTCAATTTGACAGCCCTAGAGTTCTATGACTTAGTCAGTTCCACCTTAGGTCAAGTCAGATCATCTTAATCAACGTATATTCTTTTTAACCTTAAGTTGATTTTGAACTGTGTGAAAGTTATAGCTCTTCCTAATTTGTGAGACAAGTATATCGTACAACCTTAAGCAAGGTAGCAAGAGATTCACAAAATATAGATCATCTATTCTCTCTAAATCTATGCTTATTCTCATTTCACATGAATCCATCAACAAAAGATGACGGGTGCAAATTGTAGTGAATTTGGATTTTCTGGGGTTTTCTGTAGAAGTCTTTGGTCCGTTTCTCTCATTTTTTCTTTTTTCAGAGCATAACCATGCGCCTTTTTGGCCTCTTTTATTTTAGTAGTAATATTGGTATGTTGATTGGCTTATTTGGTAGAGCCGGGTTATTTGAGTATATTTTTTGGTAGATCTTTGCTTTGCGATTGTATTTTTGGAATAGACGTCCCTTATTGTGCCTTCTTTTTTATAGAATTTAGTGACATCGGGTATCATGAGTGTAATGTTTAAAATGTAACTTTCAGATACATGTGCAAGGCAAGTTTGCTGACAGACCCTGACTTATAGAGAATGCGTGATTCTTGAACTTAGATCATTAAATTTTGCTTAACCCGAGATTCAGAGTCACTCCCTTCCCTTACTAGAGATTGAAATGGTCCCTTATACAAGCAAACAAAGTTGAACGAGGATGTAAGATGTAGTTTGTTCAAAAATCAATCAAGAGTAAAATAGTGCTCTAGTTGTAAAGATGATCTATTTAGACACAACTTATGGTCACCACATAAAATTCGTGGAGCTAAAGGAATTAAGTTCAAAACAGTCCTAAAGAACCAGAATACTCAAACTTAAAGAAATCCTTTGAAATTAAGTAGATTAAGATCTTCTTTGTGTAAGTCTAAAATTTATAAAAACAAGGCTTTACATCCCAAAAAGTTAGGAGAAAATAAGGAAATTATTTTTGGATTTTTTGAAAAAATTCGCTTTTATTTTTTAACAAAAAGATTTTTAAGATTTTTTTTTGCAAATTTTATGAGATTTTGAGTATGTGCAAAAAATAGATTTTTTTTAAAATATGCAAAAAAGATGAAAAGTTTTTTTGATAATGTTGGAAAAATGTTTTTTTATTATGTAGAAAAATAATTCAATAAAAAGAAAAAAATAGATATTTTGAAAATAAAAGCAATGTATAAAATAGAATGCATGAAATGAAATGGATTTTTTTCAAACAATATGATAAAATGGAAATAGCATGCACAAGATACGATGCAATCGCATGCTAAGAACGAGCAATGTCCCCATGATAATAACGAAGTGGATAAAAGGTCGATAGAAGAAAGAGGGTACATGATGCAATAAGTGAATGATGCTTCTTTTCTTGTTTTTCAAGTGATTTTGTCATTTTCTTGTTTGTTTTTATGGGGTTTCCCCATACTTATTCGAAAAAAAGTGAGAGAAAAATGAAAAGAAAGGAAAGTATATGAAAGATAACTATGGGAGGTATCCCGTGATGTTTGTTGGTTTTAACGTCCCCAACCGGCTCTAAGATTTGGAATATCCTATGTCTCAAGTATGTACAACATCCATATTAAGAAAATCGAGATGGAGTATAATGTTTGGCTCAAGGGCTTTGGAGATGGCGAAGCCAATCGTGTGAAGATCAGGGTAGGTGGGTGATATCGTTGGATGAAGCATGACCGAGAGATTGTTTCTATCAGTATGATGAATGACATAGGTGAGTCGAGTGAAGTTGTGAGCGAAAAGGGTGGAGTCGGTTTCGAAAGCTGTATTTCTAATCGGTAGGTGGGTTCAAGATGGTCCAACGTTACGAAGTTTGTGTTCAGTAAATAAAACTGATTATCAATGAAATCATTCTCCCTAAATATAACAAATGATTCCTTGATATTTCCATTCATAATATCAACTTTTTCTACCGTGATGGCTTCCTTTGTCTTAGAAAGGTCAGAAATTTGACCATGCCATTGTATTATTTCCGTGAAATGTGTGGTAACTTGAAAGTCCAAAGGTAGGAGGGTGGGTTCATGTATACTTAGATTTAACCACTACTCATGCTTATTGTTAGTATGTGAATCATCCATGCTATTTGAAGCAATTGTTTCTTTTCCTGATGGCTCGATTTCAACCGACCAAGAAGATGCTTCCTCCTATGGCAGAATCAATGTGGCAGTTGGTTGTTCATCCTCGAATTTCTTGAGGAGCTCTTCATTTTCAACCCAAAAATTATCAAGAGACAAAGTATCATCTTGATCAAAAATCAAGGTAAGAACATGGGATGCACTTAGAGAGTGAAAGGTCAAACAAGATTAGTCATCTTCACTAGATGTTATGAGATTGGAGTGATAAATTATGCGATGGTCCCTGAGAGAGTCATCAGGGAGGACTTCTGACATCAGGTCAGGGGTGAGTGGGAGATAAGTGGTGGCAACTCAATCTCAATTTTTTTCTCTTGCTCAAAATTCGCACTGACTTTAATATCATCATTTTCCTGAAATTCAAATTTTATTTCTTTCCCAGATTTGTATTCAACATCATGCTCAAATTTATTATCAATATCAATGTTGCTTCCATTTTCAAATTATCCCTATATTCATCATTATCAGATTCATCTCTAGATTCATTATCCACATTAGATCCATCCTCGAAATTTATCATCCAAGAAACAGAACATGAAATCGAGGTTAAAAACTTGCTAGACAACTCAAATAATTCGATCACAATTTTATCATTAGAATCAACTTCATCATTATCATCATATTCATCGTCAACATCAATTTTTCTTTTACCTGATTCATCTCTAGATTTATCATACGCGTCATATTCATCCTCAGAACTCATTCTCTAAGAACATGAATTCTAAGTTAAAATTTTAATAGGAAACTCAAATATTTCAATCATCATTTCAACGGGTAGAGGAGGGATCATGACATAAGCCTTATCATGTGATTTGTTATTACCAGCATTTATTTCAACTTCTAGATTGACCTCATGATCAAAAAATATTTTAGACCGCTCATCATCAGAACATCCATTGTAAAAATCATTGCTCTTGATCAGAGGTTCAAGTCTAACCAATTATTCGATAGGAATTTCAATAAAACATGATCCACACATTGTGGTAAAGGGATGGCTTTTGTTACATAAAATTTCATTTGGCTCGGAATCATGTTGAGCCAAAGGTTGGAAAATTGGTATCTTGAAATTTTCCTCAAAAAAGTTTCATCAATCCTCAAATTGCTGTGGTTCTCCTCCAAAATTTTGTGTTTGTTTTAACTCGTTATTTTTCTAATCGAAAATCTCTCCATTTTGTCCTCGAATGTTTTCCTCATACTTAGGTGTATATGTGATTGTGTTTTCCAATTCATCCCAAGATGAGTCAATCTCAAGAATTCCTTGATTAGAAATCTTCTTATTATCAACCATTGTATCGGAAGCCATGAATGGGTTTGCAAATAGATGCTCACATATTTCAACAAATTGACGTGTATTATCCTCATGTTGTGTTTTAATATTCATCATAAAGTTTTTCATTGAATTCAAGAGAGTATTAAATCTCTCAAATATTGTCTCCTCCACTTGATTGGCAAGAGGTTGCGGTGGATAAGGGTTGCAAGAAGTTGATGGTGTAGACTCATACCAAGATTTGGATGGGTCATCGAGTCGTACGATTTAACATTGGATAGGAGAATGGTTGGAATTATGGAGTATCTTGAATTTTTCGATACTTGAATGGGTCGGGTTGACCTCCCCGCATGGGATTGGGTTGTATCCTGAAATTTGATTGTGAACCGACGTAGTTCGGGTAATTTCCCTCATAAGATGATTGATATTGCGAAGAGTAGTCTAGATACTATGGTATAGGGTTGTTATTGGGCTTACTCTTCATGTAGGCAGCAATTTGTTGAATAGGAATCATTTTTAGATAGAGACAGATAAGCTCGATTCTCCAACTCATGCGAGTTGCCAAAGAAGTGGTTATCTTCTCAATTTTTTTATTGCAACATAAATCAAGCACTCTGGTAGTTTAGATGAACCTAGTTATGAAGTAATGACTGACCTGAATTTTTATAGTTAGTTGTGTCTACTTTCAGCTAGTATGAATGTAAGTACATACCATAAAATGGATACATATGTTACTTGAGGATAGTGCCTTATGCGTTGTCCTTGAACCACCAAATCTTCTAAGGGAACCGTAGTTCCCTCACTGAGAAGTAGCTAGTCATTTTAAAATCTAATAGGCAAAAATTTCATAAGGATTTGGGCTCTGACCTAATATTCAATTTGTGCATGTGATATTGTGTTCAATGTGCAACAAACAAACACTTCAGACCGGTTTCGTTTGAGCCACACGATATATAAAAACCTCAAAGGGAGTCTCGTCCTCGAGACTCGAGTTAAGGCTATTAGGTGTCTTGTTTGAATTTTATATGTCCATAAAAACCTCAAAGGGTTTTGAACCCATAAAAACCTCAAAGAGAAAACAAGCCATATATTTGAACATATATCTAATTGCAAAAGCTTGTTTGATTATTACATCAGAAAAGTTGCGGATATCGTGCCCGCATGTCCGCTTCGGTCTCCCACATCGCTTCTTCGACGCCGTGACGGTGCCCCAAAACCTTGACCAATGGAATCTCTTTGCTGCGAAGCTTCTTCACAGCACGATCAAGTATCTGGATTGTCTTCTCCTCATAAGTCAGATCTGACTCCATGTCTAGATTCTGATAACCGATGATGTGCCTAGGGTCATGCACATACTTCCTAAAGTTGGATATGTGAAATACATCGTGAATTCCTGAAAGATGTGGAGGAAGGGCTACTCGGTATGCCACCTTCCCTACTCTAACCAGAATCTCAAAAGGTCCAACATATCGCGGTGCCAACTTGCCACGAACACCGAATCTCTGCATTCCCTTCATGAGAGATACACGGAGAAATACCCAATCTCCAACCTATAATTTATGGGAATGTCATTAGTATGTGATTTAGTTAAATTTTCAGAAGGAGCAAGAGGAAAGTAGGGATACCTGAAACTCCAAATCTCTTCTCCGATGGTCTGCATAGCTCTTCTGACGGCTGTGTGCCGTCAGAAGCCTCCGTCTCACAAGATCAACAGCTCTCGCGGTCTCCTCCAAGAGGTCTACGGAATATAAATCATGATCGCCTACCTCACGCCAACTAAGAGGTGTGAGGCATCTTCGCCCGTATAGGGCTTCGAATGGTGCCATGCCAATACTGGAGTGATAGCTGTTGTTGTACATGAATTCCACCAAAGGCAAATGGTCCTTCCAGGACCCTTTCCACTCCAAAGTGCAAGCGCGAAGCAGATCCTCTAGTACCTGAATGGTGCGCTCACTTTGCCCATCTGTCTGCGGATGGTATGCAGAACTCATCTTCAGCTCTGTCTGTAGTGCCGACATGAATTGATGCCAATAATGTGAAGTAAACCTCGAATCCCTGTCAGACACCACTTATCATGGTATACCATGTAGTCTGATGATGTTCTGCACATACAGCTTGGCCAATCTGGATGTAGTGCAAGTCGTGTTGACAGGTATGAAATTGCTGACTTGGTCAACCTATCAACAACGACCCATATGGAATCATGGTCACCTGGTGTCTTCGACAGACCTATGACAAAATCGATAGAAATGCTCTCCCACTTCCACTCGGGAATGGGGAGAGACTGCAGTACTCCTGGTGGTCTCCTGTGCTCGACCTTGACCATCTGACAGGTCATGCATATGCTAACATGTAGCGCCACATCGTGCTTCATTCCATCCCACCAGAAATGTCAACGCAGATCTCGGTACATCTTCGTGCTACCTAGATGGATAGATAATCGTGAACTGTGTGCCTCATCCAGAATGTCTCTGCGAAGCTGCCCGTCATTGGGTACAACGACCCGTCCTGCCTTCCATAAAATAGACTCCATCACAACAAACTCATCAAACTTGTCCTTGATGGCATGCATGTATCTATCTCGGATCCAAGGATATGTCTTCTGGCCCTCTACAATACGATCCCAAAGACTACTGTATCGTGGAGTCATGGCGGTAGAAATGGATGCGCTCTCCTGAGGATACCAATCAGTCAAAGCGGCGAGCGTATCCCATGTATATAGACAGTTCGCCATACCATCAGTATGCGCTCTCCTGCTAAGTGCATCAGCCACTACGTTTCCCTTACCGGGATGGTAAGAGATCGTGCAATCATAATCCTTCAGTAGCTCGAGCCATCTGCGTTATCTCATGTTCAGCTCATTCTGATCAAAGATGTACTTCAGACTCTTGTGATCCGTGAAAAACTCAAAGTTCACCCCATATAGATAATGGCGCCAGATCTTCAAGGCGAAGACAACTGCCGCCAACTCCAAGTCATGTGTGGGGTAGTTCCGCTCGTGCGGCCTCAAATGTCGTGATGCGTAAGCAATCACCTGTCCTCTCTGCATCAATACTGCTCCCAGACCTTCTCCAGATGCATCTGTGTAGACTGCATAGTCCTGAGTGCCTGAAGGAAGAGAAAGAATGGGCGATGTAGTCAATCTCTCCTTCAGTATCTGGAAAGCCTGCTCACATGAATCATCCCAAATGAATGGAACTCCCTTCTATGTAAATCGTGTCAAAGGGCGAACAATGCGTGAAAAACCGCTAACGAAGCGTCTGTAATAACCTGCTAGCCCAAGGAAGCTCCGAATCTGTGTGATAGTCTTGGGCTACTCCCAAGACATAACTGCATCTATCTTCGCAGGATCAACTGCGATGCCTGCTCCAGAAATGATATGCCCGAGAAATGAGACCTGGGATAACTAGAACTCACACTTGCTTAACTTGGCATATAGCTTGTGCTCCCTCAATGTATCTAAGACAATTTGTAGATCATTTGCATGATCCTATTCATTCCATGAGTAAATGAGCACATCATCGATGAACACCACTACAAACTTGTCCAAGTATGGACGGAAGATACGGTTCATCATATCCATGTAAGCCGCAGGCGCATTGGTGAGCCCAAACGACATCACCACAAACTCGTAGTGTCCATAGCGAGTCCTGAAAGCTGTCTTCGAAATATCTGACTCGCGAATCCTCAGCTGATGGTAACCTGAGCGAAGATCGATCTTCAAGACAACCGAAGATCCCTGGAGCTGGTCGAACAAATCAAGGATGCGCGGTAAAGGATAACGATTTTTCACCGTTCTCTTGTTCAGCTGCATGTAATCGATGCACAGTCTCATGGATCCATCCTTCTTCTTGACAAATAGAACCGGAGCACCCCAAGGTGAAGTGCCCGGCCTCACGAATCCCAAATCAAGTAAATCCTGCAACTGCACCTTCAGCTCCCTCAACTCTACTGGTGCCATGCGATATGACGCCATAGAGATCGGCTGTGTTTCTGGCAGCAATGTGATCTCAAACTCGATCTCTCTCTCAGGAGGTAATCCTGGTAGCTCATTAGGAAATACATCAGGGTATTCTGATACTACTCGGATGTCCTGTGTCATCGGCTCATGATCAAATACCTCCCGAAGAAATGCAAGATATGAATCGCAACCCTGGTCAACAAGTTGCTGGGCTCGCAACACTGAAATGTACTCCATGGTGGAGTCATGTATAGTACCCTCAAAAGTGAACTCGGGTAAATCTGAAATCCTGAAGACAACCGTCTTCCTAAAGCAATCAACAAGTTCATGATGAGCGGATAACCAATCCATGCCCAAAATCAAGTCGAACTCATCAAGCTGCAGAAGTAGACAATCTGCGATCATCTCGTGACCGCCAATCAGTACGGGCAAGTGCCTGACTATCAGTGAAATAATGAATAACTGGCCACCTGGTCCTCGGATGTGATATGGAGAAGAGAGAGTCTCTGCGACTCTACCTAAAGAAGCAAGTAGCCTCGAAGCAAGAAAAGAGTGTGTCGCACCAGAATCAAATAAGACATGGAAAGGTCGGCCCAAGACTGAGACCATACCTTTCACCACAGTAGCGGCTGAACGTGCATGCTCCTCAGTAACTGCATGTAACTGTCCCTGCCTGACTGGTTCAGCACTGGAACCTGCCACACTCTGCGTCTGTCTCTGTTGCGGTCTCTTGAAGTTGGAGTTCCTACTACGGAAACTCCCTGAACGCTGTGCCTGAGGCTGAGACTGTGAAGGTTGTGGCTGAGGCTCACCAGAAACCTGTGGGCACTGTGAGCGATAGTGTCCCCACTCGTGACATCGGTAACACCAGACTGGTCTGGTAGGTGAAGTAGTTGTGTCTGTGCTCCGAGCTGATCTGACTGGTGGTCTGTCTGCTCGCTGCGACCCAGATAGTCGAACGGACTCTGTGCCACGTCCGGCAAGTGCTCCTCCTAAAGTAGTCGATGGAGAAGAGCGAGCACTGCCCGTGAAGGACGAACTTGTAGGTCGAAACCGTTTGTCTGACCTCTTCTGCTGAAATGGTCGACGTATCGGTCCAAAAGATCGTCGTGGTCTAGGCATTACTCCAGACGAGCTCTCGAAACGTCTCTCTTTAATGTCCTCAAACTTCTCCGCATCATCGGTAGCCTCGGAGATGGATGTGATGTGTAGTCCATCCAGCTTCTCATGTACCTCCTCTCGCATGCTGCCAATGAACATTTCCAGATTCTCCTCTAGAAATGCACCATCTGCTCGGGTATGTCGTGATAGCTCTGTATATCAGATAAAGTAATCTCTTGCTGTCATCTGTCCCTGACGAAGTTCTGCAAAAAGTCGGCGCTGGGACTCCTTCCACTTCGCAAAAAAGAAGTGGGCTCTGAACTTCGTCTCGAAATCATCCCATGTAGGCTCTCGACCTAACTCAGATACCACGACATCCCACCATCTCTCAGCAAAGTCTATAAGTGAGTACTCCATAAAAGATAGCCACGTATCTCGTGGCGCACGAATCATCCTGAGCACCTTCATCACCCGCTTCAGCCACTGCTCAGCAACATCTGGTGAACATGTGCCCTCGAACAAGGGTATGTTGGTGCACTGGTAGGATGTGAAAATGGACTGGTGCCTGTGAATAGCTGAATACTCGTGGGCACCGTCGTCTGCTAAGTCCACAGGTTCCTGCTCCCTGTCAAAGTCTCCATCCTCAGCTTCATGCTTTGGTATGTCCTCTAGTGGATCATCAGGATGAGGCTGCTCCACCTCAACGGACTGGTGTTGATCTTGCCGTGTTCCATCCTGTGATGGATGATATGTGAAATCTGACAAGTCCTCAAACCTCATCTCTATGTTTGTCTGTCTGTCGGCAATCTCAGTCTGCTGGGCCAATATCTGCTCTTGCTGACCTCGCATGGCAGCCTGTTGCTGCTGGAGATCGGTGAGGGCAGTCAGTATGCGTGCCAACTGGTCAGCCGTTTCCTGACCGGGTCGGGATGCCATGGCTCTGCATAAGAACCATCTATTAGACATAGAATTTATTGTTCGCAGATATTATGATATATGCTTTCTCTTCTTGGGATATAATATGAAAATTAATGAAATCGGCGGCATTTATGGTGGTTGAATATGAATGTAATATTTCCCTTTTCGGATTTACGACAAGTCAGAAGACTGTCGCTATCCGAGAACTTAATGCGATCGGAATTATAATACTGCGAATGTGCGTATCAGGAAATCACTGCTCTGATACCAAAAATGTGAACCCCGAGGATCCAGATACCTGTTTACGACACATTTCGCAGAAATTCGATATATTTTACATCGCATTAAAAGCAAATTTTATGGGGAAATTTTTCGCACTTGAAGCTACATATGACATTCACATTCATAACCACAATCTAAAAGAGGCAAATGACACCAAAATCTCATTTCATTAATTTCCTTATCATTTTACATCATGTACAAGAATCTTCCAGTATACACCATATATCCCAAAATGTAGTACAGAAGAGATAGCATTTATACATAATCAACCAACCAAAAACTGAGACAAAGTAAACCATACCGTCTAATGTATGCCCTGTCTCCTAGAAGCATGAACGGCTACTGAGCAACAGGTTGTTTGCCTGCCAAAACATGTTTAGGAAAGAAGAGGCGTTAGCGGTTGCTGGTACCTCCCAAAATTTATAAAAATAAATAGACATTTAATATGTGCAAAAGCAATCAAGTAGAAAGGTAGAACAAGTAAAATTTACATCTACTTGCGTAAGTAGAAAGGTTGTCAGACTTGTAAGTAATTCTCATAAGCACCTATCATTCCAACATTATTCATATTTAACATATTTATTTTGTAATCAAATGTTGATAATTATAGGAGTATGCATATATGTATGTATCTCTATTATTATATTGACCAGATATCAAATCTTTGGATTTGTCGATGTGAAAGATGGAATCGGAAATGTTTATAGATTACTTGATTCTCAAGTGCAATAGGTAGGCATTTCCTATCTATACAACTTTTGATTTTAACCTCTCCAAATCTCACTTCCATTGACTCAATTGTAACTTTAGATGATGTAGATATAGATATGGATGATCTGGATGTAGAATCGCCAAGTCTGTTGGCGAAAGTAAACTCAAGCGGTGAAGAAGCCTACAAATGGCTCTTCCGTCTCGCCCTCTAGTTGGAAGGACGATCCAATAGAGGGATAGGTCTACTCCCAAACTTTACCACTGAGACGGGTGAGAGAGACTTCCCGGAAAAGTCGCTCTAGAAAATAACCCGACTAGTACGTGCAACCGAGCTCGTACGTAAAACTGAAAAATTGAGGATCCCCCGCCTGGGTATCCTAAAATAGAGGGTCAGCGGAACTGGTCTAAAGTCAGGATCCCAACGAGGCGTAAAAACACTGCGAGCTCACGTAAAAACCGAGAAGGGACTGGGATCCTAGACCCGCGCACTTGGCGGCCGCTGCCCAAACTGAGCTTCCTATTCTCCCGCCCAGTTGAGGGTCACCGCGCCCTCACACGGTCAGGTGTAAAGTTCATCGTGATCGGCACTAATAACAATTAGATATTCCTGATTCATCATCACTTTTCACTTATTTGTCTAACCATCACTTTTTCAATCTCTTGTATAGTTGACCTTACGTAACCGGGTATTATGGAGTTGATTGCATAGATTTAGATCTTGTATCTAGAGTGATCCATGGTTAGAAGGGTATACCTAAGGAAATGAATTTTCACAAATCTTCTAAAATTTTCTAAATGATGAACTGGATTTGATGATAGCATGGGATTACTCCAAACAATTTACAAAGTTGTGCTAAGGTCAATTAATTAAATTAGAATGATTGTAATATTCTATGGTTGCATTTATATGTATAATTGTAAGTATGTACAAAAGTATAAGCACAAAAATCGATAGTAATAATCTTATGGCTCTTTTTATATGAATGACTTAATTAAAAACAAGTCTGACAAACAACAAAGAATTAAAATCTACTCCGAATGAATGACGTAAGTATATTTAGATTTTTTTTTAAAATGCTCAAAACCTATTTACATGAAGCTAATATCGCAGCCAATATTGGATACAAGAAGTGCGTGCCTTGTGGGAGTTTTCCCCTTCCCTTTCCTTTAGGGTCGTAATGCATGCTTATAGTAATTGATCACATATATTAATTTAGTAGGAACCACAATGACTGTTGTTTTTTTTAATGCATATACCAATATTTTCCTGTGTAACATCATTTTCACACTGTCTATTATAGGAAAATATTAACAACTTGCTGAAGGAAACTGGCAGGTGACTTATTGATATTGACAATTTTGTCCCATAGAAATGTTACAATCTAAGATTCACATAGGTCTACATATGTTGAATTCATTTCCTAGATAAATATTAAACATCTTAACAGAGACTGTTTTTAGCAGTAACCTTTTGCACAGGACTTGATTAGATATGATGAATAGCAGGTGACTGGAAACTCAACCACAAAGTAGGAGGAAATATTATGTTAGATATACATCCGTTACCATTTTAAAGATGGAGATCCCTGAATCGAATTTTATCATTGACATCAAGGGATTAGAAATGGATTTTCATGTTGTCAGATGCATCCAGATTTTTTTAAACAGATCATAGAAGATTAAACCATAATCCAATCACCCAAATTACTATGATACAACACCCTTTTCTAGACTTACTCACCTCTCATGTAGAAAAAGAACAATAGAAATTCCATATGAGCCTAAACACAGGAAGCATGATTTTAAACTATATTAAGGATGCCACCTTTAAATTGAATCAAAATGTGCAGTAATTACACACATGGCAGCAAGGAGGATTTAAGATTTTTACATGTACGACAGCAAAAAGGGGATAGAGTTGTACCTTTTGATTGTTTCCAAAAGGAAAAGATCATGCATGCAGTAGGAGGGCTAATCTGGAGCAAGGAGCGGCAACTTGGAACTTCAAATGGAGGCTCCAACAGTAGCAGCAAGCTGCTGATCTTCAAAGTCTGCTGAGCAGTAGTCCCAAAAGGAAGAGAGCTGTAGATGGTTCTTCGATGGAGAGAAAAATTTGGGAAATATGAGGAGAAGAATAAGGGTTTTGGGTGATATTTATAAGGGCAAATAGGTCTTGGCTATTTGCCAAATGGAGAGGAGGATAATGCCAAGTGGAGAAGAGTGAGGTTTCTTTTTTTTTAAAAAAAATTTTCAACTGTCGTTGCCTGCTCTGTTACAGTTCAACAGAATTAATTATTTTATTTATAAATTTTTTTAAAATCCTCTTTATTTGACATACTTAAGAATCTACCGAACGCGCACCTCGAACCTCGAATTTTGACGCACAACATCTCGATTTGATTGTCTCGAGACGACGATCAATTTGAGTACAATATTGATATACTTTCGGTTGGGTTTTGAACCCCCGAAATTTTCGGGTACGGTTTTTGTTTAAGGTTAAATTTTGTGATTTAAAATTAGCAAACGACCTCCGATTGACGAACGGTCGATTCCATTGGTCTTGTTTCGTCGAATCAGATCTAATGACGATCTCAGTTTGTTTTACGATTTCCGAATTTTCGTCGCGGCTTTTTCACGGCGCGCATTACGATGAGACCGATTTTCGGTCGATTTCGCCCGAACGACTTTTGATTCACGATCAATTGATCGTTTTAGGTTATCTAATATTGCCAGATAACTTAATTGGGTTATTTGGACCTTATTCAGGTCGAGTTCGGTTTTACGCGGATCCCGGATGTTACGCGATAACTTTTCAGAACTTATGTGATTCGAGATCAACTCAATTCTGATCTTATTTATTTAGTTGGTGAACAAAGGGAGAGAGACCACGGAGATGAATGCATCAGAGGAACTTGATTTTCTGATTTTTTTTATAAAACATATGCAAATATAAGGAACTAAAAATGTCTAAGTGATTTGAATGATTTTACAGTGGTTTGTTGTTGTGATCTCGAATATTTTTTTAAAAAATGCTAGAAGCCTCTGAATAAGAGAGATTGCGAGAGAGAGAGAGCAGTCCTCTTTTTTATTTTTTTTAACTGAAAAAATTATTTTAAAAAATAAAGTAAAATGAAAGGTCAAAATGCTAAAATAAATTACGTAAAGTTATCGAGTCCCCGTCAATGGTTAAAAATTGAAATTGTAATCTTTGTGCTAAAAAGTGATTTCTAATGTAATTGTGTTCACACTTGAAAATTGAGAGATTTTAGATAAAGTTTATCCAACTACAAGCCAAGATATATCAGTGTATAGGGCAAGTAGAGGATCGATCTACAAGGACTCGGATATTCACGAAATTATATTCTATTTACAAATGCATTTTTCACTTTATTATTTCAAATTAAATCCCACTCTATTTTTATTTTTATTTTTGGGATCCTAAAATGTATAGAAACATGTGTAATTAGATTCTAAACATTATAAGGATCACACAAGAATTTTCTCAGAACTGTTCAGATTTTTCTACTATTTTGGTGAGTTTGTGAATTGTCAAGAGTATAAGTGTAATTGCATAGAAACTTCAAATGCTTGAATGTAAATAAAATTAAAGTTTAGAGAAATTACAATTAAATAAAAGAGTCTAGAAAGAAGTGAAATTTTTCTATATCTAATGGTTTAATGGATGAATTGTGGATATAGTACTTTAGTTTACGAAATTACAAAAAATATCATACGAAAACTATAATTAAAACAACAAAAACTGAATGTAAAAAAGTGCAATTACTCTAGAATATAAAATTAGAAATTAGAAAAATTGTAGAGAATAATCAAAAGTTTTCTAAATTGCATTTAGGTCTAAAAGAAATAAAAAATAACTGGAAATAAAATGTTTGCAAAGAGGTCCTTGTTCTCTTAGACCAAGGATTGAAGATGATGGGCATGTCTTGCCTCTCGCGATGGAGCATGACGACGTGGTAGTGGCTCGATCGGAGGAAGTTGAGGAGGGCGATGGTGGAGTTGTTCCGAGATGTGGCGGAGGAGGAGAGGCAACGAAAGTTGGCAGAGCTAGTGATGGGTTCCTGGGGCTCGAGCCCTCGAGTTGGTTTTTCCGTTCCTCGACGGCTTCCTTGTCCTCTTTATAGATGACACGAGGGAGGAGAAGGGGTAGAGGAGGTGGTGATGGGTTGGAGTTCAACCGCCTCTTTGGCAGTTGCGCAAAGGGGAGAGGAAGGGGCAATAGTGGTTGGCGTGCAAGGGAGAAGAAGATGGGGCGTGAGCTGGAAGAAGAAGGGGGATGAAGTCAGCCCCCTAGGTGCTGATGTCAGTGGTCTTTTTCCTTTTTTTTAACATCAACTATTTTATCGTGTATCGATTTTTTTATTTTTTATTTTGGAAGAAAAGAGGGATGAGATGAGAGCCCTCCTGGGCTTCCATAAGTGGACTTGAAAAAATATGAAAGAAAAATTATTAGAGACTTCAATATAGGCTTGAGCACATATTTACTGACAAAAAAATTAAAAATAAGAATACATTTTTTATAGATATCTTTTTGAATGCAATGTTAATGCAATCTTCTTCTTCTTCTTGATTTAATTTGTAAGGTATGTTGTGCATTTTTTGTGATTTTGAATGCAATGAGCATAATGAGCATAAAACTTATGAAGCGAAAATTATGTATGAATTTGAGAAAAATACATGGATTAAATACAGAAGACTCAAAAAAAAGTATAGGACAAGTATTATCCCATATGTTTTAAATATTTTTGGCTTGTCTAACTTGTATTGAGATTGACTTGAAACAAAAGACTAGAAGTTAATAATATCTGATGGGAGGAGATGGACCGACCCAACCCAAGATCGGTCCAATTGGAATTAGGCCAAGCATGGGCTTAGGCCGAACACAAGAGGAGGATAAACCCCAATTGAATGACCTCTAAGGCCATGTTTGTTTGAGGGTTTAAGGGTGTGTATCAACCCTCAACCTGCGATTCTGCAACCCCACACTTTTGTTAGAGGTGCGATCTCTCTCCCTCGACGAAGCCCACCCCACGCGGATTAGGGCAGTGTTTCCAACCCCCTCTACACGATTTCCTCCCACCATTGCCTCATGCCAATGCACTATCCCCAATGGCCCTTCTCCATCACCTTCACCCCCTTCGTTGGGTCTGCTCTTTGCATGTTATTGTTGGGTCGTTAAAGTTGAGATGCACCTTCTGATGGCTCAGCCCTTGTCGCTATGCTTGTTGGAATTTATATTGGAGGTCCCTATTTTTACCCTTGTTGCTATGCTTGTTGGAATTTCTTCTAGGGATCCTATTTTTGCCCTAGACGAATCTGTTGGTCGATAGTCATGTTTGTTCCCTCGTCTTCTCCCACTTTTTGAGACATCACCAGTGCCTTTATGTTGGAATCTCTACGGCGATTAGATTCATGAGATGGTCTTTTTTTGTATTTATTGTGACATTAATCCCTTGCCCGCAATAACCATGCTCTATTGTGATTCAACACCTAGTCGATTGGTCACATTGGAGGTGAGGTTGTCCTCCCCCAAGCCTTCTTATCTTTTGATCCCCTTGCCTCTATGCGAGATGGATTTTGATGCTTGTTCTAGGGTTTCAAGGTACCCATTTGTTCATTATATAAGGAAGAGAAGAGGTGATTGATGAATCCTCATTCATCACTATTTATTCTTTTATTTTAGCTAAATATCTTGGAAAAACATCATGTATATAGTTGTAAATACAATAAATTATCAATAGGCATGCATTTGTTAATATTTAATAATTAGCATGTATTTGTGCAAAAATAAAAGAATAAATTATAAAAGAAAAAGAAGGAAATATTTAGAATAAATATTGAGTGATCTGAACCCAAGAGAGGATCCAGTATGGGCCTGATCGCCAAATAAAATAAGTAGAGAGAGATAGGGTCACTCTACCTTGTATATACACCTTCTTTTATGTATAGAATTTATTTTTGCAAAAATAAAGATAAAAAGGTGTTTTTATCCCTTTATATATATTTCTAAAAATAAAACAAAAATTAGAAAAATAAAATTAAAAAAAAATTCTCTCTTACCTTATGCATAATACATGTATATATGTATCACTCTTTATTTATTTTATACTTGTACATAAATAATATAAATAAAATAAAAATCATTTTACACTCCAAATAATATGTTGTAAATAAATAAAATATAAAATTGGGGTATTTGTGCAAAAATAAGAAAATAAAAATAATTATATAAAATACATAGGTATTTTATACATGTATATAATATAATATACTATATATAGATTAAATTATTTTATATAAAAAAATAAAAATCACAAAAAAATAGTTTAGAAAACAATAAATATTTTCCATTTTGAATACTTTTTAATTTAAAATCATTTTCTATTTTTAATTTATTTTACAAATCTTTTTGTCCAGGCTATTTTCTGATTGGTCCAGGAGGGATGTTGACCCCAGTCAACTACCCCTCCCGGACCCTCTTGCGCGTGGATCCGATTCTCGCCCTATCTTCTCCTGTTTTCTTGATCGGATCTTGCTCACTCATGCCCCGATTTCGGCACCTGTATCTCCCTAGTGGATCAGTGATCCTTGTGGATCCCTAGAGAGTCTCGGATTGGCTTCGGATTGCACACCCTCGCCCGATCTCTCCAGCCACCTGGGACGTCCTATAAATTCTTCATTCGATTCCCTGGGTCAGCATCTCGCACCGCACACTCCCTTGAGACCCTAGAATCCTTCGCCTTGGTGACAACAATCGGAGGAGACCCTCAGTGATTGGAGAGGAGTGCTACAGCCGACGCTCGAGACTCATGACCGGAGCACCGCCGCGAAGAGCCTCCCCCGCCTTCCGCAGCGAGGTCGAGGCAAAGACCACCTTCGACAGCACCCCCTGGAGCTCAGGATTCATTTAGGACCTTCAGGTATCCATCTCATAGTCCTCAGCTCTCGTATCGGTTCAATCTATAGTTTTACTTCCCTCGCACCTCCGCCAGCTCCGACCAGCCGGTCGGAGCTTCGTCAGCCACTCCCATCCGTTCCGATCGACGCCCCAGTTCATCGCCACCCTTCTTACGCAATCTGATCATCCTAGGCTTGGCTTGGATAGCCAAGATTAGGCTATTGGTTTCCTCTGTCGCTCCGCCAGAAACCCCCCTTCCATTCGCCGCCGCTTCCCTTTGTCTTAGGTTCAATAACCCTGACCGGAGCTTTGCTTCGAGTCTGAGCTTTCCGCTGTAGGACTTAGCACGCGTGGAAACACTCTATATCACCCTCGACCCGCTTCGTCGGAGCTCCCCCAAGTCACAGCCACCGTCCCGGAGATCCGACCGGCATCGAGCTCATCTGATCCGTTCACCCGACGTGGAGGAGCCACACAAGTCTTTTTCCACCGCCCGATCATTCATCGGAGCACCGGATCATCGCCGGTTCTCTGGTGAACTTCGCCCAGGCGGAGTTCTTCTAGTGCCTCGCTCCGCCATTGGATCGACTTCTTCGCCTAGACGCCATCACAACCGTCCAGCGCTAGCAGCCGTCAGGCCATTAGATCTGACATCTAACGACCTTTGTACCGCACACGTAGCCGACACTTGAGGGCCGTTGGATCTTCCAGCTGAACGCAGCAGAGCCGCACGCCTCGCCTCCACTCAACGTCTGCCACATGTCCACCCTACGCGCAGCGCACGTGTTGCATGGGTAATTTGCTCAGCCACCCCTGCATTTATTTCAGTTTAGCGTTTATTTTGAAAAATAAAAGTTATACAATGGACCTTTTTGCATATTAGTCCCTTTAATTTTCTAGATTTACATTTCAATCCTGTATGTTTGGACCCGCGTACGTCGTCACATGCTATTTGGGTTATTTGCATAGCTTACCCTGGACTTATTGGATGTTATGGATTGAATAGTTATTTTTGTTTTTTGTAAATATACCCCTGTGTGTATTGTTTTCCAGCATGTGCGAGAATTAATGTGAAAATTGCAGATTTGGTCCCAAACTTCCTGTGCGTGTTGTTTATTGATCCAGAAACATGTTTTTATTCCATTTTGGTCCCTGTAAGTTGTGTGTTTGATTTTTGCTTTAATAAATAGAAAATATTGTCCAAAATTCATGAAATTTCGACATGGGTCTTGCCATGGTGTAGGAATTTCTGTGAATTTTTTGTTTTATTTTGTTGTCATTTATTATTTTTAAAAATTCAAAAACCCTAAAAATTGCTATTGTTTATTTTTGAAAATCATTTAAAAATAATAAAAACTCTTGAAAAATTCTGAAAAAATTAGTATTTGCTTACTTTGAGTTATTTTTGTTTCTATCCAATTTTTATTGCATTTCCACTCATAAAAACCATAAAAAGTAAAAAAGACTAAAAACCTTAGAAAAATCACTGAAAATTCATAAAAAAATCAAAAAAATGTGTTTTAAGTTTAAGTAGTTAGATTTTATTTTATAGTTTGTCATAAAAATGCCGTTGGGATTTTACAGGCATTTACCTAATTTAAAATTGCCTTTATATCCCAGCTGGACACTGCTTGTCATTTTTGAGTTTATTTGATTTTTAGAAAATTAGTTAAAAATCATAAAAATACCATAAAATCCACCAAAACATTTGAATATTTTAAAAACCCAAAAATATTTTTACTTGAATTTTCTGAGTATTTTTTATGCTTTAGATAATTATTTGTTTGTGAGTTTTTGAATTCTTTTAGCCTTTTGCTTAATTTTAAAATCATAAAAAAACTTGGAAAAATATAAAATCCACTAAATTCTTTTATTTTCTTGGATTCCCGACTACTTCGTAGCTTTGGCATATCATACTCCTTGTGTTCGACCCTGGTAGCTATACCATGTAAAATAAAATAATGAGACTGCTATTTCTTTGCTTGATTGATTGATTTATATTTTGGTGGTCTTCTCTTTTTCTTGTTGAGTCTGATCCGAGTGGCTGAGGTCGCAACGACCATTGATACCATTTACTCTTAGTCGCTCGGGATTTTTGGCCCATCAGAATGGCGTCGTTGCCAGGGAGCACGGCTTAGTAGTCGGTTTTCCCTTTTTCGGCTTTCTTTTGCTTTATTTTCTTTTATTTTCTTTGATTTCTTTTTCTTTTTTTTTATTTTTATTTTTATTTCTTTTTATTTTTTTTGTTTTTATTTTTTTACATTTATTTTATTTTTATTTTATTTTATTTTCTATTTTTATAATAACTGTGAACTGTTTCTGACTTTCTTGCGAGGGCCCGACAAGCGAGGGAGGCTATCTTCGGAGAGCCAAGGCACCCGAGCGACTTGGAGGCAGCGTGTTTCTACATCGAGCCGCAGGAGAGCGTGAGAGAGTCGGAGCATGAGTGTGGGGAGCTGTAGTGTAGCTTAGCTTAGTTTAGATTTATTTTCTGCACTATTATTATTGTAATAATACAGGACATACTCTCAAACTCTCAGACTAGGTGGTTATCTCGGGGTCTGTTTCGCCGAGCACCGGTGTGCTTGGGGGACCTCATCACGATTTTTGCCGATTTTGGTTTTTGACCGCTTTTCTTTTATTTTGATTCTCAAAGGTTTTGGCCATTATACTTAGGATTTTTGCTTGCTTTGTGATGTAATTACTTAAGGCCCAACCCTAAATGATTGCATGTTCCTATAGATCGATTAATTGGACCTTATTAATTAATTAACCAATAAAAAGTTCACTCCATCACCTGAGGGGTCACGTACCGCTAGAGGTCGTATACAGCGTTGGCAGGATCTGTTGCGACGGACACCGATCGGCATCAGAGACCGGACCCCGACCCCTCTTCTTGACCCGTTAGCTACAGTTCTTCGCGAGTAGAAATTATTTGTCTAAGGCCGATTTCTTCTTGTATCATATAGATAGGTTTATTTCTGCTTTTTAATTTATGCGTGGATCACTTTGCATGTAGAGAGATGGAGTCAGGTACGTATCTCTTACTCTGCATGCATCATCGTGTTTAGTTGCGCATTGGCTTTTTCGCCTTCTCCCTCTATTTTTGGACTTAAAATAATCAAGAGAATCGAAAAATTTATTAGGCGTTGTTTGATTTGAAAAATACTTAAAAACAAAAACCATAAAATTGGGATTGTTTAAGCATACTTGACCCTAAAAGACACTTCACCTAAAAATTTGTCTTGGGAGAGTAATCCCCTCATTGTATGGTTTGGATGAGCAAGAGAGTGACACACACACTAGGCTAGAGCTACATCCGACCTCTCTTCAGACTACTGGTCTCGGGTTAGTCATTCTCCAGTAAGGATCGCTTCGGTCTCCGGTAAAGCGGGCCACGATATCCTTAACAGAGCGAGTCGATCGGGTAGCTGGTACATGGTCCGTGACTTGTACTGGTTGGGAAAGATCTAATCTTGGATCGGGACAGTCTCCTGGGAGTGTTGGGTTCCCAACAGCTCTCTTAATCGCTCTGAAAGATTGTTTGATCACCTAATAAAATCGATAAGATAAAAGACCGAACCTTTACGGTCATCAGCTCTGAGTGTGTAGGTGAATCAGGGGTTTGCTTGACCGATCTTGTGTGCTTTTCAAGATCTCATCCACCTTCACTCGCTACATCATGATGATGGGTTGGAGGTCCCTTTGGCAGCCTCTGGCTGCACCGCTTTCGAGCACTCTGTCCCGTTCATCTAGGTTAGTTCACGAGAGTCGAGACCCGCTCTCCGAACCCACGTTCGACTCCGCCCTATTCCCCTTCGACCACCCTTCCTACCAGTCCTGAGGTGCCCGAGCAGATACCGCAACAGACAGTTGATTTATAGGCACTTGAGTTTGGGTTTTTGGCCTTTGCAGAGACCATGGTCAGCAGTGAGGAGTGCACCGATGGACCCAACAGGAGCCAGACGTACGTATTGGATCAGGGTTCCATCAATAACACCTTGTTAGCCTCCCTAGAGACCATGCATCGTCAGATCAAGGATCAAGGAGCTTTCATGGTGGACATGTGCCGAGAGATGGAGCAGATGCGAGCCGACAGAGAGCAGCACAGAGCCGGTGGAGGAGGAGGAGGAGGAGATATACCCGATGATAGAGAGCCTGAGAAACCAGCACAACTAGCACCTGCATGACCGATGAGGGAGTTGTACAACCATGGTGCAACTCTAACCCATAGATGGATAGTGCTGCCAGCCATTTTGGGAGATTTCAAGCTCCCACCTCAGACGATTCAGCTTCTGCCCCGCTTCCACGGACTCGCCACAGAGGAGCCACACATCCATCTCCAGGAGTTCGAGATGATCTGCAGTATTGTCTACGATCGCCTCGTGGACGAGGACACCATCAGGATGATGGCCTTCCCATTCTCCCTCATAGACAAAGCAACCAACTGGCTGAAGCACCTAGGGATATTTGTCGCGGCATGGGAACAACTCCAGAATGAGTACTTGAACAAGTACTATCCACTCGGTCGGACGAATGCAGCCAGGGCCCTGATCAGCAACCTTTCCGTGCTCCCCAACGAGCAATTTCACGAGGCATGGGATAGATTCAGGGAGCTCACAGACCGGTGTCCCCATCATGATATATCCAAGTCCAACCTTGGCCAGAGTTTATTCTATGGGCTTACACCGGAGTTGCAAGGGCAAGTCAATGAATCCTGTGGGGGTTCCTACTTCGCCAAGGATGAGGATCAGGTCTGGGCCATCTATGAGGAGATGGACAAGAACTACACGGTGATGTCCCAGACCTGATTGTGTACACAGGGGAGGCCCACACCACAAGCCATGTCCTATCAGAGGATATCACGGGTTGATGCCGGTCCATCTACATCAACAGCAGCCGCAACATAGATAGAGTCGGTGGCCACTGATATGGGGATTATCAGTGATAAGTTGGATCGGATCGAGTTGATAGAGAAGAAGCAGTGCCAGGGCATGACTCAGATCGATCAGATGGCACAGACGCTGAGTGAGCTGAAGACCCAGAACATGTGTCTCCAGGAGGCACATACAGCTTCTCAGCCCCGTCTTAGGTCACGGGCAGATCCCAGCAGCAACAACAGCTCGACCCAGCCCTCCGCCCACTACCGACAGGTGCATCACATTCAGGTGGAGCCGTTCGAGCAGTAACAGCATCAGTATGTCCAGCAGCCACCATCTCAGGACAACCAGATGGTGGTTTACCAGCGGGATCAGCCCCTGGCAGTTCTCCTCCCATCCACTTACGAGCAAGAGCCATTGATGGACGTCAACGGAATTTGGTATGACCGACCTCAGCACAGGATCTGACGAGACCATCCCAGATTCCGTTGGTTGACCGGAGGAACCAGTTCTCAGCAGCAACCTCCAGTTCAGGGTGGCCAGATCAGCCAACAGCACCGGCAACCCCAGTTCTCATAGCCGCAGCCACATCCTCAGCCATATTACCAACAACATGGTCCTCATCCCTATCAGCAGGGACAGTCGTGGAGGCAACAACAGTAGCCTCAGCAGCAGTATCATCCTCAGTATCCCTCTCACTCTCAGCAGCATCAGCCTCACTTTCAGAGAGTCCACTCGTTCGGTTCGCACGGGCCCGCCTATGAGAACCCAGCTTTAGATGATCTAGCCGACCTCATCTCTGAGCAATAGGCTACCTTCGGACGGGAGATGGACGAGTTTTGTGAGGAGATGAGAGAGATAGTGAAGGGAAAGGCTGCCATACCCGCCTAGATTCAGCTGAATCCGAACAACCTCAAGATGAAATCTGAGCAGGTAGAGTTTACAGAGGTTACCACTCCTAGTGATTCACTTGGTGATATTTCAGCATACACTTTTGATGCTGACTTTATTACACTTAGGAGCGGTAGGATGCCAGTCGGTGGTGTCTCGTCTGAGCAACGACCACTGCAGCCTCAAGAGCGCCAGACGAGGAGGAGAGCGGTGCTAATGCCGCTCATTATGATGATGATGATAGTGGTGCTGACGCCACCAAAGATGTTGATCCAGCTGACATTACTGAGACCGTCACTTCACCAGATGCAGGAGGTGGTGCTGATGCCACCAGATTTGATGTTGAGCCAGAGTGTGGTACTGATGCCGCAAGTATAGATGTCGTGGGTGGTACTGAGGCCACCATTTCTATTCCTATTGCATTTCCCTCTGTTGATGTATCTCAGGACTTTTCTGGTAATAAAGGAAAGGGTTCATCATTTGTGAATCCATCTGTGATGCTTGGAGATGTCTGTATGGATTCTGATTTGCCACAGCAGCAGGGACCCGATCCTAGCCCTCCATCTAGGGAGGGCCCAGCCATCCCCTTTCCCCAAGCACTCCGCTTGGCTAAGGAGACCAAAAAAGAAAACCCAAAAAAAATCACAGCAGCTAGAGTTCAGCCAACAGATGATGGATAGATTTCAGATACAACTGACTCTACAGGAGGCCTTGGAGCACATCCCCCTCTTCCAGAGGAACCTTATAGAGAGGACTACCATTCGCAGGAAGAGGAGGAACCACCACTCAGAGATCCATGTGCTCAATCGTGCCACCTGCTTCGCCATCCAGAACTATCTGCCAGCCAAGAGGCCAGATGTAGGAGCTCCCTCTGTCAGATGCCACATACATCAGCAGAGGTTCGATCAGACTCTATTAGACATCGACTCTTCTATCAACCTACTGCCGATGGCCTTACTCAACCAATTCGAGTTTGACCCTCTTCGACAGAGCAGGACGGTCCTTCAGTTTTCTGATCGATCTGTCAAGAGGTCGAAGGGGTTGCTGAAGTATGTGGTCGTCACAATTTAGGGCTTGAAATTCCCTGTGGACTTCGTTGTGTTGGACATAGAGATCCCTGAGTCTGTGACCGATACCCCCATTATTTTAGGACACCCGTTCTTGGCCACAGCCAAGGCAGTGTCCGATCATGATAGAGAGAAGGTGTACTTTCGCGTCGAGGGTGAGATTATACAAATAGAGACGATCAATGAGACTAGAGCGCAAGATTTAGCTTGCTCAGAGCTGCTCATAGATTCAGAGCAGATGGCAGAGGCAGAGCGAGACATCCACCAGGAGTGTGATTTTGTGATTACAGATGATGAAGCAGCTTGGTCAGACCTAGTTTCACGAGCCATCCTCTCACCTTCAGAATCCGCTGATGCACAGATTCTAGCAGAGGAGAGCTTGGAGAGCTCATTCTTGGTACATGACACATTTCAGGCAGCAAATCACATTTAGGAGAGCCAGGCAGTTATTTCTTCTTTTGATTCAGATCCAGATCCGTTGGAGTTAGATATTGATTGGGAAGAGTTTGATGATATGATCCCATATCTGATTACCACGGAGCCAGCAGCTATGGTGGAGATTGATCCCATTCAGATTACAGACACACCAGTAGAGCAGTCTTCACCAGATTTTCAAGTTCAGTGAGAGTTCTCCCATGCAGATTTGGTTGCGTTCACTCAGACCTTTCAGAGACCAGATCTGCCAGCTCCCAGTTGTCCAGAGCTGAAGCCCTTGCCTCAGTCGCTGAAGTATAGGTTCCTCGCGGGCGAGCATGAGATGCACCCAGTCATTATCTCAGCGGATTTTATTAGAAAACAAGAATCTCGTTTGATGGAGGTTCTTGAAAAGAACCGCAAGTAGGGCTGCACACAGATCAGATAAAATCCGTAATCCGATCCAATCTGATGTTATTGGATTGGATTGGTTTGGTTTTATCATTTTAATGGATTGGATTGGATTGAAAATTTTCAAATCCGTTAAAGTATGGATTTGATCGGATTATCATGAAAATCCAATCCGATCCAATCCGTTAATCCGTTAACATATACATACAGACATACATAAATACATATACGTACATGCATATACACACGTACTTGCGTGTGCACCCATTCCAATAAGACATAACCAATGTGATTCTTCTCTTTTTTTCATATCTATAGTGGATACAAGTCCTCTTGTCATCACCCTTAAACTCCTAAATAATAAAAATATAATTATACCTTGTAAAAGTTATAATCCCAATTGACTATTCCCGTCTTAGTTTCGATCCTCTTTCATTTCACTATTGACCTCAATATTTCACTCCTAGTTTCATCTCCCTTGGATTTCATCAATATGTGACTGTAAAGATCACACTTTTCTGTTTGTGTAAATTATCTTTTTATCTTTGGATCATTATTTGGTAACTTGTATTATTCTTACTTCAATCATTAGATGGAAATCATTTGCAAAAAAAATAATGCAACATTTATAGAAGGAATCTCGAATTCTAAATCCAATATAATCCTTTACGTTGAGTATATGGTCTTCAACTTTTTCATTACAGATCAATGAAGTTATTCAACTTTAGTTTGATTGAGTGGTCTTCAAATATCCTTTTCTTTACATCCGATCTATATTACCAATTTTTGAGCCATAATTTAGATGTTGAGGGCTAATGTGCGATAAAATACAAACACGAGAGGGCAAACAATTGAGATGGGATACAAACGTATAAAAAAATCCGAACCAATCCGATCCAATCCGTAATCCGATGGATTGGATTGGTTTGTATTTAGATATTTGATGGATTGGAAAAAGTTAAAATCCGTTAAAATTAGATTGGACATGGATTAAGGTAAAATCCGATCCAATCCGATCCATGTGCACCCCTAACCGCAAGGCGATAGGATGGAGCGCAGCCGATCTCCAGGGGATAAGTTCGGCCATGTGCTCCCACCATATCTATCTCTAAGCGGCGGCTAAACCCGAATCTTCGAGAGGCTGTCATGAAGGAGATCTCGAAATGATGGAGCACCGATTTTATCTACCCCATATCCGACTCCAAGTGGGTTAGTCCATTGCATGTGGTGCCCAAGAAGACAGGCATCACTACTGTTGTGAGTGAGTCTGGAGAGGAGATCGCTATTCGGGTACCCACTTCTTGGAGGGTCTGTGTGGACTACAGACGATTGAACCAGGCCACCAAGAAGGATCATTTACTGCTACCTTTTATTGATCAGATTATAGAGAGGCTAGATGTGAAGAGTCACTACTGCTTTCTTGACGGGTACTCTGGATACAATCAGGTGGCCATTGCGCCCGAAGACCAGGACAAGATCACATGCACCTGTCCCTTTGGGACATATGCTTGCAGACGGATGCCCTTTGGACTATGTAACGCCCCGGCGACATTCCAAAGGTGCATGTTGTCCATCTTTTCGGACATGGTGGGTGAGTGCTTGGAGGTCTTCATGGACTACTTTTCGGTCTATGGCGATGGGTTTGATGCTTGTCTTGACTGCCTAGATCGCGTCCTTCAGCGATGCATCGAGGTCCATCTTGTGCTATCTTGGGAGAAGAGTCACTTCATGGTGACTCATGGGACGGTGCTTGGTCATATCATCTCCAAAAGGGGCATGGAGGTTGATCCGGCCAAGGTGGATATCATTAGGAAACTCAATCCACCATCCAACTTACGACAGTTACAGTCTTTTCTGGGGCACGTCGTTATCTACCGACGCTTCATTCATGATTTCAGCAGGATTGCCCGACCGTTGACTAATCTGCTGACCAAAGACACCGAGTTCACTGTGGATGATAAGTGTCTTGCGTTATTTGAGACTCTCAAGAGTCTATTTGTTGAGGCTCCTGTCCTCCAGCTGCTTGATTGGTCTCTCCCATTCGAGATCATGATGGATGCCTCCGATTTTGCCGTAGGGGCCGTGTTAGGACAGAGGAGATATGGAGTACCATTTGCCATTCACTATGCTAGCCGTACTTTGGATGTCGCCCAGCGGAATTATATCGTTACTGAGAAGGAGATGCTAGTCGTAGTCTTTGCCCTAGATAAGTTCAAATCATACATCATTGGATCTAAGGTGACTATATTCACATATCACTCCGCCATCAGGTACCTCATGGCAAAGAAGGATGCCAAATCAAGATTGACTAGATGGATCCTTCTACTCCAGGAGTTTGATATTGAGATTAAGGATAAGCCTGGAATCAAGAATGTGGCGGCAGATCATCTCTCATTATTAGAGCATCTTGAAGATTCTGAGAAGATTGATCCTATCTCTGAGACCTTCCCAGATGAGGCGATCCTTGATATCGCCTCGCTCCCGTGGTACGCCGACATTGTGAACTATCTTGTTGCCAAGAAAGTTCCACAAGGTTGGCCCAGGCAGCGACTTGAGACCTTCCTCACAAAGGCCAAGTTCTACCATTGGGAGGATCCCGTCCTTTATCATGAAGGAGGGGATTCTGGCGTCGGTGCATTCCTCAGGAGGAGCACCAAGCGTCCTCACTTACTGCCACAAGCTTGAGGCAGGAGGACATCACTCTAGGAGGAGAATGACACAGATAGTGATCCAATCCGGCCTATGGTGGCTACCCTCTTCAAGGATTCCGATGAATTCATGAAGAGGTGTACTGAATGTCAGAGGATGGGTACTTGTGGACAGTGTGATATGATGCCCATGCAGCTAGGGATGGGCATTGGGCTGGGCCGACCCGGCCCAGCCTGAAGCCCAGCCCAAAAAGCCCGGCCCAGCCCAAGCCCAATAGAGGATTGGGTCAGGCCTGGGCCTAAAATGTCGGTCAAAAAATACTTTGAGCCAGGCTCGGGCTTGGTTCGGCCCAACCCGACCCGGCCCAAGGCCCAGCCCGTTCGAGGGCTCGAGGAATGGCCTGAGGATAAAGCCCAAGACCCAGCCCAAACATGGGCATGGGTCTTTGACAAAACTTTTTGCCTAATAAGGTATACTATATATAATTGTTGAAGTACTGATATTTCTACTGTTTAGCCATCATTTTATCATTGGAATACTACCACTATTTAGCCATTGTAATAGATTCAAGATATGTGCAAACTTAGCTGTTATGTAGACATCTTAGATTCTTACGCATGGTTTAATAGCTATTTTAATATGGACATTCTTATGCTTGTAACTTCTTTTTTGCGCTTGATTTAGGGATGTGTAATCCTTCTCTTGAATGTATATCATGATCCATCATTTCCATATTTCTCGTGTTGTGGTTTTCATGACCAGGAAATGAACCAAGGCTTGGGCCGGCCCGGCCCAATCCTGGCCCAAAGGAAACGGGTCGGGCCTAGGCTTGGGCCGAATAACACCAAAATTTACGAGCCTAAGCCCGGCCCAAGGCCCGAAATATTTAGATGGGCTTGGGCCTGGGCCCTTTAGGGCCCGGTCCAGCCCGGCCCATGTCCATCCCTACATGCAGCCCATTCATTTCTGTGAGGTTTTTGACGCATGGGGCATCGATTTCATGGGTCCATTCCCTAAGAGTCAGAGATTCAAGTACATTCCGTTGGTCACTGATTATGTGAGTCGTTGGGTTGAGGCCATCCCCGCCCGAACTGCAGATGCTAGGACTGTATGCAGATTTTTGAGGAAGAATATCATTTTGTGGTTCGGGGTGCTGATGAATCTGTGATTCATCACTCTAAAAGTTGAAAATATAGCTTTGTTCCAGAGTAATTAGCTGCATATTTCCACTTATATTGCATAATTAGCATTCATGCATGCGAGCATAATATCTGCATTTTAGCATTCATATTTGCATTAATAAAGAAGCCAAATTCATCTGTAAAAATCACTTGTAAATATTCGCCATATTTTACCTATTTTTATATATTTTATATTAACTCTAAATCCAATAAAACCAACTCCATAGTGTATATATAACTAACACTAATTAAAGAAAATATCAAAAAAATACTAACTTATAAAATTACCAAATAAAACCCCAAACCCAGTTGGAGACCTAGGAGCCTTAAAATGCACATATCTCTCTCATACAACCTCCGAATTAGGTCTACTTACTTTTAAAGTAATATACATTCAAAGACCTTCGAAACAAGACCAATGTCATCAAAATCGGAGTTCGTATGCAAAACTTGGGGTTTGGGCCCCTTTTGTACATTGTACATAATGACCGTTTTACACCTGTATTTTATCATTTTATTTTCTTTATTATTAAAAAATTCAAAAAAAATAGATTAAGTTGTAAATATTCTTATCATATTTTCTCTATTTTTATTTTGATTTTTTTCTTATTGAAAAATGACAAAAAAAAATTACAAAAGATAAAATGTGGTATTTTATACCTATAAGGTACCACACAAAAAAAATTTTGTACAGATGATCTCATTTGATTTTTGGCCCTTCACGAAATTGTAGAACTCGTCGAGACGAGCAACTTTCGTGTTGATCACTTTTTGATCTAACCTCTTTTATTATTTCTTTTTTATTTTTCTTTGCATTTAGTTGCGGATTTTTCTCGGAGCAACACGTGGCAACTCCTGGAGCTGCCATGTGTCGCCTCCTCATTCACCCACTTATACCATTTCCCTCCTTCATCCTGGGCCATTGGATGAGGGGGTTCTCCATCAACGCCCGAGCTTCTTCTATGACCATTCCTCCCCCACTCTCCCCTAACTTAAGGGAGAAGCCTCTTCGACACCTCCAATCCGACCCCATCTCCTCCACCTTCTCCATCTCCTCTCCAACTGCGTCCTCATCCTCTTTATATCCTCTCCATCTCCCACATTCATCCCCATCCGCCATTTCTTCAATTGAGAGGGAGAGACCACCAATGCCCGCTCGAGCTTCCCCGAGTTGCTGCTGGGGTCCAGCGAAGACCCGGGGATCGAATCGAGCCCCAGCCCAAGCTTCCGACCGCCATCTCCGATCAGGTAAGTCCCCTCTTCCTCCTTCGCATTTTCTTTGATTTTTACGTAATTAATTAGGCTTCGTGACTCATCTTCACCTGCCATCGACTCCTTCTCGAGCTTCGCCCCACTCCCATCCTTCACGCGCTTTATTCCGATCATCCCTCCTCCCTTCTCCGCATGTGGTCATCTCCGACTCATCTCCTCCGCCCTCTCCGACAGAGGAGCTCTGGTCCCACCATTCTCTTCACTCGCCTGGGACTCCACTTCATTCACCCTCACGAAACCCCCACTTCAGTTAGGCACTAACACTACAAGTGCTTACTCTCTCAATGATCGGACTTCGTCGCCGGAGCTGCTTCAAGCAGCTAAGCCTTCGGCCTACATGCATCTCCTGCTCCTTCCTGACATGCCATCTGCTCCACTGAACTTCGAAGATGCTTTCCAGGCGATTTAGAGCAATGGGGAACTTTCATCGACGCTGGACAAGACCAGTGGAGTTTGGCCTTCTTCGCAGGAGATCAGAACGTGCCACCAGCCTACGGCGAAGGAGAAAGAACGACCACCGTTGGATGAATCTATCCCAGCATTAATCTAACGATCATTAGGAGGACACGCCCACGACTCCAGCAGCCATCCGATTACCACTATCAGATGGTTCATATTCAGCCACGCGTCGATTTCAGAGACATCCCGAGCCTCAGCTTCCGAGCTCCAGGCTTGGATGTCCCGAGCCTATGCCGACCCTACATGGAGCTTCGAACCGTCCGAGCCAAACCGAACCTACGCCGAGCCGAAGCCTGTAGGCTCGTGTCTTCCGAGCCTCCTCCGAACCTCAGAGCCGACCCGAGCCTGGAAAGCACGCGCACAACACGTGCGATAGGGGTTATTTTCACTGAGGCCCCGCCTTTTTCTTCAATTTGCATCCAAGTCTAGATTCACATGCAGACTACGTGAGCAGTGGGAATTTTGCAGTGATACCCTCACGGGTTTTCATAATTGCAAAAATACCCCTGTACGTGTGGGTATTTTACAGGGAAGGTCTCGATCTTTTACGTATTTGCATTTTAGTCCTTCCCAGGGATCTGTTTGTAATTTTATTTCATGTTTTCTTTCAGTTATGCCCTTGCTTTCTTTCATGCATATCTTGAGCACCGTATCTCCGTTTTAGTCGATTTCAGTTTCATTTTAAAGCTTGTTTGATGAACTTTCTAATGGCATGACCCTTTCTTATAATGGACACATTAATTTTGATGAATTATTTTATTCTCTATGTGTCTCTTAGAGCTTTAACTTATGCCTTGTTTAAATTGTTCATCAAATTTGTCACCTTAATTAAACTTGAAATTGACTTGTATTAAATTTGATCATCATTCTGTACTAGGGCATATTAGTTGTGATGTATTTTCATCGCATTTGTTTGCATGATAAAAATTAAAATAAAAAAATGCATGTTTATTCTTTTCTTTAATGCATTGTTGTGTCTTCTTACATTGTTTGACCTATTGATTCTTTAATTCAACACTTAGTTAATAGATAAAAATATAGATAATACGAGAGAGGCTCATGTCCCTGAGTTCGACCTTGGTTTCTTGCCAAGTACAATAAAAACACGACCATCTTATTATTATTTGACATATCAATCAGATGGTCTTTGATGACCCGATTCGGCCCGACTGCGATGACATATTTTTGAGGGTATTTTTAAGGCTAAAAATACCACGAATTTTAGTTTTGCCATTTTTTTTGTGATTTTTAATTTAATAGGGACTCTGATAATTACGGGACTTTATCTGGATTTTATTGGCACAACTTTAAGCAAGGGGGTTAATAATGGACAATTGTGATGATGAAATCGAGTTTCATCACCCCCCTATACTTAATCTATGCTCGTCCTCGAGCATCAAAGAAAAATGACTAAGCTGGATTAACCCCCTTGTGCATGTGAGTACAAGATCCAATCCGTTCAAGTTTACTCAATCCTTAGAGGTCCAAAATTCTTGAGTTCAACCCAACCTTAACCAAGAGGCATCCAATTCCTCTAATTCTCCAGACTCTCTCTGATGTATATATACACTAAGGATATGAAATTTAGTGTTGACTGCAATTCTGAGAGTAGAGTCAAATCGTCACCCAAAGTTTTGGTCTGAAAAATTCCCCTAAGGACTCAATCCTCAACACTAGGGAATAAATCAAATCTTGCATCCAGTCCACCGTCTCTTTAGTTGTCAGACTTAGAAAAAGTAGATGGAAGGCCAGTAATGGAGGACATGGGATTGTGTCATTTCTTCTCTCCCTCTCATTGGAACAAGGATTCTCTTTAGTGTCTTTTTACTCAATGCAATTTTTTTTGGTGTTGATCAGTGCGTCCGTCAAGAGAAGTTGGAGCCGTCTGCACTTGTTTTCCTGGGAATACACCAGGATGTGTCTTTTTTTAGTACCTATCGTACCTTCGACACCCAGACTTGTAGCATTTATGATGCAGAGCCCTTTTTTTGGTGCAAGCCCGACTCCTGGTCCTAATAGCAGTGGTCCAAGTGGACACTTTGAAAAGTTTGGGAGCGCTCGCCTTTGGTGGAAGCTCTTTGATATGTAACTTTGTGGAATGAGAGCTTTTCTTTGACATTTCATTTATTTGTGGTATTTTGGCTAGCTCCACTGCTTTTACCAAGAGTTGGCGCACACTGATCAACATTTTTTTCACCCTGGCACTTAGGTCAATGTCAAGAGATTAGTATAAGAACCAAGTTCTCATACTGGCTAGAATCGCTGACACTCAGGTTTCATGAAGCCTTCAAAGATTTTATCCCATCCTCGAGCATCATTAGATCAAGTCCAAACTTGAATTCCTCATCCCAATCCTTCAAGTGAAAAATCAATTCATCTCATCGAAACCGCAGTCGTGCATGTGATGTGCTGATCATATTCTTAATGGTCTGAGACTAAGCATGAAATATAGCATGCAAATCTTGAGAACTAGGGGAATATGGGTGATTAAGTCTAAGACCCTGATGGCTAAGGATGGTTAACCTAAAATCTCAAAGACCTCATAAAACTAAGTTTCCTTGATCATTTAAGATCCTGGGTGGAAGTGTGAAAGTAGAAGATTAATCCAACTCCTTCATTCAGAAACATTTTTTTTGTAAAATACACTTGTATAATTTGTATAATACTTATAAAACTCTTGTAAATTGTTGTAACATAGGAGGTATACCAAAATTTGTAAAAGAAAAAAGAAAAAAGAAAAAAAGAATCTTGCATTTACATTCATCTAAATAGCATGTCATCTGCATCTCATCTTCATATCTTGCATATGCAAAGTGAAAAGCTAGTGGGTTCTGAACCAAGTTATGAGTAGATATTGAGGATGGACCTGATTTAACCTTAATCCACCTAATTTCAGAGGAACTTTATAGGAACTGGAGTTAAGATTTCTCAGGTCAAGTGACTTAATTCTTTGAGTCCGCAAGTCTATGTTCACATGTCATCTTGATTAGTCTAAGTAGAATATCTCGTACACACGCAGGATTCTTATAGACAGTGGCCTAACTTGGACAAGCACAATGCACGTAGCTCTTCATTGATGAGGTGGTGAAGAGGTAGAATCCTTTAGCTTGGAGTAGCACACGGGTGAAAACATCCGTCCTCCTCTAGGGAGGGTAGTGCATCTCAACCTAGTCTGGTGATGTTGACGTCTAAGGACGGGATGCTGTGGGTTGCAATAATGCTTCAAAAGAGGGATAGTCTACTAACTCAAGAGGAAAAACTCCTGATGTACATGTTGCACCTTGTATATAGTTCAAAAAAAGAAGAAAAAGAAAAAATGCAAGAACTCCAAAAAAATAGACAGGCCAGATAGAAAATAAAATACCTGTCGGAGTATGTATATTAGCAAGAAGTCTGTAGCTGGATGACTTGGCTACACTGGTCAGGCATCTCGGGATAGGTAGCTACACTGGATACCGTCCATTCTTTTCTCCACCCCCTCCTCTTGAGTTGGTCGCACTTGAACTTAGAAGGGAATACCCCGCTCCTCGAGGAAAGAGTTACTGGACCGGATTATTTGAGTAACCTTGTTAGAGGAGACTGGTTCTGAGCCATTTCTGATGTGGAGAGTTATTTTATCACTTACACAGTACAATAAGAATAATAGTCATCAGAAATTTGTGTTTGAGGATTTGTTCTGACCTGACTGTTGAGGCGTCTTGAATAGAAGACTTGTGGAACTTGAAGTCTGTTAGGTCTTAAGTTCAGATTCCAATAAGGTTCCGCCACACAATTAATCCAAAGGTCGAGTCAAGCTCCATTTTCAACTTTTGTTCATGACCTTGGTATGGAACCCAATCTCATTTCACTCTTGCATTTCATTTTAGTTGCTCGGGGATGAGCAAGGTTTAAGTATAGGGGGTTGATGAATCTTTGATTCATCACTCTAAAAGTTGAAAATAGATCTTTGTTCCCGAGTAATTAGCTGCATATTTCCACTTATATTTCATAATTAGCATTCATGCATGCAAGCATAATATTTGCATTTTAGCATTCATATTTGCATTAAATAAGAAGCCAAATTCATCTGTAAAAATCACTTGTAAATATTCACCATATTTTACCTATTTGTATATATTTTATATTAACTCTAAATCCAATAAAACCAACTCCATAGTGTATATATGACTAACACTAATTAAAGAAAAATATCAAAAAATACTAACTTATAAAATTACAAATAAAACCCCAAACCCAGTTGGAGACCTAAGAGCCTTAAAATGCGCATATCTCTCTCATACAACCTCCGAATTAGGTCTACTCACTTTTAAAGTAATATAATTCAAAGACCTTCGAAACAAAACCAATTTCATTAAAATCGGAGTTCGTATGCAAAACTTGGGTTTTGGGCCCCTTTTGTACATTGTACATAATGACCGTTTTACCCCTGTATTTTATCATTTTTTTCTTTATTATTAAAAATTCAAAAAAATTAGATTAAGTTGTAAATATTCTTCTCATATTTTCTCTATTTTTATTTTGATTTTTCTCTTATTAAAAAATGACAAAAAAATACAAAAGATAAAATGTGGTATTTTATACCTATAAGGTACCACACAAAATACATTTTTATACAGATGATCTCATTTGATTTTTGGCCCCTCACGAAATTGTAGATCTCGTCGAGACGAGCAACTTTCGTGTTGATCACTTTTTGATCTAACCTCTTTTATTATTTCTTTTTGATTTTTCTTTGCATTTAGTTGCGGATTTTTCTCGGAGCGACACGTGGCAACTCCTGGAGCTGCCATGTGTCGCCTCCTCATTCACCCACTTATACCATTTCCCTCCTTCATCCTGGACTGTTGGATGAGGGGGTTCTCCATCAACGACCGAGCTTCTTCTTTGACCATTCCTCCCCCACTCTCCCCTAACTTAAGGGAGAAGCCTCTTCGACACCTCCAATCCGACCCCATCTCCTCCACCTTCATCTCCTCTCCAACCGCCTCCTCATCCTATTTATATCCTCTCCATCTCCCGCATTCATCCCCATCCGCCATTTCTTCAATTGAGAGGGAGAGACCACCAGCCCCCGAGTGTTGTCGGTGACAGCTTCAGCATCTCTCGGTCGAGCGACGATGGTTTCAAAGGCGAGATCCACGAGGACTCCTCCTCATGTCGTTGTGCATCACTTCAGATCACAGCTGAGCTTCTCTGAATTTTTGCTGAGTCAGATCGAGGCCACGACGGAAGCCGCACGACGCGGCTCCACTTTCGGCAATTCACAGGTAATTTCTCTATCTCCGCTTTGTCATTTTTTATCTAATATTGTTTGTTCATCTTGTTTATCAAATAAAAAAACTACACCTTCATTTTATTCACCAATCACCACTATTATCCTTCCACTCTCATTTCTTCATCGAATCACCATCACCACCATTATCATTATCACATTTCCATTTCCTGTTTACAAAGAAAAGCAAAAAAATACAAAAGAAAAAAAAGCAAGACGTGCTCCAGGATACCTTGCCTCCACACCGCCGCACGCCACCATCGGCGGCCGTCAAGCCTCCTCCAGCAGCCATCCTCGCCACCGCGAACCCGCCCCTGTGCCTCCAGGCCTTCACGATCGAGCTCCGCCACCCCCTGTGAGCGCAACCACGCGCTGCCTGTGTTGCGGCCGCGCACAGCCGCCCTTGCTCCTCCACGCGCCCCAGCACCGCTCGCCCCCCTCCTGGAACAGCGTCCTGCTCCACGCGGCGCCGCCCAACCGCGCTGCCCCTCGCCCACCGACGCGCACCACGCCAGCGCAAGCCCCGCACGCGCACCGCCACTCTGCCACGCTCGAGCTCCTGGACCGCCGGCCTCCGCCTCCACCTTCAGTCCCAGTGCGGTCGACGCCGAGTGTGACTGTGCTCCGTCCAGCCATCTTCCGCCGACCTCGCCGCGTGATCGCCGCCCTCCAAGCCTCATGTGCCGCCACCCATAGCTACTCCCCTTGTGCCCTAACGTGCAGAACAAGAAGAAGAAAAGGTCCATTTTCCTTTTTTATTTTAGTTGTAAAAACTACATAATTTGTTCTTTAAGTTATTTTATTTGCAAAAGTGTCCTTATTCACAGTTCAGCATTTTTCAATTTCAATTTTGTATTGCATTGATACCCCTGAGCTCTTGCATTAATTTGGACTTCAAAATAGCATCATTTATTTAATGAAAAATAGCATGTTGTAAAGCATTTAAATCTTTATCCTATATTTAATTACATTTTTGTGATCATTTATTTATTTATTAAAAATCAGAGAGTGAAAATCAGTGATATTTTACCCATTTAAGCTATGAAATTCGTACGTGTTCATTTATTGCTCTAAAAATTGCGAAAAAGTTGCGAATGATGCCTCTAAGTGTGATTTAATTACAGTCCAAATTTCGTCAAATTAGGAGTTGTCTTGTGCATAAAATAAATTCTAGAGTGATTTTTGTAATTGATTTTTAATTAATTCCATGAATAATATTCTGGAGAAATTTAATTCTCCTGGATTCCTTATTAAGATACATATTTGAGATAATTCATTCTCTGGATGATTTGATTTCATGGATTTATTAGGATATAAATACCCACAGTCGCTCTATTTTCAGTAAAAAATCAAAAAGTGTCAGAAAATTCCAAAAATATTAGAGTAGCTTCATTTCATCATGTTCAGCTTTCAGTAAATTTTTCATAATTTTTGCATATCATTTGCACAAAAAATTTCATAAAAACCCCAAAAAAATTTGCATTTTTCATTTGTGCATTTTAAATCCAAAAATTCCAAAAACAATCCATTTTGCATTAATCATTAAATTAGGTTTACAGAAAAAATACAATTAGTCAATTTGGATTAATTTCACATTAAAATTAAATTTGACTAAGTTGTTGGTTTTCTTAATAACCTGGTTCAACCGCATCATTGCATTTGGCTTTTTATTGCATAAAAAAATAAAAAAAATTCCACTTGGAAAAACGTAATCCAATCCATCTAATCTGATCCCGAGTTGTTCCTTTGCCTCCTTGAGTCGACCTTGGGGCTTGCCCAGGTTAAATAAACATAAAACCACGTGTTAATTCATTCGACGATTTAATCAATCCGTGCGGTTAATTTTTGATCGATCCGGATCTATCTGACTGCAACGAAAACGTCAATCTGACAACATAAAAAGGGTAGATTTCGGGACCCATCAGATGCCTTGAGTGTTGATATATGACGGGGGGTCTCATCTCGTCAACGATAAGGTAAAGGCCCTTGCTAGCGAGTTCAGCATTGACCATCGAGTAGCCACTCCATATCATCCTCAGACCAATGGTCTTGCTAAAGTGTCGAACATGGAGATCAAAACTATATTGCAGAAGGTCGTCCACCCTGACCGAAAGGATTGGTCACAACTTTTGGACTCGATCTTGTGGGCATATCGGACGTCCTTCAAGACTCCTTTGGGTACATCTCCCTTTCGCCTCATTTATGGCAAGACCTGCCATTTACCTGTTGAGCATAGGCATAAGTCACTTTGGTTTGTCATGGACATACTTTTGAATCAGTGAGTGTAGGAGACCAGAGGAGGGTAGAGTTGCAGCCCTGGAGGAGCTTAGAGATGCAGCCTTTTCAAGCAGCCTATAGTACAAGGAGAGAGTGAAGGGGTGGCATGATTCTCATATCAGCCACAAGCAGTTTGAGCCAGGACAGAGAGTATGGTTGTTTGACGCTAGGCTTAGATTATTTCTAGGGAAGTTGAGAGCAAGTGGAAGGGACCATACCTGGTCCGAAAGGTACATGACAATGGAAGCATTGACATATCTGAGATGTCATCTGAGTCTACCTTTCATGTTAACGGGCAGCGGCTCAAACCATATCTAGGTCATGAACCACTGGTCGTTGACGTCGCCCCTATTCATTTTGCGTGAGATGTGGTCTCTTGACTCACATCTATTGCATCCCGCGCCTGATTATCATTATCTCCCACCTTGTATAGATCCAGATGTCCATATCATACCATTCTTTAGTCCAACACCCCATTCACATATTTGATTATGCTATATTTAGGGTGTACCTCACCCTAGGTATAGGGGGGTGTGAGACTTTTGATTTCCTTTTGATTCTTTCTACCTCTGTTTTGCTGCCTATGCTTAGGGATATTTTACCTAAGTATAGGGGAGGTAGACCCTGTACATTTTCCCACTCGGATTTCCCTTTGTGTACAGTCTGCTATACTTAGGATTACTTGATCCTAAGTATAGGGGGAAACACCGAGATTCTTTTCCATTCTATTCTTTCATTCGTCGCTGTAGTATAGTTTTCCTTTTCACTTCCCTATACTAAGCACGCGTTATGTCTTCTTCATCGCTCTTGATTCACTCTGAGGACATCATTCGAGCTAAGTATAGGGGGTGTCGTATATATTTATAATATACTTTAGCCATAACTTGTACTTTGTGTGAGTGTCTTAATAAATAAAATGGCTAAAATCCTTAAAAACCCATAAAATTTTAAAATTTTTCTTGTACATAAAATTCTTTATTGCACATACATAGCTATTTACAAAATTATTTTTGTACAAATATTTGTAAAAACATTAGATGTCTAAAGAGTTTGTAAATATTTAGATATCAAAATTATGTATATAGCACAAAATTTTTGTAAATGTTAGAAAAACAAAAAGTTTGTAAAAACCCTTGTGTAAATGTGTGTAAATATTTTGTAAAAACTTCTGCATTCATCCATGCATTCATTCACATTCAAATATTTTTCAAAAATTTTGTATATTTTCAAAACATGCATAAAAGCATTTTTTTATATATCTGTACAGTTTTTCTGAATCATAGTTGACATTTAAACTAGCCTAGAATTAAATTAAAAAATGGAGCTTGGTTAAGATCTTAATCCACCTAATTCTAAGAGGAACCTTATAGGGCTTAGGATTGAGACTTTTCAGGTTCATGGTCACTTAATTCTTTGAGTCCACTAGGCTATGATCATATGTCATCTTGATGAGCCTAAGTAGAATACTTAACAATGCACACATGACTCTCACATTAATGGCTTTACTTGCACCAACACTTTACACCTTGCTCCCTATGGATGAGGTGGTGAGGAGGAAGTTTTCCTTGGATTGGGGTAGCATATGAGGGTAGTACTTCTAGGCGGAACCTCTCTTCTTCTTTTAGTGAAGGAAGCGCGTCTCAACTTGGTCTGGTGGCATTGAGGTCTAAAGATAGGAGTTGTGGGTTGCAATAATGCTTCAAAAGAGGGATAGTCTACTGGCTCAAGAGGAAAAACTCCTTATGTATATATGCTGCACCATGTAGATATGATGTACATATGCATGCATATCGAAAAAAATGTGTAAAAAGAAAAGAAAACTCCAAAAAAGTGGTGGGTCTTAGAGAAAATGAAATACCCACCGGAGTGTATATAGTCAAATAAAGCAAAGCTTATGTTACCCATGCCCATCTCATGAAGCTTGCAGCAGGGAGACTTAGCTACATTGGTTAGGCTCCCTAGGATACATGGCTACACTGGCCATGGTCCATTCTCTTCTTCCTCCTCTTCTTGAGCCGGTTGAACTTGAACTTAGAAGGGAATACCCCGCTCCTCGAGGAAAGAGTTGCCAGACTAGGGCATTAGAGTTACCTTGTTGAGGGGGGTTGTCACTTTGCCATTTCTGAGGTGGGAAGCTACATATCACTTACACCGTTCAAGAAAAGATTCATGGTCATTAGAGTTTCTGTATGTAGACTTGTTCTGATCTGGATTGTTGAGGAGTCTTGACCAAAGATTGGTGGAACTTAGAGGCTGTTGAGTTTTAAACCTTCCAAATAAGGTTCTGACAAACTAATAATCCAAAGGTCTGACTGAGCTCCGTACTTCAATTTAAGGAAGACAAGTTTAATAATCAACCTTGATTCACCATCTTCTTCTTCTTTTTCTTTTTCTTTCTCTTTTCACTTCTTTTTCAAATAAGAGTTTGCTAAGGGACTAGCAAAAGTAAAGTATAGGGGGGTGATGAATCCTCATTCATCACTCTTTATTCTTTTATTTTATCTAAATATCTTGGCAAAACATCGTGTATATAGTTGTAAATACAATAAATTATCAATAAGCATGCATTTGTTAATATTTAATAATTAGCATGTATTTGTGCAAAAATAAAAGAATAAAGAATAAAATAAAAAGAAGGAAATATTTAGAATAAATATTGAGTGACCTAAACCCAAGAGAGGGTCCAGTATGGGCCGGATCGTCAAATAAAATAAGTAGAGAGAGATAGCGTCACTCTACCTTGTATATACACCTTCTTTTATGTGTAGAATTTTTTTTTGCAAAAAAATATATAAAAAGGTGTTTTTATCCCTTTATATATATTTCTAAAAATAAAAAGTAGAAAAATAAAATAAAAATAAATTTTCTCTCTCTTACCTTGTGCATAATACATGTATATATGTATCACTCTTTATTTATTTTATACTTGTACATAAATAAAAAATAAAATAAAAATCATTTTATACTCTAAATAATATGTTGTAAATAAATAAAATATAAAGTTGGGGTATTTTTGTAAAAATAAGAAAATAAAAATAATTATATAAAATACATATGTAATTTATACCTGTATATAATATAATATATTGTATATAGATTAAATTATTTTTCATAAAAATAAATAAAAATCAAAAAATAGTTTAGAAAACAATAATTATTTTTCATTTTGAACATTTTTTAATTTAAAATCATTTTCTATTTTTAATTTATTTTACAAATCTTTTTGACCGGGCTATTTTCTGATTGGTCCAGGAGGGATGTTGACCCCGGTCAACTACCCCTCCTGTACCCTCTTGCGCGTGGATCCGATTATGTCCCTATCTTCTCCCATTTTTCTCGATCGGATTATGCTCACTCATGCCCCGATTTCAGCGCCCGCGTCTCCCCAGTGGATCAATGATCCTCGCGGATCCCTAGGGAGTCGAGGATCGACTTCGGATTACGCACCCTAACCCGATCTCTCTGGCCACCTGGGACGTCCTATAAATTCTTCATTCGATTCCCTGGGTCAGCAGCTTGTGCTGCACACTCCCTAGAGACCCTAGAATCCTTCGCCTTGGTGACAGCAATCGGAGGAGACCATCGGTGATCGGAGAGGAGCGTTGTAGCCGATGCTCGAGACTCGTGGCTGGAGCACCGCCATGACGAGCCTCCCCTGCCTTCCACAGCGAGGTCGAGACAAAAACCACCTTCGACAGCACCCCCTGGAGCTTAGGATTCATTTAGGACCTTCAGGTATCCATCTCATAGTCCTCAACTCCTATATCGGTTCAATCTATAGTTTTACTTCTGTCGCACCTCCGCCAGCTCCGACTAGCCGGTCGGAGCTTCGTCAGCCACTCCCATCCGTTCCGATCGACGCCCCAGTTCATCGCCACCCTTCTTACGCAATCTAATCATCCTAGGCTTGGCTTGGATAACCAAGATTAGGCTATCGGTTTCCTCTGTCGCTCCGCCGAAAACCCCCCTTCCATTCGACGTTGCTTCCCTTTATCTTAGGTTCAATAACCCTGACCAAAGCTTTTCTCCGAGTCTGAGCTTTCCTTTGCATGACTTAGCGCACGTGGAAACACTTGATATCGCCACTGACCCGCTTCACCGGAGCTCCCCCAGGTCACATCCACCGTCCCAGAGATCCAACCGGCATCGAGCTCATCTGATCCGTTCAACCGACGCGGAGGAGCCACACGAGTCTTTTGCCACCTCCCGATCGTTCATCGGAGCGTCAGATCGTCACCGGTGCTTTGGTGAACATCGCCCAGACAGAGTTCTTCTAGTGCCTCGCTCTGCCGTTGGATCGACTTTTTCGCCCAGACGCCATCACAGTCGTACAATGCCTGCAACTGTTAGGTCGTTGATCTGACGTCTAACGGCCTCCGTACTGCACACGTAGCCGACACTTGAGGGCCGTTGGATCTGCCAGCTGAACGCACTAGAGCCGCACGCCTCGCCTCCACTCAGCGCCTGCCACTTGTCCACCCCACGCGCAACACACGTGTTGCATGGGTAATTTGCTCAGCCACCCCCGCATTTATTTCAGTTTAGCGTTTAGTTTGTAAAATAAAAGTTATACAGTGGACCTTTTTGCATGTTAGCCCCTATAGTTTTCTAGATTTACATTTCAGTCCTGTTTGTTTGGACCCACGTGCGTCATCACATGCTATTTGGGTTATTTGCATAGCTTACCCTGGACTTATCGGCTGTTATGGATTGAATAGTTATTTTTGTTATTTACAAATGTACCTTTGTGAGTATTGTTTTCCAACATGTGCAAAAATTAATGTGAAAATTGCAGATTTGGCCCCAAACTTCATGTGCGTGTTATTTATTGATCCAGAAACATGTTTTTATTGCATTTTGGTCCCAGTATGCTACGTGTTTGATTTTTGCTTTAATAAATATCAAATATTGTCCAAAATTCATGAAATTTTGATACATGGCTCCTGCCATGGTGTAGAAGTTTCTGTGAATTTTTTGTTTTATTTTGTTGTCATTTATTATTTTTAAAAATTCAAAAACCCTAAAAATTACTATTATTTGTTTTTGAAAACCATTAAAAAATATTAAAAACCCTTGAAAAATTCTGAAAAAAATTAGTGTTTACTTGCTTTGAGTTGTTTCTGTTTCTATCTAATTTTTGTTGCATTTCCACTCATAAAAACCAAAAAAGTAAAAAAGATTAAAAACCTTAGAAAATCATTGAAAATTCATAAAAAACCAAAAAAATGTGTTTTAAGTTTCTGTAGTTAGATTTTATTTTATAATTTATCATAAAAATACCGTTGGGATTTTACAGGCATTTTACCTGATTTTAAATTGTCTTTATATCCCAGCTGGATACTGCTTGTCATTTTTGAGTTTATTTGATTGTTAGAAAATTAATTAAAAATCAAAAAAATTCCATAAAATCCACAAAAACATTTGAATATTTTAAAACCAAAAATATTTTTATTTGAATTTTCTGAATATTTTTGAGGCTTTAAATAATTATTTGTTTGTGAGGTTTTGAATTCTTTTAGCCTTTTGCTTAATTTTAAAATTATAAAAAAACTTTAAAAATATATAATCCACCAATTTCTTTTATTTTCTTGGATTCCCAACTGCTTCGTAGCTTTTGCATATCGTGCTCCTTGTGTTCGTCCCTGGTAGCTATACCAGGTAAAATAAAATAGAGAGACCTCTATTTCTTTGCTTGCTTGCTTGATTTATATTTTGGTGTCTTCTCTTTTTCTTGTTGTGTCTGATATGAGTGGTTGAGGTCGCAACGACCATTGATATCATTTACCGTTCGTTGCTCGGGATTTTCGGCCCATCAGTGATTCTCTACTATTCTGAAGACCTTCCTCTTCAATTGTTGTTTCTGCATCTTTGTTACTATTCGTGCATGTCTTCTCACAAATTATACTCTCACCTTTGCATGATTACACAATGGTGGTTACATTTTGAGATGGAGGTGATCTCGTTGCATATGATCTACTTGCCCCTGCATAATATGGGAGAAGTAGAGTGTGCACAAGTTCCACCTGTCTTGGGATCATATGCCGAATATATATGTACTATGGTTTGAGCTTGTTCTAATTTTTTTCACATACAATAGATGTCATGGTGTGAGACTGTTCTGATTTTTTACCTAAAAACAATTGTCTTGCTGCTTTAACTTCCATTAACCAGTGGTTCGTGCCTTTTATATGTTAGTATATGCTCATTATGGCCATTTTTCGTTGTTTCTGAAGTTGGTGATGTTTTAATCAGGCCTTGCTGCCTCCAATGAAATTGTTATGCTCCTTGCTTTTACTGGTTGATATGCTCCTTGCTGCCTCCTATACTTTTTGTTGCTTCCAATGCTACTTGTTGCCTTTCATGTATTAGCATATGCTCCTTGCTACCTTCTTTGCTCCTTATGAGATTGTTGGTGATATTCTGCCATAAGCTGCTATGATTCTTCTAATTGTTTAGATTTTTTTAGATTTTTTTCTTAAACAATAGCTGCTTTAGCTTCCATTAAGTTAGTTATATTCTATCATATGGTATGAATACATGTTGTTGTAGGTGTATTAGCTTTTAGTTGTATTAGCGATAGGAATTACTATCCCATGGTTTGAGATTGTTCCGATTTTTTAAATAGTTGATGTTTATGCTTTAGCTTCCATTAAGTTGGTGATATTCTATCATACAGTTCAAATAGATGATGCTTTAGCTATCTGATTAATCAAGTCGTTCTAACTCCAACGAGATTTTTGGTGATATTCTGTCATATGATTTGAATAGATGTTGTTGCATGTGTATTACTTGGTTTTAATAAATGTTATGCTCCTTTCTACCTCTTATACTTCTTGCTGCCTTTCATATATTCGCATATGCTCCTTGCTACCTCCTATGCTCTTTATGAGATTGTTGGTGATATTCTGTCATTAGCTACCCTAATTATTCTGAGTTGTTGTTGTTGCTTTAACTTTCATTAAATTGTGGTTAGTGCCATTGATATCACTATGTAGCCATCATATGCTTTTCTACATAACAATAGATTCACTCACTAGACCACATGGTGTTTGGGAAAGGTGTGAATCAGTTGTTACTATTGCCATACTCTATTGAATGCATGACCTTCTATGTAGGATGCCTGCGAAGCACACAAGTTCATCATGAGGGTCAAGGTCTTTCTAGCAGCGACTGCCGAGGTGGACCAAACCTATGGATGAATACCTTCTGTGATGGTTGTTATGACATGTTGTGTAATTAACAACTTCATTAGACATGTGAAAGGCGACAATTAGATTTTCAGGGCATACAATCAAGAGCAAGTTAATGTTGCTAAGGACTCTAATTCAGAGAATGAGAAAGGTTAGAAGGATGATTTTTTCAACTATGACAACAACACAAACAGGGTGTGAGTCCAAGAAGCCAACATCAGGACGAGAGAGATATTACAAGACCAACTTGCAATGTCGATGTGGAATGCCTCCTAGAACCATCTCTCACATTGTCTTTTTTCCATGAATTTTGCCTTTTTAGTCATTTTTCAAAAGTGGTTTTGATGATTCCGATTTGGCAAGGGTCTAAAAAAAATATCCTCACAGAAATGCGAAGATACAATGTCGCAAAGGTGACCACTCACTAAACCCAAGGTCAATCAATAATTAACCGACACAAGAATTAAATCAATCAAGCAATGTGTAAAATTTATTATACCCTACAATAAAATGTATAGTTGACAAGTACAATAGAAGTCGAACTCAGGGAATAATAGAGAATGGACAATCAGAATCGGTTAAAAGAAGACAATAAATGATTTTGGGGTTTTTAGGGATTTTTTTATTTTTGTATGTAATTAATTGTTTAATTCTTAGAATTCTTGTTTTTATATTTTTTAGATTTTCAATTATATGATTTTTATTTTATTTTTTAATTTTCTGATTTTTTATTTTCATAATACAAGTATAAATGGCTATATATATAGAGAGATTTTATAATTTATTAATACAGATATAAATACTAAAAATCCACATAATAAAATATTTTTAGATTTTTTATGTTTTTCTCTTTTTGGTATTTTTCTTTTAATTTTTACAATTTTTTTATTTTTAGTTGAATAAGGCAAAAAAGTAAACAAAATAAATAGGACAAATTGTTTTGGAAATTAAAAATAGCTAAAAACTTCAAAATTCCCTAAATTATTTTTGGTATGTAGGCTCAAAATACAGTAATAAATAAGATCAATTTTTTATAATTATCCAAAAAATATTTTTATATTTTTATATTTTTTATTTTTAAACTCAAACATTAGAAAATAGCTCAGTTTTTTATTTTTAATAAATAGAAAATAAACTTAAAGTACATAATCAAAAATATATGTGATATATATATTTGTCAGGTATGTATAGTAATTTTCTACAAATTTTTAGTGTCCGGAGATATTTTTAATATCACAAAATCTACAAAAAGATAATACACATTGACAAGGGTATTTATGCAAATGTTTAAAGTTTCAGGATCCTAGTCAAACACCTCAAAGAATACAAGGGTCAAAAATACAACTTTCTTAGAATAAATCTAATAAACAATACCTAGAGGGGTATTTCTGCAATTAATACAAAGTTTGAGGGACTAGATGCAATTTTTTCATAAAATATTAGACTATTACTTCAAAAATCAAGACAAATGAAATACAAAAGGCTAAGGGGCTTAGGTGCAAAATACCCAGTCCCCTCACGCGCATGGGCAAATGAGGTGACGTGAATTAGACCTAAATGCAAATATGAGAAGTACAGGGGTTGAAATGTAAAATATCTAAAACTTTTTACGCTACAGACACATGTTTGAGGATTGAAATATAAAATACAAAATATGCAAGGGTATCGGGCAAAATTACCCCTACGAGCGTGATCCAACAGTTGATGTTCTTCACTTAACACGTGGTGAGATCTGGACGATGGGTACCTCTTCACAGCAGAAGTCTGGGATTAGATCCTGGAGAGGATCAAACGGTGGATGCGAGCCATAATCAAATGACACTTGCTGCAACTGGAAGGCTCTCCAGATCTGACGATGGCGAGGGTACCTGGATGAACTGAGTAGAACATGAGCTGAAGCTACTTCAATTCATCAAGGCTCCTCACACAATAGGTCTCCTTCATTGCCAAGATGCCCAATAGGATCCCAAAGGAGGTATGCTGCTTCAGGTGGTCGCCGACAGATCCATGCCTCACCGAAGGAGGCCTGGGAGCTCGGAGAAGAAACTTGAGCAGGAGACCCTTGGCCCACTTCTATTCGAGCACAGATGGGTTACTTTCAGCTCTAGACCTGTACAGATAAAGCACTAGGTCGAGGAAAAAGTGCCTCGACCAGTTAGAGGGGGGGTGGAGACGTAGCGCGTCGCGACGGTAGAGCTTTGCTGAGGCGATGGAGATGGAGCTCCGAGAAATCGATCTAGGTTGTTCGAGGTGACTGGGGTGCGTCAGAGCATGGAGAAGCGAGAGGCAAAGATGATGGAGGTGATTGGAGTGCGGAGTGAGGCGAGGATCGATGGAATCGATGGCCGGAGCCTCGTGCTCCGACGAACGTTCTGTTTGGGGTTTTCGTGGATTTAAGGCACGAATCGAAGAAATAAAATAGGGATTAAGTTACTTCTATGTTAAGGAATGAAAAGACAAGGAAAAAGAGGGCTTACCTGACTTGCACTGACGTGGAGCGGAGCTCGTGTCGGAGGACGTGGCAGCGCCTCGGATGGACCTCGATTCAACACCCACATAGTTCGTTGAACCCTCCTAGGGACTCTTGTTGTCATCGGGATTCACCTAGGAACGAGAGGGTTAGGGTTTGGTGGAGGAAGAGGGATCCAGTTTGAATGGAAGGTGACAAAGGGTATATGTACATGCGTGGGTTCATCGGGGAGTGGTGCTTGATTCAGAGGCACATCGACTAGGGAATCATACTAGCGTGAAAGTACGAGGGTTGAGGATCAAAAGTTAAGAAGGGATTGATCTGAATGGGTGCAAGGATTGGGTGAGATAACTCGAGAAAGATGGGTCAAAATTCTGACATGCGTCTGAACGAAGGGGGTCAGAGAGTTGACCTGCGATCAACTATTGCTGAGCCCTGATTAGGCAACGTATGTATGCTACATGACAAAATTGCAAATAAAACATGTATTAATTCAAAATAAAATAATAAATAATTTTATTAATTTGTGATTAAAACATAGCAATGTTTATATAGTATGTAATATTTTATTATGATTTTTATTTATTTTTACAACTTAATTTATTATACATTACTTTCCAAGGGTTCATTTATAGGCATATTTACCTATGTTATGTATTTTTTTTGTATTTTAGATTTTATTACCTTATATACCTAATTCATATATGTATAACTTATTTTAATACACTCAAATTTATTTTGATTGTATTTTTCTGAGTTTATTTGTACACTTAATTAAATATAAGTATTTATTATATATGTATATGTATATTACATTCATTTATGTATTTTGGTATATTATTTTATTTTAGTGCATTTTTATGGTTTTATATTATTCTAAATATGTACATGCACTATAAAAAATATTTACAAAATTATAAAAATATAAAATAATGAAAAATATAAAGAATAAATAAATAATATTTTATCAGGTATATAGTACAATAAGGGTCCTATATCTAACTTTTGTATCTTAACTCTAAATAAAATTCAACCACCTTCAATAAATAGTTAATAAAAAGTTATATGCAATTAAAAGTGATTTTGATGCATTTTCAGTTCATATAGAGAATATATGAGTATGGGAAGTTTGGGTTTTGGATTTTTATTTTGAGTGTAGAGTTTATAATTTGTAGTATTTTTGTGTGAAATAATTTTTGTATTTTTCTAGAAATTTTTATCTACAATTTCATATACAAAGTTTTTTTATTTGAGATATAAATAATAAAGAATAAAATATGTCCCAAAAATAAATTATTGAATAATAAATAAAGCGGGTTTTTGTGCCCTTATCTCCTCCTGTCGACCTAATCATCATGATGCTTAGGTCTCGGGGTTTAGGGTCACAAAATACCTTTGTCATTTTATTTCTTTTTTCTTTATTCTTTTAGTATGATTTTAAACACTGTATTTTATATAATTTTTACGTAATAAATTATAAATGTTAATTTATATAAAATAATGATATTTACATGCATTTAACTAAGGTTTAAAGGTCAAATGAAAGAATAAAGGTGATGAAATGGAGATTCACCACGATCCTAGTATTTTGCATCTTTGAGGTCTATGTATAAGTTTGTATGGCAAACTTAATCTATGTTTTCAATTCTTTATCGTTTATTTCACGATTTCTTAATCTACATGTGCAAGGGCAGGAACTTGTGCAACACACCTTCATGATGATGACATCCCAGTCAGAAACCGATCAAATGCGGAGTTTTAGGATTAGGATGAGTAGCCATTTATTTGGCAAGACTTGACTACCGAAACTGCTACACTTGATAAGCATTTGCAGTTGTTTTGGAGTTAGATGAGCAACCATTGCATGCGGCGAGGCTTGTCCATCAAAACTATTGCATTGTACGCAATGTTGAGTGAGTAAGTTGAGTGAAATTTTTTAAATCCATATATTTTATTATTTTTTAGCTTCAATACTAGCATTCAAGATGACAATACGAAGATTGGTGTAAATTTATGTAAGCAATGTGTATTTCTAAATGTCCCACAAAATAGAATTAACTGTTGAGGGCATTACAGGATATGGATATTTTCTTAGACCACGCACAAGACCACGGATGATGATCTTACTGCCATGACGATGTCATGCTATTTTTGAGGATTCTAGGAGGTTTGACAATGCGGGGGATATATTGTACTATACCTACCCTCAGGATGTATGTCTCACATTTCACAGTTAGTTCTTGTATCCTTACATCAATTCGTATCTACCGTCTCAAATCATTTTCATACTCAATAGAGGCTATACGAATTCAAGATGAAGGCTTTGTCCTTTCCTCCAATAATACAATCATTGGATGTTGAGAAAGTATACTTGGTTAGCATTATAAACGTCCTCGAGGTTTGTGAGAACTGTCGAGTAGATTCCGAGGAGGAGAAGGAATGACTACATAGAGAAGGATTGACTCATTCTACATCTAACAGGCGCCTCTACTTCAGCTCATGTTCCAATCGATGAACCGACGTGTGATAAACATGTTTTTTCCTAGTTCTCTGTTTATAATGTTGTGTATGGTGGTGTCATGTAGAAACTATCATGTATAATCCTATTTACGACCTATTTTCGAAATCAACATCGCTGGAGTACATGGAGTAATTTTCTACATGTTATGAACATTATGTACTTGAGTAAGAGCAACAAAATAAATAAAACGTCTTCTATATGGATCTAGAAATGTAAATTTGTATAATGTTCTTGTAATTACATTGCTGATTTTTCAGAAAAATGAAAATAAAAAGGACAATTTCACTCAACCGATTTACCTAACTAATATCCAGAAACATGTATCCTTACCTTGCCAACCGAACAAAGAATATCACATAACCGCCATCTGTCATTGCGTATCCCACATATTTATATCCCTGCAAACGAACGGAAACAGTAGGTATAACAGATTCTACATCTAACAGGAATGACTGCAGAGAGAAGGATTGACTCATTCTACATCTAACAGGTGCCTCTACTTCAACTCATGTTTCCAATCGATGAACCGATGTGTGATAAACATACTTTTTCCTAGTTCTCTGTTTATAATGTTGTGTATGATGGTGTCATGCAACAACTATCATTTATAATCCTATTTATGACCTATTTTCGAAATCAACATCGTTGGAGTACATGGAGTAATTTTCTACATGTTATGAACATTATGTACATGAGTAAGAGCAACAAAATAAATAAAACGTCTTCTATATGGATCTAGAAATGTAAATTTGTATAACGTTGTTCTTGTAATTAGATTGCTGATTTTTCAGAAAAATAAAAACAAAAAGGTTCATTTCACCCAACCGATTTACTTAACTTATATCCAGAAACATGTATCCTTACCTTGCCAACCGAACAAAGAATATCACATAACTACCATCTGTCATTGCGTATCCCACAGATTTATATCCATGCAAACGAACGGAAATAGTAGGTATAACGGATTCTACATCTAACAAGAATTACTACAGGGAGAAGGATTGACTCATTCTAGACCTAACATGCGCCTCTACTTCAACTCATGTTCCAATCGATGAACCGATGTGTGATAAACATGTTTTTTTCCTAGTTTTCTATTTATAATGTTGTGTATGGTGGTGTCATGTAGCAACTATCATTTATAATCCTATTTACGACCTATTTTCGAAATCAACATCGCTGGAGTGCATGGAGTAATTTTCTACTGTTATGAACATTATGTACATGAGTAAGAGCAACAAAATAAATAAAACATCTTCTATATGGATCTACAAATGTAAATTTGTATAACGTTGTTCTTGTAATTACATTGCTGATTTTTCAGAAAAATGAAAATAAAAAGGACAATTTCATCCAACCGACATGTATCTTTACCTTGCCAACCGAACAAAGAATATCACATAACTACCATCTGTCATTGCGTATCCCACAGATTTATATCCATGCAAACGAACGGAAACAGTGGGTATAACGGATTCTACATCTAACAGGAATGACTGCAGGGAGAAGGATTGACTCATTCTACATCTAACAGGCGCCTCTACTTCAGCTCATGTTCCAATCAATGAACCGATGTGTGATAAACATGTTTTTCCTAGTTCTCTGTTTATAATGTTGTGTATGGTGGTGTCATGGTGCAACTATCATTTATAATCCTATTTACGACCTATTTTCGATATCAACATCGCTGGAGTACATGGAGTAATTTTCTACATGTTACGAACATTATATACATGAGTAAGAGCAACAAAATAAATAAAACGTCTTCTATATGGATCTTGAAATGTAAATTTGTATAACGTTGTTCTTATAATTACATTGCTGATTTTTCAGAAAAATGAAAATAAAAAGGATAATTTCCCAACCGATTTATCTAACTTATATCCAGAAACATGTATCCTTACTTTGCCAACCGAACAAAGAATATCACAAAACTACCATCTGTCATTGCGTATCCCACAGATTTATATCCCTGCAAACGAACGGAAACAGTGGGTATAACGGCTTAATCCCTCCTTATCCTATATCCATTATCCCACTACCCAAAGGGATCTAAGGGCTTGTTTGGTAATTGGATTGGGTTGGGTTGGAGTATACTTCCTGTGAATAGTAATTGTTTGGATGTTTCGAAAGGTTTGAGAGGGTTGAAATGATAAATATGATGTGATGTGGTATTAATTATGTGTTATATTAACTTTTTTAAGATTAAAATATATTTTTAATGTTATCTTTTTTATTTCACGTGCTTAAAAAAATCACAAGAAAGAAATCGTGCGATCCATAAAACTAATTCCAATTCAGAAATGCACAAGTAGAACATTGATATGCATGTTACACTAAGGTAATCTGAAAACCAAACGAACCATATGGGTGCGTTTGGATAGAGGGTTATCTGGAAGTAGGTAACCTGATATGTGTAGTGTTTGGATAGATGGTTTGTGGTTTAGAGTGTTTGTTGTAATGTGATTGTATTGAAGTTTGGAAAAATAAGTAGTTGTTATGTGATTGTATTGAAGTTTGGAAAAATAAGTAGTTGTTATGATGTGATTGAGTATACGGGTTATAGAAAGACGTCATTATAAGGGTTCGGTTTGAATTGAGTATTCATTGGAAACAGAATAAGCTAAAGTCTTGAAGAAAGTTCTAAATGAGGGATTTAGCCGGATGCCGGCCATCTTGCCATCTTGCCTCTTCCTTGTGGGGGGTGGGGGGGGGGGGGGGGGGGGTAGGAGGGAGGGTGAGTTTGCACCTACTAAGGTTAAGTAAAATGGAAAAAAACCTGCCAAAGAGGAGGGTAATCGTCAGCCCAAGGCACCCAAGAGATCAAACCAAATCGAAGAATGGCCCACCGATCTCCAGCCTCACCATGCATGGCGTTGCGTCGAGTCCACAAATGGGGAGGAAGGCGATAAGCTTTTAGCATTTAAGCAGGTCAGGGCGGTCGCTTTCACTGACGTGTGATGAGAGGAGGGGATCACAGACAGCAGATATGGTAGATACAGCTGTTCTGCGAATTTAGTGAGCGGTTGGTGTCCATTCGTTGGCAAATTTGGTCGCATGCATTTGCATTGCGTCAGAAGGCATCTCCTTTTGAGGGTGAGGTCACTGTCCATCGCCTCATCTCACGTTGGTCAGACAGCGAAACTATATAACATATCACCTTCATGAGCTCATTGTCTTCGTTCCTATTCGTAGGAAGGGGTAAGATCCCGTGTCTACTACTTTTTTTTTTGCTTAAATCCTCTCGAATGTTCTTGATCACTCATAATTAGCGCGCAAGGATTGAGGGATGGGAGATGAGAATGGATAGCGGATGGCTGAAGTGGATAACTAATATTACACAGAGACATGCTAATTGGACTAATAAAAGGGACGTTTTCCCACATCCAAACATATAGTATTTGCAGGTAAGGTTAGACAAAAAATACAGGTATTTATTTTAGGTGGAGTGTGCTATTTGTTTTATCGCTTGAGAGAAAGTTTTGTTGTTGGAGAGATTTCGCTGTAATATGTGACTTTATTTAAGTTTGAAAAAATGATTAATTTGTGATTACTTCTGAATAATTGAAATGATGTGATATTATTGTAGAAATATATTTTCATTTGGTGTTACTTTTATTTGCGTCCGGATTCGGTGACGCGTGAGTTTTTTTATTCGGTATTTATTTTATTTATGAAGTAAGTGATATGTGATATTTTTAAATTATATATGATTTTTTGTGGATTAGATAAGCGCTTATTCAATCGTACAGTGGAAAAGTAGGAAAAAAACACCGCTTTGGATTATAGATGGAGAGAATCGTGTCCACTAGACTTTATCTTCGGCTCTTTTCCATCTTTTTTTCACAAGAATCGGTCTTGAAGCCTCGGAGTAGCAATGAAATCCCATGTAGGAAAGAAGTCCCTATTATTGGAGCAGGAATGTGTCTTGCTTAAAATATCATGATGCTTAACTACATACTCTTTATCAATACATCAACTTTGGCTACAGTTCCCAAGCATGTGAAGAAAGAAGAATAAATCTTGATGGAGTAAAGGAAAGAAGAAGATCCGCAAAGTACCCTCTTATCGGAACTACGTCTCACAACTCAACTCTGCATTCTAGCTCCTCTTACCAAGCCCGATTTCTTGTTGGCTCCAAATATATTATAGTGGTGGAGGAGGGGTCGTTGACTTTTATAAATTGAGAAAATATATATTTAAAGATTGATTTATACAAATTAGTCTTCAGAAATCTCTAATATCTGATAAAGTTGAAGAATCGTGAGCAATCTTATTCTATTTTAAAAGTTCAACATTGTTTATTTACAAATACGAAAATACATCTTGTTATCGTTTATTGATTATGGTAACCACTTCTTCTAATACGCAATCATATAAATATTGTAAATTATGTACCCGTCATTTACTACAAAAATCAAATATACAAGCAATACGCAAAGTTAAATCGAATTATCAAAATGACGTAAAAACAAGGAAATACGATTTACGATTCAACCTTATGGATGCTTGATATTCGTGATTTTTGACATATCCTTAATAGAAATATGGTTGATTACATCCATAAGGAACTATATTTTAATAAAATTATTATTTTTAAAAGATGGCTTTTAAATATAAATGTACTTAGAGTCTAAATACAACTAAATGCATACAACTTTTTGTATTGTAAAAGACGCAAAAAAATACAAAGAAAATGTGATTTATAACAAATCAAACCTTATAGAAGTTTAATCTTCACAATTTTTGTCATGTTCCTATTATAGGTATTGTTGAGAGTTTTCTATGTATTTTCCTGTTTTTTATCTTCATTATGTGATTTGATCTCTATGGTTTCTCCTCTCTGTATAAGAGAGCCATACATACCCCTTTCATAAATAAGTTATCATTATCTTTCCTCATGGTATCTGAGCCATAGTCCTAGACCGAAACTTGAGAGGAACGTGCCCCACCCCACTGCCAACCCTCCCTTCCATTGTTGTCGCAGGTCCCTTGTCGCCACCGAGTGATCCTCCCCGCTCCAGCTGCTAGCCCACAGGGGGCCCTCATGGTGTTGTGCGATAGTCCTAACACCGAGTGACTCTGATTAGGGCCACTGATGAGCCGCCCGAACAACCGAGATAAAGGTAAAACTAAGGTCGTTGCGACCTTAGTCGCCCGGGACTCAGAGCTCAATCAAGAAAAATTCAGACCACCAAACAAAGACAAAAATCGATGAAAACTCAAGATAGCGGTCTCGCTAAAGGATTAACCTGGTATAGCATCCAGGGTCGAACTCGGAGAACACGTGATGGCCTCGAGGCCTACGAAGTAGTCGAAAAATAAAGAAAATAAAAACAAGCTATTTTTGGTGGATTTTTAATATTTTTATATTTTTTGGATTTTTAAAATTATAAAGAAAATAGGAAAACAAGTAAAACAAGCAACTTCACACAATTATTTAAACACTCAAAATTAATCCAGAAATTCAAACAAAAATATTTTTAGAGTTTTTAGGGGTTTTTCAATTTTTATAACTTTTATAAGTCCAAAAATGACCAAAATTGGTCAGAAAATCAAGCACACTCAAACAAACAGATTCTAATTTTTTTATAATTTTTGAAAATGTTTTTATATTTTTTTGTGATTTTTATAGCTGGACAGTAAGAAAAAGAGATGTTTTTAAATTTTTAAAAATAACAAAAGGGCTCCAAAAATTTCCCAAAATTCAATAAAATTGTACACAGTGGCAGGAGCCACGTGTCAGATTTTCATTTGATTTGGAGTAGATTTGATATTTTATTCAAAACAATCAAGTGCCCACAGTCATAGGGACCTGATCGTAATAAAAATATCTTTCAAGGGCCGAAAAGTAACAAAACTGGAAGCTCAGGGGGTTCTGGTGCAAAATTCCTAGATTTGCACGCGCAAGGCACATGTCTGGGGCACTCAGGGACCTAAATGTAAATATTTTAAGTTCCTGGACCTATTAGCAACATGTGCTAAAAGTCCAGGAGCTTAAATGCAAATTAACCAAGAAATTCAGCACATGTGGAATTAAACCATTCACAGGGGCATAAATGCAATTAACCAAAAGTAGATTTCATTTCATGAACAAACATATATTACAGGCCCTTACATGCAATTTACCACAAAAAGCACGTGACGAAGCACGTGTCCCACGACGTACAGGGGTATAAAAGCAAATAACAGAAACGACAAGGTCCACTATGCAAAAAGTCCAAAATAAAAACAACTTAACTAAATATTTACAAGACTAAATTTTAAACTAAAAAAGCTAAGGGCCTAAGGGATATTACCCCTTATTCTGATCCGAGGGCTGAGAGGCTGCCACGTAGCTGATCGAACGGCTGGAAGTGGTGGTGCCTCAACGAAGAGACCTCGGTGCGGATCCAACGGTGGAGGGCTCGCTACGTGTCTGATCGTGCGGCTCTGATCAAGGCTCGCCTCTCCTCTGCCATGGATAGTGCAGATGGCGCCACGTGGTGATCTAACTGTGCTGGTGCAGGACACCTCTTCGTATCAGTGGACGGTCCAGATTTAATCAGGCACTCCGGGGTCGAATGGACGGTAGAGGAGGGACCTGGAAGAACTCCTCGCCGGCGAACTTCACCGGAGGAATGTGAGCATGTTGGACGTCTGCAGGGGCTACTGATGGTCGGAGAAGAATCGTCGGAGCCTCCCGCGTCTGAAGGGCCCTTCCGTTGGCGCCAAGGGGCTCCGAGAAGCCCAGGCGACGACGGCGGAGCTCAAGCTCCTGTGCTGAATATGGGGGACCTCAGATGGTCCTCCTCTGACATGCAAAGGGGCACAGATAGACTCCTGGGTCGAGGGCAAACTACCTCGACCCGGTTAGGTGCGAAGTATGTGGACGGTGCGCCGAGATGGGGGAGCTCCGGCGAAGTGACGGCGGTGGAGCTCCAATCCCAGTTCCTGTGCAAACTGGGTTGGATGAAGGGGCGAAGAATGTGCGGAGGAGTGAGGCGAAGGTGAAGGTGTCGTCCGATGATCGAAAGGGGGTCAGAAATGGTTGGAATCGACGGTCGTCGGCGATGGGGTGATTTGGTAGCGAAAAATAGGAAGATTCAAGCTCACCGGATGTTCAAGGTCGTCTGGGAAGAAGCTACTGGAGCTCCTGGTCCTAGCCTCGAGGGTCGTCGATGCCCGAGGCTTGAGCACCACGCTGGTGGCGGCGCACGGCTGTGCAAGGCTACCGGATCGATGGTCGGGACTCCTCCTCCTCCTCGCTGCGACACCGCCAATCGCTTGCTGTCACTCAGGCGATGATGGTGGAGGTCCTGGGAAGGAAAGAGAGGAACCAAAGATGAGTGAAAGTGCGGGCGGAGCTCGGACTATATAGTCCTAGGGGTCCGGCTAAAAGGGTCTCGGGCGAGGAAATCGGAGCACGGACCCTGAGGATAACCTCCGGGCGTGGGTCTCGGATCTGCAATCAAGGAATAGGACCCGGGGTTTAGGATTTTAATGGTCAGATCGAGCGAAGATAATAGGGAGAAATCGGGTCCAACGCTGGATCCGCAGGTCTGTGGTCCAGGGGGGAGTTGACCGGGAGGTCAACATCCCCCGTGGACCAATCAGAAGCGGCCACGTCATAAATGGTTTGGAAATTAAAAATAAAATAGCAATTGGCCAAATTATTCAAAACTTAAAACATGAAAAATATTTCTTTTATTTTAAACTATTTTTTTGTGATTTTTATTTATTTTCTTTGAAACAAAATAAAGGTATATACAATATAGTATTATATACATAGGTATATACAATATAGATTTTAATTTTTGATTTTTAATTAATTATTTTGTGCATTTTTATTCCAATTTTATATTTTATTTACAAGATAAAATTTGGAATATTTTGGTGTTTTTATTTTATTTTCATTATTTATTTACAAGGGCTAAATAAATAGATATATACAAGTATGTACATGGTCTATATACAATATTTCTTTTGATTTTTATTTTTGTTCTTTTTATTTTATTTTTTGTTGTTGTGGTTTTTATTTTATATAATTTCACCATGAAAATAGAGTATGTACAATTTTTATGGAATTTTAATTTAGTTATTTATAGGGATAAATAAATATAGAAGTAAGTCTATGTACATGGTGGATATACAATAGATGAGGGGTTTTATTTTCTTTTTAGTTTTTCTTATTTTTATTTTGATTTTGTATTTAAAAATATATATACAAATATTTACAAACTCATTTTTATTTTTATAAGAGGAAAATATTTTTATTTTATCTACAGGTATATTTACACACATGAGCTTCCTTATCTCTCTCTACTTTGGCTTTTATGCAGTCAGGCCCATGCTGAGCCCTCCCTTGGGATTAGGTCGCTCAATATTTATTCTAAATATCTCCCTCTTTTTCTTTTGTCTTTTTATTCTTTTATTTATGTACAAAAATATGCTAATTATTGTATTTTACACAATGCATGTCAAATGTTAATTATTGATATTTACAAATATATACATGTGTTTGTCAAAGGTTTTATAGCTAAAATAAAAGAATAAAGAGTGATGAATGGGTATTCATCACCCCCTATACTTAACTTTGCTAGTCCCTTAGCAAACACTTATTTGAAAAAGAAGTGAAAAAGAAAAAGAAAAAGAAAAAGAGGAGAATATGCATGGATCAAGGTTGATTATTAAACTTGCCTTCATTAAATTGAAATATGGAGCTCGATCAGATCTTTGGATTATTAATGTGTCGGAACCATAATTGGACTTAAGTTTAAAACTCAACAACCTCTAAGATCCACTAATCTATAATGAAGACTCCTCAGCAATCCAGATCAGAACAAGTCATCATACATAAACCCTGAAGACTATGAATCTTTCCTTGTACTGTGAATGTGAAGTATAGCTCTCCACCTCAGAAGTGGCAACTTGACAACCCTCCCCAACAAGGTAACTCTATGACCTCAATCTGGCCACTCTTTCCTCGAGGAGCGGGGTATTCCCTTCTAAGTTCAAGTTCAACCGGCTCAAGAAGAGGGGGAAAAGAGAATGGACCATGGCCAGTGTAGCCATGTATCCTTGGGAGCTCAACCAGTGTAGCTAAGTCTCCCTGCTGCAAGCTACATAAGGTGAATCCATAAATCTCAAGCTTTGCTTATTTCACTATATACATACTCCGGTGGGATTATCATTTTCTGTCAGACCCACCACTTTTTTGGAGTTATTTTCTTTTTGCATTTTCTAAGTGCATCTATACAACATATACATGTGCAGCATATATACAAGGAGTTTTTCCTCTTGAGCCAGTAGACTATCCCTCTTTTGAAGCATTATTGCAACCCACAACTCATGTCGTTAGACGTCATGGCAACCCGACCAAGTTGAGACGCACTTCCTTCACTAAAAGAAGAAGAGAGGTTCCGCCTAGAAGTACTACCCTCATATGCTACCTCAAGTCAAGGAAGACTGCCTCCTCACCACCTCATCTGTAGAGAGCTCGGTGCAAAGTGCGGGTCCAAGTAAAGCCATTGTCTATATGAGTCATGTGTGTGTTGTTAAGTGCTCTACTTAGGCTCATTGAGATGACATGTGATCATAGCCTAGTGGACTTAAAAAATTAAGTCACCATGGACCTGAAAAGCCTTAACCCTAAGCCCTATAAGGTTCCTCTTAGAATTAGGTGGATTAAGATCTTAATCAAGCTCCATTTCCCAATTGAATTCCAGGCTAGTTTAAATGTCAACTATAATCCAAGAAAAACTATACAAGTATATACAAAGATGCTATTTACACAATATTTACACAAATGCAAAATTTTTGAAAAATGTTTTCAAACCATGGATGTATGCATGAATGCAAGTTTTGCAAAATATTTACACAAATTTATACAAGATTTTTGCAAACTTTTGATTTTCAAAACATTTTGGAAAAATTTTGTACTATATACATAATTTTGATATGCACATATTTACACAAACTTTACATAAAAAGTTTTTGAAAACATTTTTACAAAAATAATTTGTACAATAGCTATGTATGTGCAATAAAAGAATGTCTATTTACAGAAAATTTTTTAAATTTTTATGGATTTTTAGGTTTTTAGTTTTGAGCAATTTTTATTTATTAACACACTCACACAAAGTACGAGTTATGGCCAAAGTATATATGAAATATATACACACCCCCCTATACTTAGCTCGAACGATTTCCTCAGAGTCAAGAGCGATGAAGAAGACATAACTCGTGCCGTGTATAGGGAAGTGAAAAGGAAGGCTATATACAAAGACGAATGAATGAATAAAGAAATCAAGAGATCCTCGACTTTTCCCCCTATACTTAGGATCAAATAATCCTAAGTATAGCAGGCTGTACACAAAGGGAAAACCCGAGTGGAGAATGTACAGGGTCTACCCCCCCTATACTTAGGGATAAAATATCCCTAAGTATAGGCAGCAAAAATAGGGGTAGAATGAATCAAAAGAATACCCGAGAGTCCAACATCCCCCCTATACTTAGGGTAAAGTACACCCTAAGTATAGCATAATCAATGGATGAGGAAAGGGATGTGGGACTAAAGAATGGAATGATATGGACATCTGGATCTATACAAGTCGGGAGAACAGTGATAATCAGGCATGAGATGCAATAGATGTGAGTCAAAAGATCACACCTCACGCAAAGTGAATAGGGGCAACATCAACGACCCGCGGCTCATGATCTAGAAATGGCTTGAGCCGCTGGCCGTTCACTCGAAAGGTACTCTCAGAAGACAACTCAGATATATCGATACTTCCATTATCGTTTACCTTTCTCACAAGATAATATCCCTTCCATTTGCTCTGTAGCTTCCCTGGAAATAGACGAAGCCTAGCATCAAACAGCCATACTCTCTGTCCAGGCTCAAAATGCTTGTGGCTGATATGAGAATCATGCCACTCCTTCACTCTCTCCTTGTACTGTAGGCTGTTTGAGAAGGCGGTATCACAAAGCTCCTCCAAGGCTGCTAACTCTGCCCTCCTCTGGTCTCCTACACTATCTGGATCCAAAAGTATATCTGTGACTGCCCAAAGTGACATGTGTCTCAACTCAACAAGTAAATGGCACGGCTTGCCATAAACGAGGCGAAAGGAAGATGTGCCCAAAGGTGTCTTGAAAGACATCCTATATTCCCACAAGACCGAGTCCAAAAGCTGTGACCAATCCTTTCGGTCAGGGCGGACGACTTTCTGCAGAATAGTCTTGATCTCCCTATTCGACACTTCGGCTAGACCATTCGTCTGTGGATGGTATGGAGTGGCAACTCGATGGTCTATACCGAACTCATTAGCAAGGGCCTTCACCTGGTCGTTGATGAAATGAGACCCCTGATGAATACTCATTCATCACTCTTTATTCTTATATTTTAGCACAAAAACCTTTGCAAATACATGTATATGTTTGTAAATACAAATAATTACCAAAAGCATGCATGGTGTAAAAAGTAATAATTAGCATGTTTTTATGCAAAAATAAAAGAATAAAGATTAAAAAGAAAAAGAGGGAAATATTTAGAATAAATATTGAGCAACCTAATCCCAAGGGAGGGCTCAGCATGGGCCTGACCGCATAAAATCCAAGTAGAGAGAGATAGGGTGCTCATGTGTGTAAATATACCTGTAAATACAATAAATATATTTTCCTCTAAAATTAGAATAAAAGTGGCTTGTACATATTTGTATATATTTATAAATACAAAATCAAAACAAAAATTGAAAAATTAAAAAGAAAACAAAAGGAGTCATTTGTACATATTCACCATGTACACACACCCACACCTTTCTATTTATTTCACCTTATAAATAAATAAATTAATTTCCATAAAATTTGTATATATTCTATCTCTTATGTTGTAAATAAATAAAATAAAATAAAAACAAAAATCAAATAAAAAGAACAAAATTAAAATCCAAAAAGAATATTGTATATATACCATGTATATATATGTATATATCTATTTATTTCACCCTTGTATATAAATAATTAAAATAAAATAAAAATATCTTTTTATTACTAATTTTATGATATAAATAAATAAAATATAAAATGGGATAAAAATATATAAAAATAACTAATTAAAAATCAAAATCAAAAACAACATTGTGTAAATACCTATGTATAGCTCTATAGTGTACATACCCTATTTTTATTTTGAAAAATTAATTAAAAATCACCAAAAAATAGAAAAATTAAAATAAACATTTTTCATGTTTTGAGTTTTTAATAAATCGGCCATTTTCTATTTTTAAATTAATTTCCAAATCTTTTCCAGGTGGCTGATTCCCATTGGTCCACCGGGACGTTGACCCCCCGGTCAACTCCCCCTGTAGACCACCTCCCACGGGTCCGTGACGCCCGACCCGATTTCTCAACATTTTAGCGTCACGATCCGATCACCTCACACCCAAACCCAGGGTCCAATTCGTTCCTGCCAGATCCGACACCCTCGCCCGGATGCCCGCTTCGAGGTCCACGCTCTGAGCTGCCCTACCCGATCGATTCTAGCCGGACCCCTGGTTGTATAAATTCCGAGCTCCGCCTCCTTTTTTTGGATCTTTGGCTCCCCATTCCTTCATCCCAGGACCTCCACTGCCATCCTCGAGGTGACAGCTCGCCGTTGGCCGTGTCGCAGAGAGGAGAGGGTGCCCGGACCTTAGATCCGGCGTCTTCGCGATGCCGTGCTCCGCCTGAAGGTAGAGCTCGAGCCTCGGGCCTTGACGACCCGCGAGGCGACGACCCAGAGCTCCCCGAGCTCACGCCCAGTCGACCCATCCGCCCAGGTAGCCGTAGTTTTCTTTCCTTTTCTTTAATTTCGCGTCACGCCCAAATCTCGTCGTCGCCGTTCACCTTCGATTCCAGCCATCTCCACCTTCGTCTCGATCATCGGTCCATCCCATCACGACCGCCTTCCCCTCGTGCATCTTTTCCGCCCATCCATTCAACCCAGCTTGCACATGAGCTAGGGTTTCGAGCTCCTCCGCCGTCGCTTTGCCGGAGCTCGACCACCCTGCCGCATCGACCACCGTCACCCCCGCTTACAGGGTCGAGGCAACTTGCCCTCGACCCGCGAGTCTGTTGCGCATCTTTGCAGGTTCCCAGGAGCCCATCTGAGGGCTTCGACATCCAGGTGCAGCAGCATGACCTCCGCCGGACTCGCCTGAGCTCCCCAGAGCTCCGTCGAGTCATCAGAGGGTACCAGTCGACGCGGGAGCCCAAGGCGATCCTTCCCCAATCTTCAGCTTCCCGCGAGGAGGACCCTAGCGCGTACACGAGCCCGGCGAAGCTCGCCGGTGCCCTGTTCTTCGACTATCCTCCGTAGCCGTCCGATTCAACCCCAGCTCCAGGTCTTCATCGAGCCGTTCGTTCATTGAGGAGCAGTGACCGTCAGATCCTTGGAGGGTTGATCGGGATCGTCCGATCAGCGAGGACGTCCCACGTTGCTCCCTAGCCGACCGATCCTCCACGTGGCGAGACCCCAGCCGCTCGATCAGGACGAGGATCCCAGGGTTGAGCGCCACCCTTCCCCGATCGTCAGATTTCACACGTGGCGCTCATCCGACGACCGACATAATAAAGGGTAAATATCCCCTTAGGCCCTTAGTTTCTTAGTTGTTCATTTTCAGTCCTGTAAATATTTTAGATATTTTATTTCAGTTAGGTAAATTGCATAGTGGACCATGTCTTATCTGGTATTTACGTGTATGCCCCTGCTTGTATTGGATCACGTGCGTCGACACGTGTTTTGTTGGGTTATTTGCATGTTTAGCCTTGTTGTTCTAGGGTGTTCCTGAATGAATGAAAGTTTTTAGTTAATTGCATATATACCCCTGTGCGTGGTTTATTTGTGCATGTGCGTTATATTTTGGGTATTTTACACTAAGGCCCTCGGACTTCTAATACCTGTTATTAAATAGTCCAGGGACCTTAGTTTCTTTGCAATTAGGTCCCTGTGTGCCCAATACACGCGGCTCGCGTGTGACTTCTTGGAAATTTTGCATCGGACCCCCTGGAACTCTTACTATTTGCGTACAGGTCCCTGTGCATTGTACCTTAGTTTTGATTTTTAATGAAATATCAAACCAACTCCAAATACGATGAAATTTGGACATATGGCTCCTACCATAGTGTAAAATTTTCTCCTATTTTTGGAGACATTTTTGTTTTCATTTGATATTTTTAAAAATTCAAAAATAATCTTTTTCTTTACTGGCTGACTTGAAAATTCACAAAAAAATATAAAATACCTCTAAAAATTATAAAAAAATTAGTTAGTGTGTATTTTGCCTTGTTTGATTTTCTGACCAATTTTGGTCATTTTTCATTATATAAAGCCCTTAAAAATTACAAAACACTAAAAACCTTATAAAAATTCTAATAATTAATTGAAAAATCAAAAAATAATAATTCCAGTGGCTAAATTTTCTTTGTAGTTTCTACTATACAGGAAAATTACCTCTAGGCTTTTTAGGGACTTTTAGATATTTTATCTAATTCCACCAAGCTTGGCTGGACATTAATGTTGTCTTTTTGCATTGTTTTATTTTTAGAAAAGTAAATAAAAATTAGAAAAATACCAAAAATTACCCAAAAATAGTAAAAAATATAGAAAACATAAAAACATTTTTATTTGAATTTTTGAGTGATTTTTGAGTGATTTAATAATTGGTTGAATAGGCTTGTTTATTTGTTTTATTTGTTTTCTTTATTAATTAAAAATCCAAAAAAAATTTATAAAAACAAAAAATCCACCAAAAAGACTTTTATTTTATTTTCTTTCCTTTTTAGACTACTTCGTAGGCCGCAAGGCCATCACGTGCTCCCTGAGTCCGACCCTGGTCGCTATACCAGGCTAATCCAATAGCCAGGACTGCTATCGTGTTTATTTGATTTTTATCTGATTTTGGTGGTCTGCACTTTATTTTCTTGATTGAGCTGAGATTCTCATCGATCCGGATCGCAACGACCCGAATGATATTTTTACCTGATCCGTATTAGTGGAATTTTGACTCATCAGAATGGCGCCGTTGCAGGGGAGCACGACTTAGTAGTTTTTCTTTTTCATTTTCTTTTTGTTTTTGTTTTTCGCGGCTTTCCGCGGCTTTTTTCAGAATCCGCGGCTTTTTATTTTTCATTTATTTTATTTTATTTTATTTTATTTTATTTTCTTCTCTTTTATTTTTGTTTTTGTTTTTGTTTGATTTTGCTTGTTTATTTTATTTGTCCTTTTTGCACATATACCCCTGTTTGTTTTTCTTTTCTATATTTGATTATTATTCTTGGTTTGTGACACTTGTCTTCTTTTCTTGCGAGGACCAGAGAACCGAGGCAGTGACTTTCAAGGAGCCGGCGTAACCGCGAGACTCGGAGGCGGCTCCCTTCTGCACGGAGCCGCAGGAGAGAGCGAGAGAGGAGCTGAGTGAGAGAGGAGTAGTTTAGGTTTATTTTTGCCATTTGATTTATTGTAATAATACAGGGACACTTGCAGGACTTGAACTCTTTAGCGGGTTTGTTTCGCCGAGCATTGGTGTGCTCGGGGGACCCTTAGGCTTTTTCGTGGCTTTTTGTTTTTCGCTGCCTTTTATGGTTTTACGCAGTTTTTCTCAAGCCCCTAGCCGTAGGACTTTCTGCTTGACTGTGCCGTAATTAGTAGGATCCACACACCTAATAGATTGCCTGTTCCTATAGATCGTTATTGGACCTACTAATAAAACATTAATAAAAATAGCTGATTCATTTTCCTTCGAGCCTACATGCCGTAGCCTGCCCTGCCAAGCGCTGCTCCTGAACCCGATTTGTCGGGAGGAGGAGGGGTAGACCGAGACCGGACTCTCAGGATCGAAGGCGAGTGACCAGCTAGACGGTTCTGTCGTGTAGAAGTTGTTTGCTTAGGACTCGGCTTTTCCCGCTCCACCATATAGGTAGTTTACTTTTCTGTCTTTACATTATGCGCTAATCATATTGCATGTAGAGTGCTGGAGTCAGGTACGCCTTTCTTACTTTGCATGCATCATTGATTTCATCGTGCATCGGCTTTTTCGTCTTCTCCCCCTGTTTTTGACTTAATAACCAGGAGAACCGAAAAAATCGTTAGGCCTCTTTGTTTGTATTGTAAAAGACCTAAAAAAGAGAAACCATAACATTGGGACTGCTTAAACTATTGATCACTAAAAGACACTTGATTGACTTAAAAACCTGTCTTGGGGAGAGCAACCCCCTCATTGCTTGGTTTGATTACGCGAGAGAGTGACCCGAACACTAGGTAGAGCCCTCCGATGCCATTCTCGACTGATTACCGACTCTTCTGTGCGGGACAGTCGGTTGGGAAGGTATCGGGCATCCCAGTAGGTCACGTAATCGCTCTGATATCTTGATTGTTCACTAAAATAAAATTTGACAAGATAATTTGACCGAGCCTTTACGGTCTTCAGCTCGCGTTGCATTGGTGAACTTGGTGTTTGCTTGTGATAATAGTTTCTCCAGATCTCATCCGCCTTACTCACCACATCAAGATGATGGGCAGACGATCTCTTAGGCAGCCTCTGGCTGCACCGCTTTCGGGCGCGTCTACCCGTTCATCTAGGTTGGTTCGTGAGAGACGAGACACGCTCTCCGAACCCGAGTATGATTCCACCCTGTTCCCCCTCGAGCCCCTTTCTTTCGGTTCCGAGAGACCAGTGCCAAAGGAGAGATTAGCAGATTTATCGGCACCTGAGTTTGGATCATTTGATTTTGCAGAGACCATGGCCGGCAGTTCTGACGATCGCTCTAGAGGTCCACAGCCCGAGCACTTTGTTTTGGACCAGGGTGCAATAAACTCCACCCTGATTGCCTCCCTCGAGACGGTTCAGCAGCAGTTGAGGGATCAGGGAGCTTTCATGCTAGATATAAGGAGAGAGATGGAGCATATGAGAGCAGAGAGAGAGAGCAGCGGAGAGACGGGCCGAGAGTCCCAGATGATGCAGCCGCCGCCGCCGCCGCAGCGGCAGCCGCCGCGGCAGGAGCAGGAGAGCCACCGAGACCGATGTGGGAGTTGCACAACCCCGGATCGACACTGATGCATCACTGGGTTGTTTTGCCAGCTATCGTGGGGGACTTCAAGTTCCCCCCGAATACCTTGCAGCTCCTCCCCCGCTTCCACGGGCTCGCCACCGAGGAGCCCCATCTCCACCTCTAGGAGTTCCTTATGATCTGCAGTACTGTCCACGATCGTCAGGTGGACCAGGATACCATCAGGATGATTGCCTTCCCCTTCTCTTTGGCAGACAGAGCAGCCACCTGGCTGAAACATCTAGGGAAGTTTGTCTACACTTGGGAGCAGCTCCGCACCGAGTACTTGCAAGTACTATCCACTCGGGAGGACCATTGCTGCGAGAGCCCTGATCAGCAACTTCTCCGTGCTCCTCAACGAGCAGTTCCATGAGGCATGGGAGAGGTTCAGAGAGCTGACTGATAGATACCCGCACCACGACATTTCCAAGCCGAACCTCGTGCAGAGCTTTTTCAGCGGGCTGACACCAGAGCTTCAGGGCTTGGTAAACACTTCTTGTGGCGGGTCTTACTTCGCCAAGGATCACGACCAGGTCTGGGCCATCTACGAGGAGATGGCCGAGAACTACATGGTGATGTCCCAGACCTGGTTGTACACTCAGGGCAGACCCCAGCAGCCACAACCCGTGCAGTACCAGAGGATAGCACGGGTCGACGTCGGTCCTTCCAGTTCGTCCGCAGTAGCAGCAGCACAGGCAGAGTCATCAGCCGCGGACATGGGTATCATTAGCGAGAAGTTGGATCGGATGGAGCTGATTGAGAAGAAGCAGTGCCAGGGCATCACTCAGATGGAGCAGATGGCACAGACTCTGAGCGACATGAAGACCCAGCTCATGTGTCTCCAGGAGGCACAGACGGCTTCCCAGCCCCGTCTTCAGTCGCGAGGCGATCACAGCAGCAGCAGCAGCTCGTCCCAGCGCTCCAGCTCACACCAACAGCCTAGACAGGTTCATCTAGTATAGGCGGAGCTGTACCAGCAGCCACAGCCCATCTACCAGTCACCACCATCTCCAGACTTGTAGATGGTGGTATACCAGCCGGATCAACCTCTGGCAGTACTCCCGCCAACCTAGTACGATGCAGAGCCGTTGATGGATGTCAACGATATTTGGTAAGACCACCCTCAGCCCGGTATCCGACGAGACCATCTCGGATTCCGGTGGGGGACCAGAGGTGCCCAGCCCCAGCAGCAGCCATCAGGTCAGGGAGGCCAGTACGACCATCAGAGGGATCACCAGCCACAACAGCAGCAACCCCCAGTGTACTGATGAATCCACGTTTCATCATCTTTATTCTATCATTTTGGCCTTAAAAACCCTAGTAAATGCGTGTAAATATGCGTAATTCATGCATTTTAGCATTCATGTATATGTGTGTATATATTGTATAAAATGCGGTTTTTAAAGCCAAAATTATAGAATAAAGAAAAGAAAAGAAAAAGAATAAAATATTGTAAATATTTTATGACCCGAAACCCCGAGACCTAGGCATCTTGATGAATAGGTCGACAAGGAATAAAGTAGGGGGAGATAAGGGCCAAATACCTATAATTATTAATTCTTTATTCATGTTGGGACCTATTTTTGGTTCCACTTTTTATACATCAAATAAAGAAACTTTGTACATGAAAGTTGTAGATAATTTAATAAAGAAAAATACAAAATTGATTTCACAGAAAAATAATGTACAAATAAAAAGTTATGGTCTGAATAAAAATCCAGAATCCCAACTTCCCAGACCCGTATCTCACAAATAAAAACTCCAAATGCAGCGTACTCACCTTTAATTGTATATAGAAGAAAATAATTTATTTAATGGTGGTGGTTTCGCATTTGGCGGAGCTACGGTTTGAAAGTTGACTTTTGGACCCACACTGTATACTTGTACATATTAAAATATTCAATTTATTAATTATTTATTATTTTTATAATTTTATATTTTTATAATGTTGTAAATAATACTTATAATAATTATGTATATTAAAATAAGAATAAAAACCTAAATAAAAACAAAAATAAAATACTTAAAAATAAAATACATAGATACATTACCTATATATATACCTATACAAAACATATTTGTATTTTATTAAATATACAAAATAAATCAGAAAAATAAAATAAAAATATATTTATGTATATAAAAGTATTTTATAACTTTATAAAATAAGAAATAAAAATAATAAAATTAAAAATACCTAAATAAAAATAGAATACTTAAATATATAAATATATATACTATAAAGGGCATAAATGCAAACTTGTAAAAATACGTCTCATAAAAATAAATAAAAATCATAATCAAATAATTTATAAAAAAATAAACATTTTTTATTTTATAACCAAAATTTAAATAAATCATTTTCTATTTTTATTGAATTTATAAGCATTTTTGCCAAGGTTTTTTCTGGTTGGTCCACGTGGACCAACCAGATCTCTTCCTTGGTTGACCTCGGTCAACTCTCTGACCGAGGTCTGGCGGTTGTCAGACTGCATTTTTCCTCGACTTCGCGGCTTTTTGTAGTCCGTTCCTTTCGCCGAATGAGGTCGAGGTCTTCACAAGAAATATAGCCCTATGACTGATCATACTCGCCCAGTCATTTTTTCGACCTTTGGGTCGTTGGCTCACCCGTGATACCTCCTCGAAAATCGCCCCTCGGCCTTGTTTCAAAAACAACCCAAAAACCTCCTTTGCCATTTTGAACCCTCTTGACCCCTTGATTAAACTCCGATTTGCTGGGCTCTGGACGGGAAGGGTGACAGACTTCCTCCAGCCTTTGCGCGGGCCCAGTCGAGGGCGGCGGAGGAGCTTCCAAACTCCATCTCCGGTGCATGCCGTGAGGTCTTCTATCTCTTGGTTTCCTAACCAATCGAGGTGGTTTTCGTGTGTTTTTCTCATATTTTTCTTCGTAATTAGCTAGCTGTTAGTATAGGATCTTGTTTCGTTTATTTAGTTTGTTGTTTAAGCGAGTTGTTAGCATAGACTTCATCGTCGAACATCTCGCCGGAGCTCTTGAGCTCCGGCGACCACCATCGCCACCATTCCACCGTTCCATCACCTCCCTTCCGCCAATAAAAGCCGAGTCTTGCTCCCTCCTTGCTGCTGCGTATTCTCTTGTCATTTGCAGGACTCGACGGTGACCTCTGGGTCACGAAAATCATCAAGAACAGCCCCCCCAGGTCGCCGGAGCATCATTGCGTGCCGGAGGTCCTTCGACGCCCCACGGCCCTATCCACGCCACCTGGGAGCTTTGACGTTGCTGCAGGAACACCGAGAACGTGTCGGAGGAGATCCAGGAGCACGGAAGCTCGAGCTTCGGCGAATCCAAACTCGCCCAGCTCGAGTTCCTCGTGTGTTCTTCCAAGTCCATCCATAGCCGTCGGATCTGCTCTGATCATCCTAGCTTGCAGCAGCCGTTGGATTCCGCACGTCGACGGCCATCGGATCAGTCAGAGATAATCTAATCTTGACCGTCAAGATGAAGGGGCATCGCGCGTGGAGCGCCTGACACGTGGTTTAAGTGACTTCTCATCCACCGTCGGATGCACCATCTGCATGGGAATTTTGCGGTATTTTCCCGCCAACTTTTGTAATTAGCATCTGCTACTTAAGCTTTCATAGGCCGTTTAATAGTTTTGTAATAATTGCTGCCACGCCCTTGGACTTCATAGAATTGCAGAACCATCCTCCCAGGCGCACGTGCTAAGGCACGTGTTTCTTGGGAATTTTGCGGATACAATCTCGTGGATTTTGTTTTTTTTTATATTCAATCCAGTAATATTTTAATTCAGTTATATTTTTGTGGACAAACCTCATTTGTGCCCTTGAGCTTCTCGCATATTACATAAATACCCCTGGCAGTGTCCCTTTTCTCTTTGCTTCTTGTATTTTATGCACGCATCTACAAAACCCCAAAAAATCCCCAAAAATTAGTTTAAGTCTCTGTTGTATCATAGATTCACGACCTATTTTTATTTTTCATAATTACTGCATTTTTATATTTATTAAAAATCAAAAACATGCTTTTTGTGCATTGTCTAGCTTAGAAAATCCCTAAAAAATATAAAAATACTCCAGAAAAATCCCAAAAAAATATATTTTGTTCTCTTTAGTGTGTCTTAGCTCCAGTCCAAAAATCATTAAAAAATACAAAAAAATTGCAAAACTCTAAAAACCTTCCTAAAAATCTAAAAAAATCCTAGAAAAATCCTAAAAATATAAACTCAGTTCCTGTAGTTTCTCTATTTTATTCTTTTTTATGGAAAATTAATTTGAGGAATTTTTGACACTGTTTACTATTTTTCATCCTCAATTTAATTTCGGCCAGCAACTTTTATTCGCTGTTTTCTTTATTTAGCCCTTTAAAAATACCAAAAACATTCTTAAGAATTCCCAAAAATCACAAAAACAGTAAAAAAGCATAAAAAGACCAAAAAGACTTTATTTGCTAATTTTTGAACATTTTTATACATTTTTATAAATACTCTAGCTTGCCTTTTATTACATTGCTTTTATATTCCAATATTGAAAAAAAGAAAATAAAAAAAATATATAAAATCTAAAAAGAAAATATAAAATCAGTAAATTAAAAATCAAAATACAAAAATATAAAATTTAAAATTAAATAAAAAATATAAAATTAAAAACCCACAAAAAAATACCATAGTAGACACTTGACCACATTCACACACAAGTACACTTTTGTGCAATTTTGCCCCGATCTAGCCTTTCTGCTCCCTGTGTTCGACCTCTACAATACTTGCACCTATACACATCTTGTTGTAGAGTTATAATAAATTTTAACTCCGCACATTTATTTTCATTGCTTGATTTATCTGTCGTGGGTTAATTGTTGTTTTAATTTCGGATTTCGTTGGAGGTCAAATCAGCGACTGTTGATTCGCCTTGTGAGTCAACACGATCTCTGCGATTTTCGGTTAAAACAAATGGCGCCGTTGCCGGGGAGCAACAGCGTGTAGTTCGGGTCTTGTTTGTGTTTGTGATTGATTGTCTATTTCGCGGCTTTTATTTTTTGCTATTTTATTTTCTTTATTTTTGATATATCTCTTGAGCTGTCTAACCTTCTACTTTGTTGACTTTGTGCGAGGAACCGCGGATCGAGGGAGGCACTCCACCCTAGGCGCCTACGCACCCACGTGAAGCCGGCATCTGCCCGCTTAGCACCGAGGAGACAAGGAGAGATTTTTGAAGACCGAGCTCCACCTTTAGTTGTAGAATTTATTTCCTGCATTGATCTTTGTAATTTGTTGTTTGAGAGAGACCTTTATATTTGTAATAATACAGGTACCACCGAACTTGGACATTCGAGCCTAATTTCCAAGTGATTGTTCACTTGGGGGCTCACCGCAGTTTTGACGGTTTTCATCACATTTCTTTTTACTTTGTTTTCCGATTTTCGATTTTCTTTATTTTGTGTGATTGAGCCCCTAGTTCTAGGATTGCTTGCGATAGACTAAGACCAAACACCTAATATTTTGCATGCACCTATAGTCTCGTTTGGACTTAGTCAAATTTTAAACAGTTGATCATCACCTTCAATCCATCGCGCCGCGAGCTCTCCCTGCAAAGCGCTTTCTCCTACCCTCAATTTGTTGAGCAGAGGAGGGGTGAGCCTAGACCGGACTCTAGGGTTGAGGATTGGCGGTCAATTTGTGGTTCTTCCCGCTAATAGAAATTTCTGAAACTTAGGGCGATTTCATCGGCTTTTGCATTTGCATATAGATAGGTTTCAATTCTGCTGAGCATCCTTGCATGTAGAGTGCCGGAGGCAAGGTGAGCATTTCTCTTTAGCATGCATCATTGATTTGACGCTTGCATTGCTTTTCCGACTCTACCTCTGATTTTGCCAACCTAGGATCTTAAAGGAATTGACTCCTCGTTAGGCTCGTGCATTACTTATTAAAAATCCAAAAAAAGTGATAAACCAAATAAAATTGGGACTGCTAATTTTACTTGACCCTAAAACCGATCAAAAAGAAATATCTTGTATTGGGGCGAGTAATCCCCTCATTGTCTTCGTTTTACATTGCTCGCACACACACTAAGGATTAGTGCCCAAATCCCATTGAGCCCCTAAGTGTTTGCGCAACTTCTTGACTTCTCACCTAACTCTAAAACAGACAAGATAAAAAGACCGAATTTTCGGTCTCTACCGAGTTGAGTAGGTGATTTGAGGGGTTTGTATTATTTTCATTTTTGTTTGTGATTGTTTTGTGTGCGTCCTAGATCGTCGCTGCGCACTTGCGCCTTTCTTCTTACTTCTCTTGACTTGACCATCGTGCTCTCCCGATCATTTTCTTTTGTTTCGAGATGGCCGACTGGAGCGTATTCTATCCGGACTTTGCGGATCACTCGTTCACTCCAGCCGGTCCACCTCACTTTTTCCAGGAGGACTTTGCTCCTGATTTTTGTACATATCCGACCAACCCACTATTTCAGGATCCGGACTTTGACCTTCACCAGTCATTTCCACCACCATCGCCTACACATTTCGACAACCCGCTCTTCCTTGAGTATCCTGATCCGGAATGTGATTCTTGTCCACACCCATCGCCCACATTCGACTCACCCGATCCTGAGATTTTGGAGTCACCTTTCATGATATCCACACTTGAGACCTTGAACCAGATGATGGAGCATATGAATTCGAGGATCACTGATCTTACTAGTTTAAATAAGAACCAGAATGCTGCTCTAGTCTTTGAGGATATGGAATCATTTGAGGATTATCATGAGAGCTTGCAATCGCCCAAAATACAAAAAAATGAGAAAAATTTAAAAACACAAAAAGATTTCGGGAGACACACGATCGAGTCAGACAGTGAGGAGAGAGACCACTTGCCAGATCCTTGGTCCACACATACATTCACACCCGGTCCCACCTTTGACCCCGAGGATGCCGCTGTACAGACTGCTCTTGGCATACCTCGTGTATATGACGATTCCGACTTCCTCCCTTGTATGGAGGAGGTCCAAAAATTCAAAAAAAATGCTGACTGAACCCGAAGTGGTGGCCACCATACATGAGATTATCCGTGCCCCACTTCAGCAAGCCATGACCGATTTATCTGCTCCTCTTCCCAAGAAGAGAAAGCGAAGGAGCAGATCTGAGCGTCATATCTTGACCGTGGCCACTCCCCACGCCATCACTCACCGTCCCAATCCTCGGAAGAGGAACACTGCCACACCTTTCATTAGCTGCACCATCTCTGAATTCACATGTGATCACACTCTCCTCGACGGCGGTGCTTCTATTAGCATCATACCCTTCTCGCTGGTACAGTCTCTTCACCTAGGGCCTCTCAAGAAGACCAGGATGATTGTACAATTTGCTGATGGATCAATAAAGAGGCCGAAGGGTATCCTTGAAAACGCCGTCATCTCGATTCAGGGCATGAGCTACACCGTTGATTTTGTCGTCTTGCCCATGGAGACCTCCACAGGGGAGCATTCTCTAATCATCCTGGGACGACCATTCCTCGCCTCCGCGAGGGTCGTTATTGATTACGGATCAGGAGAGATTCGCTTTCGCCCTGCTGACGAGAGCGAAGCATTGATCACCGCACCTACTGTCGACCAGAGACCTGTACCTGATGTGACCACACCTATCTTGGCTGACCTCGAGGACCATGACCTTGATGATACTATCAGAGAATTTTGCTGCTTATTGGATTCCACTGAGACCCGAGAATTCCTCCCAGTTAAGGAAGACTCGGAAAGCATGGATCTCGACGTTCCTTCTTCTGGGTCTTGGCGATGTGTTGACGACATCCGCGGGATTTACACGATTGACACCATTGAGCGGAGGGCAGATGTAGAGACCATACATGACAGACATGTTTCGACTACTTCCACTGATGGGTCCGCTCCTGTCCACATAGATACTAATGAGTCAAAGGCCGAATTTGATTTAGTTGCTTTTCTTCGGAAATTCGGGCCTTTTGATGAGAAAGATGATCCGGTTGAGATTATAGAGGACGAACAGAGTTCGACTACTTCCACCGATGATTTCGTGCCTTTTGATTTTGACCTGGATGACACCTCGCTGGACGACTCTGAGTATACTACTTCCGATGATGATGAGTTCGTCCCATTCCACTTTGATATCAGCGAGACTCCCAAGGCCGGACCGAGTCGCACTTCTTTCACTGATCCGTCTGTGCCTTCACACCCTAGGGCCACTGAGGACTTACACCCCGTCGACCCTGATCGGATTCCGTCCACTGTGGACCCCGATGTCGACCTGCACCACACTAGATCTATTCCTCCGCGGTCCCGCAAGAAGGTTCGCTTTCAACCTTCTTGATCATCTGTACATCCGTCTCTGTTGTATATTCTCTTATGTGTACTTCGGTTCTCTCTACCGTATTGCTCGTCTACCCATTCCTCGAGTCTGCCTTACTTAGGACGTACTTTGTCCTAAGTATAGGGGGGTGGACGAGCCGAGTGCTCTTTCTTCGTTCCGTTTCATTACTCCTGTTGTCGCCTATACTTAGGGCTTCTTTTACCCTAAGTATAGGGGGAGTGACGTGTATATCCTTCTCTATCTTCTGCCATCTTCCGATTTATTTTCTTCTTTTCTTCTTTTCTTCTTTTCCTCTTATATCTTCTTCATCTACCGAAAAGGTGCCACCCTTGTAGACAGTTTTCCATACTTAGGACGTACTTTGTCCTAAGTATAGGGGGGTGTGCACCCCGAGCTCTCTATTCTTTTCGATCCTCTCCATTGTCTCCTCTTCTTGTCTATACTTAGGGATATCTTACCCTAAGTATAGGGGGAGACAACCGGAGTACGATCTGTTCATTCCCACCCTTGACCCTCCCTACTTTGTGTACAGTCTGCTATACTTAGGATTATTTGATCCTAAGTATAGGGGGGACGGTCAACTTCTTATTGATTCATTCTTTGATTCATTTATTTATTCTTTATTCTTTAGGCTTGCCTATACTTAGTACGAGTTATGTCTTCTCTTTTCTCTCTGATCTATGAGGACATAGCTCAAGCTAAGTATAGGGGGGTCGTATATACTACGTATATACTTTAGCCATAACTCGTACTTTCGTAATAATATGGCTAGAAAAATTCTTTAAAATTCATTAAAAATCCTTAATAAAAAGATGTGGTTATTCCTCAAATTCTTTTGTATTTACTGATTAATAAATCAGGTGAAAATGTTTTTTGCAAAATGTTTGAAAAATAGTTTGAAAACCTTTGTGAACATCTATTGAAAACTATTTTGAAAATATTTTGTTACATGTTTTCAACCTTTGTAAAAATGTGTGGTTTGTAAAAACTTATTTTCTTTGTGTGAAATAAAATATTTGAAAAATGAATTGCAAATGGTTTGAAAAATGGTTGCAAAAATGCTTTGAAAAACCTATCTATACTGTTTTGAAAACCTTTGCAAAATGATTTTCAAATGTGTGTAAATGATTGCAAAAATGTTTGTAAAAACTATTTTGGACTATAGTTTTCAAAAATGATGTGTAAAATTGTTTTCAAATAAGTTTGAGGAATATACACATCACACCAAAATCCACTATATATGTATATATCTATAAAATTGATCACTTACCCTGTAAATCCTTAAAATCCACTTCTTGTAGATATAAGAAGCACTCCCGTGTGCATATTTTAACCTATTTTTCAGCCAAAATCTTTTTGTTTTCAAAAAAGCCCAAAACATTTGCAAAATTAAAATCCAAAAACATTTGAAAAATCTTTTTAAAAAAAAGAAAGAGAAAAAATGCACATGCATCATCATCACCATATTTTCAAAATCCATAAAAAGTTCAAAATCTTTGAAAATTGCATCACAAAAATATTTTCTGCATCACATTGCATAGCATGAGCATTTTTCGGATTGAGTTTGATAGTTGAACAAGTCTAAGTAAAATCCGAAGATTGGAGCTTGATTGGACCTTATAATCTACCTAATAACGGGAACCTTATAGGAACTGGGTTTGAGGTACTTCAGGTCTAGTTGACTTAATTCTTTGAGGATCACGGGACTTGGTTCAATGGATTCTTTACTGCCTAAGTAGAGTATTTCGGAGCACACGCACGACTTTTGTTGATAATGACCTAACTTGGACACCTGCACCTTTCACATGGCTCAACTCAGTTGGAGTGGTGAGGGGATTGGATTTGCCGGTATGAGACGCACACAAGTGGAAACATTTGTCCTCCTCTAGGGAGGGAAGTGCATCCCAACCCGTCTAGTGATTAGGAAGTCTAAAGACAGGAGGCTGTGGGTTGCGATAAAGCTTCAAAAGAGGGATAGTCTACTGGCTCAAGAGGAAAAAACTCCTTATGTAAATGCTGCTGTGAATAGTATTTCGAAAAAAAAAAGAAAAGAAAAGAAAAAAAAGGGGGAAAAAGTTCAGGCATGTACAAAAATAAAAAGACTGCAAAGTATGTGAATATGTTGTATAGAAAATAAGCAAGCTTGAGCATCAAAGTCATATCATGTGAGCCTGCAGCAGGATGACTTGACTACACTGGTCTTGCATCCCAGGATAGGTAGCTACACTGGCTACCGTCCATTCTTCTCTTCACCCCCTCCTCTTGAGCTGGTTGCCACTTGAACTTAGAAGGAAATACCCCGCTCCTCGAGGATGGAGTCATTGGATTGGGGAATCATTGGGTTGTCATACTGGAGAAGTCAGTCTCTTTGTCATTCTAGCTGAGGAGAGCCACAATCACTTACACTGTACAAGTCAGATTCATAGTCATAAGAGTTTGCGTATGAGTTGAAGTATTTCTGACCAGGCTATTGAGGAGACTTGAGCAGAGTTTTGGGATTCTCAGGGACTGTTGGACTTCAAATTCAGTTCTCATTAAGGTTCCGCCCGCACTAAATCTCCAAAGGTCCGACTTAAGCTCCAAACTTTGATTTCGTGAAGACAAGTTTGATGATCAAATAAAATCCATCTTTCTTCTTTTTCTTTTCTTTATTTCTCTTTTCTGCACTTATTGCATAAGTGTTTGCTAGGGACTAGCAAAGGCAAGTATAGGGGGATGATGAATCCACGTTTCGTCATCTTTATTCTATCATTTTGGCCTTAAAAACCCTAGTAAATGCGTGTAAATATGCGTAATTCATGCATTTTAGCATTCATGTATATGTGTGTATATATTGTATAAAATGCGGTTTTTAAAGCCAAAATTATAGAATAAAGAAAAGAAAAGAAAAAGAATAAAATATTGTAAATATTTTATGACCCGAAACCCTGAGACCTAGGCATCTTGATGAATAGGTCGACAAGGAATAAAGTAGGGGGAGATAAGGGCCAAATACCTATAATTATTAATTCTTTATTCATGTTGGGACCTATTTTTGGTTCCACTTTTTATACATCAAATAAAGAAACTTTGTACATGAAAGTTGTAGATAATTTAATAAAGAAAAATACAAAATTGATTTCACAGAAAAATAATGTACAAATAAAAAGTTATGGTCTGAATAAAAATCCAGAATCCCAACTTCCCAGACCCGTATCTCACAAATAAAAACTCCAAATGCAGCGTACTCACCTTTAATTGTATATAGAAGAAAATAATTTATTTAATGGTGGTGGTTTCGCATTTGGCGGAGCTACGGTTTGAAAGTTGACTTTTGGACCCACATTGTATACTTGTACATATTAAAATATTCAATTTATTAATTATTTATTATTTTTATAATTTTATATTTTTATAATGTTGTAAATAATACTTATAATAATTATGTATATTAAAATAAGAATAAAAACCTAAATAAAAACAAAAATAAACTACTTAAAAATAAAATACATAGATACATTACCTCTATATATAACTATACAAAACATATTTGTATTTTATTAAATATACAAAATAAATCAGAAAAATAAAATAAAAATATATTTATGTATATAAAAGTATTTTATAACTTTATAAAATAAGAAATAAAAATAATAAAATTAAAAATACCTAAATAAAAATAGAATACTTAAATATATAAATATATATACTATAAAGGGCATAAATGCAAACTTGTAAAAATACGTCTCATAAAAGAAAATAAAAATCATAATAAAATAATTTATAAAAAAATAAACATTTTTTATTTTATAACCAAAATTTAAATAAATCATTTTCTATTTTTTATTGAATTTATAAGCATTTTTGCCAAGGTTTTTTTCTGGTTGGTCCACGTGGACCAACCAGATCTCTTCCTTGGTTGACCTCGGTCAACTCTCTGACCGAGGTTTGGCGGTTGTCAGATTGCATTTTTCCTCGACTTCGCGGCTTTTTGTAGTCCGTTCCTTTCGCCGAATGAGGTCGAGGTCTTCACAAGAAATATAGCCCTATGACTGATCATACTCACCCAGTCATTTTTTCGACCTTTGGGTCGTTGGCTCACCCGTGATACCTCCTCGAAAATCGCCCCTCGGCCTTGTTTCAAAAACAACCCAAAAACCTCCTTTGCCATTTTGAACCCTCTTGACCCCTTGATTAAACTCCGATTTGCTGGGCTCTGGACGGGAAGGGTGACAGACTTCCTCCAGCCTTTGCGCGGGCCCAGTCGAGGGCGACGGAGGAGCTTCCAAACTCCATCTCCGACGCATGCCGTGAGGTCTTCTATCTCTTGGTTTCCTAACCAATCGAGGTGGTTTTCGTGTGTTTTTCTCATCTTTTTCTTCGTAATTAGCTAGCTGTTAGTATAGGATCTTGTTTCGTTTATTTAGTTTGCTGTTTAAGCGAGTTGTTAGCATAGACTTCATCGTCGAACATCTCGCCGGAGCTCTTGAGATCCGGCGACCACCATCGCCACCATTCCACCGTTCCATCACCTCCCTTCCGCCAATAAAAGCCGAGTCTTGCGCCCTCCTTGCTGCTCCGTATTCTCTTGTCATTTGCAGGACTCGACGGTGACCTCTGGGTCACGAAAATCATCAAGAACAGCCCCCCCAGGTCGCCGGAGCATCATTGCGTGCCGGAGGTCCTTCGACGCCCCACGGCCCTATCCACGCCACCTGGGAGCTTTGACGTTGCTGCAGGAACACCGAGAACGTGTCGGAGGAGATCCAGGAGCACGGAAGCTCGAGCTTCGGCGAATCCAAACTCGCCCAGCTCGAGTTCCTCGTGTGTTCTTCCAAGTCCATCCATAGCCGTCGGATCTGCTCTGATCATCCTAGCTTGCAGCAGCCGTTGGATTTCGCACGTCGACGACCATCGGATCAGTCAGAGATAATCTAATCTCGGCCGTCAAGATGAAGGGGCATCGCGCGTGGAGCGCCTGACACGTGGTTTAAGTGACTTCTCATCCACCGTCGGATGCACCATCTGCGTGGGAATTTTGCGGTATTTTCCCGCCAACTTTTGTAATTAGCATCTGCTACTTAAGCTTTCATAGGCCGTTTAATAGTTTTGTAATAATTGTTGCCACGCCCTTGGACTTCATAGAATTGCAGAACCATCCTCCCAGGCCCACGTGCTAAGGCACGTGTTTCTTGGGAATTTTGCGGATACAATCTCGTGGATTTTGTTTTTTTTTATATTCAGTCCAGTAATATTTTAATTCAGTTATATTTTTGTGGACAAACCTCATTTGTGCCCTTGAGCTTCTCGCATATTACATAAATACCCCAGGCGGTGTGCCTTTTCTCTTTGCTTCTTGTATTTTATGCACGCATCTACAAAACCCCAAAAAATCCCCAAAAATCAGTTTAAGTCTCTGTTGCATCATAGATTCACGGCCTATTTTTATTTTTCATAATTACTGCATTTTTATATTTATTAAAAATCAAAAACATGCTTTTTGTGCACTGTCTAGCTTAGAAAATCCCTAAAAAATATAAAAATACTCCAGAAAAATCCCAAAAAAATATATTTTGTTCCCTTTAGTGTGTCTTAGCTCCAGACCAAAAATCATTAAAAAATACAAAACCAAACTCCTAAAAATTGCAAAACTCTAAAAACCTTCCTAAAAATCTAAAAAAATCCTAGAAAAATCCTAAAAATATAAACTCAGTTCCTGTAGTTTCTCTATTTTATTCTTTTTTATGGAAAATTAATTTGAGGAATTTTTGACACTGTTTACTATTTTTCATCCTCAATTTAATTTCGGCCAGCAACTTTTATTCACTGTTTTCTTTATTTAGCCCTTTAAAAATACCAAAAACATTCTTAAGAATTCCCAAAAATCACAAAAACAGTAAAAAAAAGCATAAAAAGACCAAAAAGACTTTATTTGCTAATTTTGAACATTTTTATCCATTTTTATAAATACTCTAGCTTGCCTTTTATTACGTTGCTTTTATATTCCAATATTGAAAAAAAGAAAATAAAAAAATATATAAAATCTAAAAAGAAAATATAAAATCAGTAAATTAAAAATCAAAATACAAAAATATAAAATTAAAAATTAAATAAAAAATATAAAATTAAAAACCCACAAAAAAATACCATAGTAGACACTTGACCACATTCACACACAAGTACACTTTTGTGCAATTTTGCCCCGATCTAGCCTTTCTGCTCCCTGTGTTCGACCTCTACACATACTTGCACTATACACATCTTTGTTGTAGAGTTATAATAAATTTTAACTCCGCACATTTACTTTCATTGCTTGATTTACTTGTTGTGGGTTAATTGTTGATTAATTCGGGTTTCGTGAGCGGTCGCTCAGCGACACTGTAGTCCCGCCTTGTGTGGACTATTTTGACCCTCGCCATAGCCGAGTTATCATGTACCCACCACAGCAGCAGCAGCAGTCGTCCTATGGTCCTCGTCCCTATCAGCAGGGACAGTCTTGGAGGCGAGATCAGCCTCACCAGCAGCAGCAGCAGCATCACCCATACCCCTCTCAGCACCAGCAACAGTTCCAGCAGCCTCACTACCAGAGAAGCTACCCGTCGGGCTCCCACGAGAGCCCCGCTTTGGATGATATAGCCCGCCTTCTTACTGATCAGCAGGCTACCTTTCGATGGGAGATGGACGAGTTCTGCCAGGAGATGCGAGACATTGTGAGAGGGAAGGCCTCCATCCCTGCCCAGATCGAGCCGAACCCCAACAGCCTGAAGCGGAAATCTGAGCAGGTAGCTTGTACTGAGTATACCACTCCTAGTGATGCATTTGGTGATATGACTGGATATCTTTTTGATACTGATTTTGTCACACTTAGGAGCGGTAGGATGCCAGCAGGTGGCGCCTCGTCTGAGCCACATCATGAGGATCCACCCAGAGCGCCTGACGAGGAGGAGGAGAGCGGTATTGAGGCCGCTAGAGATGATGACGGTGGTACTGATGCCACCAAGGATGCTGACTCCACATGCGGTGCTGAGGCCACCGTTTCACCAGTTCGAGGAGGTGGTACTGATGCCACCCTTGATGCCGAGCCAAAGCGCGGTACTGAGGCCGCGAGACTTCCAGTTGATCCAACCGATGGTGGTGCTGAGACCACCCGTGTTCATTTAGAGAGATCTGTTATTTTTCCTACTTTTGATGTATCTCGGAACCATGTTGTGAACAAAGGAAAAGGTTTGGTTTTTTCTGGTCCCACTGTGGTGCGTGATGTATGTGCGGATCCGGCCGTCGAGCCGTCTAGACCTTTTCCTAGTCCTTCATCTGAGAAGGACCCAGTGATCCCCTTCTCTAGAGCCCTTCAAATGGGGAAGGGGAAGAAAAAAGAAAATCCCAAAAATAGAGATCAGGAAGAGTTCAGCCAGCAGATGATAGATCGGTTTCACATACAGCTGACTCTTCAGGAGGCTTTGCAGCACATCCCCCTTCTTCAGCGTTCACTGAGAGACAGGACCACAGTCAGGAGGAAGAGGAGGAACCACCATTCAGAGATCCATGTGCTGACGAAAGCCACGTGTTTCGTGATCCAGAACCGTCTGCCGGCCAAGAGGCCAGATTCAGGAGCCCCTTATGTCAGATGTCACATTAGAGAGCAGAGGTTCGATCGTACTCTATTGGATAGCGGATCGTCTATCAACCTCCTTCCGGTAGCCCTTCTCGACCGTTTCGAGTTGGGCACTCTTAGACAGAGCAGGACAGTCCTTCAGTTTGCTGATCGATCTGTCAAGAGGCCGAAGGGGTTGTTGCGAGACGTTGTCGTCACTATTCAGGGCCTGCAATTCCCCGTGGACTTTCTAGTGTTGGACATGGAGATCCCTGATTCAGTGACCGATACCCCCATCATTCTCGGTCGTCTGTTCTTGGCCACAGCCAAGGCGGTAACTGACCATGATAGCGGGAAGGTATACTTTCGCGTTGAGGGCGAAAGTGTACAAATAGAGACGGTCGAGGACAGCCGAGCCAGAGAGAGATCATGCTCAGAGACCACTTCAGACACAGAGCAGATGACAGATGCCACGCTAGACATCCACCAGGACTGTGACTTTGTGATCACAGACGATGAGGCAGTTTGGGCAGACCCAGTAGCACATGCCATCCTCTCATTTTCAGATTCCGCTGATGCAGAGACGACAGCAGAGGAGAGCTTGGAGAGCACATTCCTGGTCCAGGATACTTCAGAGGCAGCAGAGCCGGTTCTCGACCGCGACACAGACTTTTGTGATGATGGTGGTACTGATGCCACCTTGTGTGATGCAGATCCCTCGGAGTCAGAGTCTGATTGGACAGATTGTGTTGATTACATGCCAGACCTGATTCCCACTGAGCCTACAGCTGAGGAGGAGGTAGATGCCGAGCAGAGCAGAGACAGTCCATCAGGGCAGCCTTCTCTAGTTTCTGAGATTGATAGAGAGTTTCAGTTCTCCCATGCAGATTTGGCAGTGTTCACGCAGACTTTTCATAGGCCAGATCCACCAGCACCCAGCTGTCCAGAGCTGAAGCCGCTCCCTACTTCACTGAAGTATTGATTCCTTGCGGGTGAACCTGAGATGTACCCAGTCATCATCTCCGCCGATCTGACTGGAGAGCAAGAATCCCGTTTGATGGGGGTTCTTGAAAAGAACCGCAAGGCAATTGAATGGAGCATAGCAGATCTTCAGGGGATAAGTCCGGCCCTGTGCTCCCACCATATCTATCTCGAGGATGAGGCGAAGCCGTCGCGTGAGTTCCAGCGGCGGCTGAACCCAAATCTGAGAGAGGTTGTCATGAAGGAAATTTCGAAATGGTGGAGCGCCGATTTTATCTACCCCATCTCCGACTCCAAGTGGGTCAGCCCTTTGCATGCGGTGCCCAAGAAGACGGGCATCACTATAGTGATTAGCGAGTCTGGAGAGGAGATTTCTACACGAGTATCCACTTCTTGGCGGGTCTGTGTTGACTACAGGAGACTCAACCAGGCCACCAAGAAGGATCATTTCCCCTGCCCTTTATTGACCAGATCATTGAGAGACTGGCAGGGAAGAGCCACTACTGTTTTCTGGATGGGTACTCGGGCTACAACCAGGTGGCCATCGCTCCTGAGGACCAGGAGAAGACCACCATTACCTGTCCCTTCGGCACATATGCCTTTCGACGCATGCCATTTGGGCTATGCAACGCCCCTGCGACCTTTCGGAGATGCATGCTGTCGATCTTTTTGGACATGGTAGGGGAGTGCTTGGAGGTCTTCATGGATGATTTCTCGGTTTACGGCGACAGATTCGACTCCTGTCTTGACTTCCTAGACCGAGTACTCCAACGATGTATAGAGGTTCACTTGGTGCTATCTTGGGAGAAGAGTCACTTTATGGTGACTCAAGGGATGGTGCTTTGCCATATCATCTCCAACAGGGTCATGGAGGTTGATCCGACCAAGGTAGATGTCATTAGAAAACTCGCACCGCCGTCCAATTTGCGGCAGTTACGGTCATTCCTGGGGCACGTCGGTTTCTACCGACGATTTATTCATGACTTCAGCCGGATTGCCCGACCGTTGACTGACCTGCTGACGAAAGACACCGAGTTCCTTGTCGATGACAAGTGTCTTTCGTCCTTCGAGACTCTCAAGCAGTGTGTTATAAAGGCTCCTGTTCTCCAGCCGCCTGATTGGTCTCTCCCATTCGAGATCATGACGGATGCCTCCGATTTTGCCGTGGGGGCAGTGCTGGGATAGAGGAGGGATGGAGTCCCCTTTGCTATCCACTACACTAGCCGCAAATTGGATTCCGCCCAGCGGAATTATACAGTCACAGAGAAGGAGATGCTAGCCGTAGTGTTCGCCCTAGATAAGTTCAGGTCTTACATCATTGGATCTAGAGTGACCCTGTTTACTGACCGCACCGCCATCCGATACCTCATGGCAAAGAAGGATGCCAAGGCCAGACTGACTAGACGGATCCTTCTACTCCAGGAGTTCGACAATAAGATCAAGGATAAGCCTGGAGTCAAGAATGTGGTGGTGGGTCATCTCTCCCGTTTAGAGTAGCCTGAGGAGTTTGAGCATATTGATCCCATTTGTGAGACCTTCCCAGATGAGGCGATCCTTGCTATCGCCTCACTCCCATGGTATGCTGACAATGTGAACTTTCTTGTTGCTAAGAAAGTCCCACAAGGTTGGCCCAGGCAGAGGCTTGAGACCTTCCTCACGAAGGCCAAGTCCTACCACTGGGAGGATCCCAACCTTTACCACGAAGGAGGGGATAGCGTCTGGCGTAGGTGCATTCCTCAAGAGGAGCACCATAGCGTCCTCACTTACTGCCACAAGCTTGAGGAAGGAGGACATCATTCTGGGAGGAGAACGACACAGAAAATGCTCCAATCCAGCTTGTGGTGGCCTACCCTCTTTAAGGACTCTGATGAGTTTGTGAAGAGGTGTACTGACTGTCAGAGGATGGGCACCTGTGGACAGCGTGACAAGATGCCGATGTAGCCCATTCACTTCTGTGAGGTTTTTGACGCATGGGGCATCGATTTCATGGGTCCATTCCCTAAGAGTCAGGGATTTGAGTACATTCTGTTGGCCGTAGATTATGTTAGTCGTTGGGTTGAGGCCATCCCCGCCCGATCCGCTGATGCGAGGACAGTTTGCAGATTTTTGAGGAAGCACATCATCACGCGGTTCGGGGTACCTCGAGTATTGATTTCAGATGGGGGGTCTCATTTCATCAACGACCAGGTGAAGGCCCTTGCTAGCGAGTTCGGCATAGACCATCGAGTTGCCACTCCGTACCATCCACAGATGAATGGTCTAGCCGAGGTGTCGAACATGGAGATCAAGACTATATTGCAGAAAGTCGTCCGCCCTGACCGAAAGGATTGGTCACAGCTTTTGGACTCGGTCTTGTGGGCATATAAGACATCTTTCAAGACACCATTGGGCACATCTCCCTTTCGCCACGTTTATGGCAAGTCGTGCCATTTACCTGTTGAGCTGAGACACAGGTCACTTTGGGCAGTTACTGAGATACTTATGGATCCAGATGGTGTAGGAGACCAGAGGAGGGCAGAGTTAGCAGCCTTGGAGGAGCTTAGAGCTACTGCCTTCTCAAACAGCCTACATTACAAGGAGAGAGTGAAGGAGTGGCGTGATTCTCACATCAGCCACAAGCATTTTGAGCCTGGACAGAGAGTATGGATGTTTGATGCGAGGCTTCGTCTATTTCCAGGGAAGCTACAGAGAAAATGGAAGGGACCTTACTTGGTGAGAAAGGTACACGACAACGGTAGCATTGATATATCCGAGTTGTCTTCTGAGAGTACCTTTCGAGTGAACGGCCAGCGGCTCAAGCCATTTCTAGATCATGAGACGCAGGTCGTTGATGTTGCCCCTATTCATTTTGCATGAGATGTGGTCTCTTGACTCACATCTATTGCATCCCACGCCTGATTTTCACTGATCTTCCGACCTGTATAGATCCAGATGTCCATATCATTCCATTCTTTAGTCCCACATCCCGTTTGTCATCTTTTGATTATGCTATACTTAGGGTGTACTTTACCCTAAGTATAGGGGGGATGTAGGACCTATGGGTATTTCTTTTGTTTCTTTCTACCCCTGTTTTTGCTGCCTATACTTAGGGATATTTTACCCTAAGTATGGGGGGGTAGACCCTGTACATTCTCCACTAGGTTTTCCCTTTGTGTACAGCCTGCTATACTTAGGATTATTTGATCCTAAGTATAGGGGAAAAGCCGAGATCTTCTTGAGTTTCTATTCATTCATTCTTCTTTGTGTATATCCTTCCTTTTCACTTCCCTATACATAGCACGAGTTATGTCTTCTTCATCGCTCTTGACTCTGAGGACATCGTTCGAGCTAAGTATAGGGGGGTGTGTATATATTTCATATATACTTTAGCCATAACTCGTACTTTGTGTGAGTGTGTCAATAAATAAAAATGGCTAAAAACCCTAAAAATCACAAAAATTAAAAATTTTCCTGTAAATAATCATTCTTTTATTGCACATACATAGCTAATGTACAAATTATTTTTGTAAAAATGTTTTCAAAAATCTTTTGTGTAAAGTTTGTGTACATATTTTTCATATCAAAATTATGTATATAGTACAAAATTTTTCCAAAATGTTTTGAAAATCAAAAGTTTGCAAAAATCTTGTGTAAATTGTGTAAATACTTTTGCAAAACTTGCACTTCATGCATTCATCCATTCATGATTTCAAAACATTTTTCAAACATTTTGCATCTTTGTAAATATTGTGTAAATAGCATCTTTGTATATATGTATATAGTTTTTCTGGATGATAGTTGACCTTTAAACTAGCCCGGAATTAAATTGGGAAATGGAGCCTGATTAAGATCTTAATCCACCTAATTTCTAAGAGGAACCTTATAGGGCTTAGGGTTAAGGCTTTTCAGGTCCTTGGTGACTTAATTCTTTGAGTCCACTAAGCTGTGATCACATGTTCATCTCAATGAGCCTAAATAGAGCACTTAACAACAACACATGACTCATAGGGACAATAGCTTTACTTGGACACCAGCACTTTGCACCGAGCTCTTTACAGATGAGGTGGTGAGGAGGAAGTCTTCCTTGACTTGGGGTAGCATATGAGGGTAGTACTTCTAGGCGGAACCTCTCTTCTTCTTTTAGTGAAGGAAGTGCGTCTCAACTTGGTCTGGTTGCCATGAGGTCTAACGACGGGAGTTGTGGGTTGCAATAAAGCTTCAAAAGAGGGATAGTCTACTGGCTCAAGAGGAAAAACTCCTTGTATATATGCTGCACATGTATATGTTGTACATATGCACTTGAAAAAAAATGCAAAAAGAAAATAACTCCAAAAAAGTGGTGGGTCTGAGAGAAAATGATAATCCCACCGGAGTATGTATATAGTGCAATAAGCAAAGCTTGAGATTCATGTCCCACCTTATGTAGCTTGCAGCAGGGAGACTTGGCTACACTGGTCAAGCTTCCAAGGATATATGGCTACACTGGCCATGGTCCATTCTCTTCTTCCCCCTCTTCTTGAGCCGGTTGAACTTGAACTTAGAAGGTAATACCCCGCTCCTCGAGGAAAGAGTGGCCAGATTGGGGTCATAGAGTTACCTTGTTGGGGAGGGTTGTCAAGTTGCCATTTCTGAGGTGGAGAGCTTATACCTCACATTCACAGTACAAGGAAAGATTCATGGTCTTCAGGGTTTGTGTTTGATGACTTGTTCTGATCTGGAGTATTGAGGATTCTTGATTATAGATTGGTGGAACTTAGAGGCTGTTAAGTTTTATGCTTAAGTCCAAATAAGGTTCCGACACATTAATAATCCAAAGATCTGATTGAGCTCCATAATTCAATTTAATGAGGGCAAGTTTAATATTCAACCTTGATCCATGTGCATTCTCCTCTTTTTCTTTTTCTTTTTCTTTCTCTTTTTCACTTCTTTTTCAAATAAGTGTTTGCTAAGGGACTAGCAAAGTTAAGTATAGGGGGGTGATGAATACTCATTCATCACTCTTTATTCTTATATTTTAGCTACAAAAACCTTTGCAAATACATGTATATGTTTGTAAATACAAATAATTACCAAAAGCATGCATGGTGTAAAAAGTAATAACTAGCATGTTTTTGTGCAAAAATAAAAGAATAAAGATTAAAAAGAAAAAGAGGGAAATATTTAGAATAAATATTGAGCAACCTAATCCCAAGGGAGGGCTCAGCATGGGCCTGACCGCATAAAATCGAAGTAGAGAGAGATAGGGTGCTCATGTGTGTAAATATACCTATAAATACAATAAATATATTTTCCTCTAAAATTAGAATAAAAGTGGCTTGTACATATTTGTATATATTTATAAATACAAAATCAAAACAAAAATTGAAAAATTAAAAAGAAAACAAAAAGAGTCATTTGTACATATTCACCATGTACACACACCCACACCTTTCTATTTATTTCACCTTATAAATAAATAAATTAATTTCCATAAAATTTGTATATATTCTATCTCTTATGGTGTAAATAAATAAAATAAAAACAAAAATCAAATAAAAAGAACAAAATTAAAATCCAAAAAGAATATTGTATATATACCATGTATATATATGTATATATCTATTTATTTCACCCTTGTATATAAATAATTAAAATAAAATAAAAATATCTTTTTATTACTAATTTTATGCTATAAATAAATAAAATATAAAATGGGGATAAAAATGTATAAAAATAACTAATTAAAAATCAAAAATAAAAAATCAACATTGTGTAAATACCTATGTATAGCTCTATAGTGTACATACCCTATTTTTATTTTGAAAAATTAATTAAAAATCACTAAAAATAGAAAAAAAATAAAATAAACATTTTTCATGTTTTGAGTTTTTAATAAATCGTCCGTTTTCTATTTTTAAATTAATTTCCAAATCTTTTCCAGGTGGTTGATTCCCATTGGTCCACGGGGACGTTGACTCCCCGGTCAACTCCCCCCTGTGGACCACCTCCCACGGGTCCGTGACGCCCGACCCGATTTCTCAGCATTTTAGCGTCACGACCCGATCACCTCACACCCAAACCCAGGGTCCAATTCGTTCCTGCCAGATCCGACACCCTCGTCGGGATGCCCGCCTCGGGGTTCGCGCTCTGAGCTGCCCTACCCGATCGATTCTAGCCGGACTCCTGGCTGTATAAATTCCGAGCTCCGCCTCCTTTTTCTGGATCTTTGGCTCCCCATTCCTTCATCCCAGGACCTCCACTACCGTCCTCGAGGTGACAGCTCGCCGTTGGCCGTGTCGCAGAGAGGAGAGGGTGCCCGGACCTTAGATCTGACGTCTTCGCGCCGCCGTGCTCCGCCTGAAGGTAGAGCTCGAGCCTCAGGCCTCGATGACCCATGAGGCGACGAACCAGAGCTCCCCGAGCTCACGCCCAGTCGACCCATCCACCCAGGTAGCCGTAGTTTTCTTTCCTTTTCTTTAATTTCGCGTTACGCCCAAATCTCGCCGTCGCCGTTCACCTTCGATTCCGGCCATCTCCACCTTCGTCTCGATCATCGGTCCATCCCATCACGACCGCCTTCCCCTCGCGCATCTTTTCCGCCCATCCATTCAATCCAGCTCGCAAAGGAGCTGGGGTTTTGAGCTCCTCCGCCGTCGCTTCGCCAGAGCTCGACCACCCCGCCGCACCGACCACCGTCACCTCCGCTTACAGGGTCGAGGCAACTTGCCCTCGACCCGCGAGTCTGTTGCGCATCTTTGCAGGTTCCCAGGAGCCCATCTGAGGGCTTCGACATCCAGGTGCAGCAGCTTGACCTCCGCCGGACTCGCCTGAGCTCCCCAGAGCTCCGTCGAGTCATCGGAGGGTACCAGTCGACGCGGGAGCCCAAGGAGATCCTTCCCCAATCTTCAGTTGCCCACGAGGAGGACCCTAGCACGTACACGAGCCCGGCGAAGCTCGCCGACACCCTGTTCTTCGACCATCCTCCGTAGCCGTCCGATTCAACCCCAGCTCCAGGTCTTCATCGAGTCGTTCGTTCATGGAGGAGCAGTGACCGTCAGATCCTTGGAGGGTTGATCGGGACCGTCCGATCAGCGAGGACGTCCCACATTGCTCCCCAGCCGACCGATCCTCCACGTGGCGAGACCCCAGCCGCTCGATCAGGTTGAGGATCCCAGGGTTGAGCGCCACCCTTCCCCGACCGTCAGATTTCACACGTGGCGCTCATCCGACGACCGACGTAATAAAGGGTAAATATCCCCTTAGGCCCTTAGTTTCTTAGCTGTTCATTTCCAGTCCTGTAAATATTTTAGATATTTTATTTCAGTTAGGTAAATTGCATAGTGGACCCTGTCTTATCTGGTATTTACGTGTATGCCCCTGCCTGTATTGGATCACGTGCGTCGACACGTGTTTTGTTGGGTTATTTGCATGTTTAGCCTTGTTGTTCTAGGGTGTTCCTGAATGAATGAAAGTTTTTAGTTAATTGCATATATACCCCTATGCGTGGTTTATTTGTGCACGTGCGTTATATTTTAGGTATTTTACACTAAGGCCCTCGGACTTCTAATACCTGTTATTAAATAGTCCAGGGACCTTAGTTTCTTTGCAATTAGGTCCCTGTGTGTCCAAGACACGCGGCTCGCGCGTGACTTCTTGGAAATTTTGCACCGGACACCCTGGAACTCTTACTATTTGCTTACAGGTCCCTGTGCACTATACCTTGGTTTTGATTTTTAATAAAATATCAAACCAACTCCAAATACGATGAAAATTGGACACATGGCTCCTGCCAGAGTGTGCAAATTTCTACTATTTTTGGAGACATTTTTGTTTTCATTTGATACTTTTAAAAATTCAAAAACAAGCTTTTTCTTTACTGGCTGACTTGAAAATTCACAAAAAAATATTAAAATACCTCTAAAAATTATAAAAAATTTTGCCTTGTTTGATTTTCTGACCAACTTTGGTCATTTTTCATTATATAAATCCCTTAAAAATTACAAAACATTAAAAACCCTATAACATTTTTAATAATTAATTTAAAAAATCAAAAAATAATAATTCCAGTAGCCAAATTTTCTTTGTAGTTTCTACTATACAGGAAAATTACCTACAGGATTTTTAGGGTCTTTTAGATATTTTATCTAAGTCCCCCAATCTTGGTTGGACATTGTTGTTGTCTTTTTGCATTGTTTTATTTTTAGAAAAGTAAATAAAAATCAGAAAAATACCAAAAATTACCCAAAAACAGTAAATAATATAAAAAACATAAAAACATTTTTATTTGAATTTTTGAGTGATTTAATAATTGGTTGAATAGGCTTGTTTGTTTGTTTTATTTGTTTTCTTTATTAATTAAAAATCCAAAAAAATTTATAAAAACTAAAAATCCACCAAAAAGACTTTTATTTTATTTTCTTTCCTTTTTAGACTACTTCGTAGGCTGCAAGGCCATCACGTGCTCCCTGAGTCCGACCCTGGTCGTTATACCAGGCTAATCCAATAGCCAGGACCGCTATCGTGTTTATTTGATTTTTATCTGATTTTGGTGGTCTGCACTTTATTTTCTTGATGGAGCTGAGATTCTCTTCGATCTAGGTCGCAACGACCCGAGTGATATTTTTACCTGATCCGGATTAGTGGAATTTTGGCTCATCAACCCCATGTCAGAAATCAACACTCGAGGTACCCCAAACCGTGTAATGATGTGCTTCCTCAAAAATCTGCAAACTGTCCTGGCATATGTGGTTCGGGCGGGGATGGCCTCAACCCAACGACTCACATAATCAAAGGCCAACAGAATGTACTCGAATCCCTGACTCTTAGGAAATGGACCCATGAAATCGATGTCCCATGCGTCAAAAACCTCGCAGAAGTGAATGGGCTGCATCGGCATCATATCATGCTGTCCATAAGTGCCCATCCTCTGACAGTCAGTACACCTCTTCACGAACTCATCAGAGTCCTTGAAGAGGGTAGGCCACCATAGGCCGGATTGAAGCACTTTCTGTGTCGTTCTCCTCCCAGAGTGATGTCCTCCTGCCTCCAGCTTGTGGCAGTAAGTGAGGACACTATGGTGCTCCTCCTGAGGAATGCACCTACGCCAGACGCTATTCCCTCCTTTGTGGTAAAGGATGGGATCCTCCCAATGGTAAGACTTGGCCTTCGCGAGGAAGGTCTCAAGCCTCTGCCTGGGCCAATCTTGTGGAACTTTCTTAGCAACAAGAAAGTTCACAATATCGGTGTACCATGGGAGAGAGACGATAGCAAGGATCGCCTCATCTTGGAAGGTCTCACAAACAGGGTCAATCTGCTCAGAATCCTCAAGATGCTCTAATTGGGAGAGATGATCCGCCACCACATTCTTGACTCCAGCTTATCCTTGATCTCTATGTCGAACTCCTGGAGTAGAAGGATCCATCTAGTCAACCTGGCCTTGGCATCCTTCTTTGCCATGAGGTACCTGATGGCGATATGATCAGTATACAAGGTGACTCTAGATCCAATAATGTATGATATGAACTTATCTAGGGCGAATACTACGGCTAGCATCTCCTTCTTTGTGAATGTGTAGTTCCGCTGGGAGGAATCCAATGTGCGGCTAGCGTAGTGGATAGCAAATGGAACTCCATCCCTCCTCTGTCCTAGCACGGCCCCCACGGCAAAATCGGAGGCACCCGTCATGATCTCGAATGGGAGAGACCAATCAGGCGGCTGAAGAACAGGAGCCTCGACAACACATCGCTTGAGAGTCTTGAACGACGAAAGACACTTGTCATCGACAAGGAACTCAGTGTCTTTCGTCAGCAGATCAGTCAACGGCTGGACAATCCTGCTGAAATCATGAATGAATCGTCGGTAGAAACCGGCGTGCCCCAGGAATAACCGTAACTGCCACAAATTGGACGGTGGTGCGAGTTTTCTAATGACATCAACCTTGGCCGGATCAACCTCCATGCCCCTGTTGGAGATGATATGGCCAAGCACCGTCCTTTGAGTCACCATGAAGTGACTCTTCTCCCAAGATAGCACCAAGTGAACCTCTATGCATCGCTGAAGGACTCGGTCTAGGCAGTCAAGACAGGAGTCGAATCCGTCACCGTAAACTGAGAAATCATCCATGAAGACCTCCAAGCACTCTCCTACCATGTCCGAAAAGATCGACAGCATGCATCTCTGAAAAGTCGCAGGGCATTGCATAGCCCAAATGGCATGCGTCGGAAGGCGTATGTGCCGAAGGGACAAGTAAAGGTAGTCTTGTCCTAGTCCTCGGGAGCGATGGCCACCTGGTTGTAGCCCGAGTACCCATCTAGAAAACAGTAGTGGCTCTTCCCTGCCAGTCTCTCAATGATCTGATCTATAAAGGGCAGGGGGAAATGATCCTTCTTGGTGGCCTGGTTGAGTCGTCTGTAATCCACGCAGACTCGCCAAGAAGTGGGTACCCGTGTAGCAATCTCCTCTCCAGACTTGCTGACTACTGTATTGATGCCCGTCTTCTTGGGCACCACATGCAAAGGGCTGACCCACTTGGAGTCGAACATGGGGTAGATAAAATCGGTGCTCCACCATTTCGATATCTCCTTCATGACAACCTCTCTCAGATTCGGGTTCAGCTGCCGCTGGAACTCACGCGACGGCTTCGCCTCATCCTCGAGATAGATATGGTGGGAGCACAGGGTCGGACCTATCTCCTGGAGATCTGCTACGCACCATCCTATCGCCTTGCGGTTCTTTTCAAGAACCCCCATCAAACGGGATTCCTGCTCTCCAGTCAAATCAGCGGAGATAATGACTGGGTACATCTCATGCTCACCCGCAAGGAACCTATACTTCAACGACGCAGGTAGTGGCTTCAGCTTTGGACAACTGGGTGCTGTTGGATCTGGCCTCTAAAAACTCTGCGTGAAGGCTGCCAAATCCGCATGGGAGAACTGAAACTCTCTGTCACTCTCTGAATCTGGAGAAGGCTACCCTGATGGACTGTCTCTGCTCTGCTCGACATCTACCTCCTCCCTAGCTGCAGGCTCAGTTGAAGTCAGATCTGGTATGTAATCATCAAAATCTGCCAAGTCAAAATCTGACTCCGAGGGATCTGTATCATCCAAGGTGGCCTCAGTACCACCATCATCACAAAACAAATCAGTATCGCGGTCGAGAACCGACTCTGCTGCCTCAAAAGTATCATGGACCAGGAATGTGCTCTCCAAGCTCTCCTCTGTTGGCGTATCTGCATCAGCGGAATTTGAATGTGAGAGGATGACCTGTGCTGCTGGGTCTGCCCAAACTGCCTCGTCATCTGTGATCACAAAGTCGCAGTCCTGGTGGATGTCTGGCCCGGCATCTGTCATCTGCTCTGTATGTGAAGTAGTCTCTGAGCATGCTCTGTCTCTGGCTATGCTGTCCTCGACTGTCTCTATTTGTATACTTTCGCCCTCGACGCGAAAGTATACCTTCCCGCTATCATGGTCGGTCACTACCTTGGCTGTGGCCAAGAACGGGCGACCGAGAATGATGGGGGTATTGGTCACTGACTCAGGGATCTCCATGTCCAACACTTCGAAGTCCACGGGGAATTGCAGGCCCTGAATCGTGACGACAACGTCTCTAAGCAACCCCTTCGGCCTCTTGACAGATCGATCAGCAAACTGAAGGACTGTCCTGCTCTGTTGAAGAGTGCCCAACTCGAAGCGGTCGAGAAGGGCTGCCGGAAGTAGGTTGATCGACGATCCGCTGTCTAATAGAGTACGGTCGAACCTCTGCTCTCTGATGTGGCATCTGACATACGAGGCTCCAGAATATGGCCTCTTGGCCAGCAGACGGTTCTGGATCGCGAAACAAGTAGCTCTGGTCAGCACATGGATCTGTGAATGGTGGTTCCTCCTCTTCCTCCTAACTGTAGTCCTGTCTCTAAGCGAACACTGGAGTAGAGGGATGTGCTGCAAATCCTCCTGAAGAGTCAGCTGAATGTGGAAACGATCTATCATCTGCTGGCTGAACTCTTCCTGCTGTCTCTTTTTCGAATTTTCAATTTTCTTCTCCTTTCCCATCTGAAGAGCTCTAGGGAAGGGGATCACAAGGTCCTTCTCAGATGAAGGACTAGGAATGGGTCTGAGCTGCTCGACGGCAGGATCCACACATACATCATGTACCACAGTGGGACCAGAAGAAAACAAACCCTTTCCTTTATTTCCAGAAGTGTTCCGAGATACATTCGCAAAAGGGAAAACTACAGGACTCTCAGAAGAACTGGTGGCATCAGCACCACCATCGGCTGGAAGACTCGCGGCCTCAGTATCGCGCTCTGGCTCGGCAACATGGGTGGCCTCAGTACCACCTCCTCCAACTGGTGAAATGGCGACCTCAGTATCGTCGGTGGGATCAGCATCCGTGGTGGCATCAGTACCACAGTCATCATCTCTAGCAGCCTCAGTACCGCTCTCCTCCTCGTCAGGCACTCTGGAAGTATCCTCTGGTCGTCGCTCAGACGAGTCGCCGCCTGCTGGCATCCTACCGCTCCTAAGTGTGACAAAATCAGTATCAAAAAGATATGCAGACATATCACCAAAAGTATCACTCGGAGTGGCATACTCAGTACAAACTACCTGCTCAGATTTCCTCTTCAAGTTGTTGGGATTTGGCTCTATCTGGGCAGGGATGGCGGCCTTCCCTCTCACTATGTCCCGCATCTCCTGGCGGAACTCATCCATCTCCCGTCGGAATGTAGCCTGTTGATCTGTGAGGAGGCGGGCTATGTCATCCAAGGCGGGGTTCTCATAGGATGGCCCATGAGAACCTGACGGGTAGCCTCTCTAGAAGTGAGGCTGTTGCTGCTGCTGTGAGTGAGAGGGGTAAGACTGTGGAGGATGTTGTGGCTGATGAGGCTGATCACGCCTCCAAGACTGTCCCTGCTGATACGGATGAGGACCATACTGCGGTGACTGTTGTGGCTGCTGATGTGGGTATACTGGGGGCTGCTGCTGCTGCTGCTGGTGATCCCTCTGATGGCTATACTGGCCAACCTGACTCGACGGCTGCTGCTAGGGCTGGGTACCTTCGGCTGCCCAACGGAATCCGGGATGGTCTCGTCGGATACCAGGCTGGGGGCGGTCGTACCAAATCCCGTTGACATCCATCAACGGCTCTGAATCGTACTGGGGTGGCGGGAGCACTGCCAGATGCTGATCTGGCTGGTATACTACCATCTACATGTCTGGAGATGGCAGTGACTGCTAGGTGGGCTGCGGCTGCTGGTACGGCTCCGCATGTACAAGGTGAACCTGTCTAGGCTGCTGGTGGGAGCTGGAGCATTGGGATGAGCTGTCGGAGCTACTCGGATCACCTCGTGCCTGAAGATGGGGCTGGGAAGCCGTCTGTGCCTCCTGGAGACACATGAGCTGTGTCTTCAGGTCACTCAGAGTCTGTGCCATCTGCTCCATCTGCGTGATGCCCTGGCACTGCTTCTTCTCTATGATCTCCATCTAGTCTAGCTTCTTGCTGATGATCTCCATGTCTGCGACTGAACTCTCTGCCTGTGCTGCTGTCGCAGACGAACTGGAAGGACCGGCGTCGACCCGTACTATCGTCTGGTACTGCACGGTCTGTGGCTGGGCTCGTCCCTGAGTGTACAATCGGGTCTGGGACATCACCATGTAGTTCTCGTCCATCTCCTCGTAGATGGCCCAGACTTGATCGTGGTCCTTGGAGAAATAGGACCCGCCACAAGAAGCGTTCACCAAGCCCTGAAGCTCTGGTGTCAGCCCGCTGAAAAATCTCTGAACAAGGTTCGGCTTGGAAATATCATGGTGCGGGCATCTGTAAGTCAGCTCTCTGAACCTCTCCCATGACTCGTGAAACTTCTCGTTGGGGAGCATGGAGAAGTTGTTGATCAGGGCTCTAGCGGCGTTCGTCCGCCCGAGTGGATAGTACTTGTGCAAGTACTCGATGCGGAGCTGCTCCCAGGTGTAGACGAACTTCCCCAGATGCTTCAGCCAGGTGGCTGCTCTGTCTGCTAAGGAGAAGGGGAAGGTAATCATCCGTATGGTATCCTGGTCCACCTGACAGTCGTGGACTGTGCTGCAGATCATCAGAAACTCCTGAAGGTGGAGATGGGGCTCCTCTGTGGCGAGCCCGTGGAACCGGAGGAGAAGCTGCAAAGTGTTCGGGGGGAACTTGAAGTCCCCCACGATAGCTGGAAGCACAACCTAGTGATGTATCAAGGTCGACCCGGGGTTGTGTAACTCCTTCATCGGTCTCGGTGCCTCTGCTGCTGCTGCTGCGGCTGCTGCTGCGGCTGTCGCATTGTCGGGTATCCTCGGCCTGTCCTGGGGCTCACGCTGGTCGCGAGCGACTCTCAACTGCTCCATCTCACGCCTCATGTCCAACATGAATGCTCCTTGATCCCTCAACTGCTGCTGAACTGTCTCGAGGGAGGCGATCAGTGTGGAGTTGATCGCACCCTGGTCCATAATGAAAGTCTGATCGTGCTGGGGACCTCGGGTGCGGTCATCACTGCTGCCGGCCATAGTCTCTGCAAAATCAAAGCATCCAAACTCAGGTGTCGATAAATCATTTGTCTGTCTCTCCTCTGGCACTGGTATCTCACTCAGAAGAAGGGGGATCAAGGGCGAACAGGGTGGAGTCATACTCGGGTTCGGAGAGCGGGTCTCAGCTCTCGCGAACCAACCTAGATGAGCGGGTAGACGTGCCCGAAAGTGGTGCAGCCAGAGGCTGCCTAAGAGACTGTCTGCCCATCATCTTGATCTGGCGAGTAAGGCAGATGAGATCTGGTAACAACTATGATCACAAGCAAACCCCTGATTCACCAACGCAACGCGAGCTAAAGACCGTAAAGGCTCGGTCAATTATCTTGTCAATTTTATTTTGGTGATCAGTCAGGATAGCAGAGCGATTACGTGACCTGTTGGGTTACCCGATATTTTCTCAACCGACTGTCCCGTACAGAAAGAGCCGATAATCAGTTGAGAAGTATATCGCAGGGCTCTACCTAGTGCGCTGGGTCACTCTCTCGCGCAAGCAAACCAGACAATGAGGGGGTTGCTCTCCCCAAGACAAATTTTTTACGTGAGGTGTCTTTTAGGGTCGATAGAGTTAGCAGTCCCAAATTTTATTGTTTTTCTTTTTAGATATTTTTCAAATAAAAAGAAATCGCCTAACGAATTTTTCGGTTCTCCTGGTTATTAAGTCCAAAAATCAGGGGGGAGAAGTTGAGAAAGCCGATGCGCGATGAAATCAATGATGCATGTAGAGTAAGAGATGCGTACCTGACTCCAGCAGTCTATATACAAGATGATCCGCGCAGAATTAAAAGATAGAAAATAAACTACCTAAATGGTGCAGGCAGAAAACCGAGTCCCTAAATAGCAATTCTACTCGAAAGAACAGCTAGTCGCTCACCATCCTCCAATCTAAAGAGTCCGGTCTCGGTCCACCCCTCCTCCTCCCGACAAATCGGGTTCAGGAGCAGCGCTTGGCAGGGCAGGCTGCGGTACGTAGGCTCAAAGGAAGTGAATCAACTATTTTATTAATCTTTCATTATAGGTCCAATTATTGAACTATAGGAACAAGAAAATGTATTAGGGTGTTTGGATCCTATGAATTACATCACAATCAAGTAGAAATTCTTAAGGCTAGGGGCTCGAGAAACCGCGAGAAACCGGAAAAGGCAGTAAAAAATCAAAACCGCGAAAAACCGCAAAAAAAGCTAAGGGGTCCCCCGAGCACACCGGTGCTCGGCGAAACAGACCCCGAAAGTGTCTAAGTCCAAGAGGTAGTCCTGCTGTCCTTATATTATTACAATAATCCAAATGGTAGTGAAATAAAACCTAATCTAAAGCTACACTAATCCTCCCACACTCAGATGCTTCCTCGCGCTCTCCTACGGCTCCGTGCAGAAGGGAGCCGCCTCCGATCACCGCGGTTGTGCTGGCTCCTCGAAAGTAACTGCCTCGGTCCTCGGGCCCTCATAAGAAAACAAAAGAGTGTCAAATACCAGATAAAAATGAAACGGATAAAATAAAATAAAGAAAACAGGGTATATCTGCAAAAATGAAAATAAAAATAAACAAGCAAAAACAAAAATAAAAAAAGAAAATAAAATAAAATAAAACAAAAATAAAAGAAAAATAAAAAGCCGCGAAAAGAAAAGATAACAAAATAAAAAGAAAGTCAAAACTGACTACTAAGCCGTGCTCCCCGGCAACGGCGCCATTATGATGAGCGAGCCAAGCGAGCAAGGTAAATCAGGTATATCTGCGGTCGTTGCAACCTCAATCGCCCGGGACTCAGAGCTCAATCAAGAAAAATTCCGACCACCAAACAAAGACAAAAATCGATGAAAACTTAAGATCGCGGTCTCGCTAAAGGATTGACCTGGTATAGCACCCAGGGTCGAACTCGGAGAGCACGTGATGGCCTCGCGACCTACGAAGTAGTCGAAAAATAAAGAAAATAAAAACAAGCAATTTTTGGTGGATTTTTATTATTTTTATATTTTTTGGATTTTTAAAATTATAAAGAAAATAATAAAACAAGTAAAAACAAGAAACTTCACACAATTATTTAAACACTCAAAATTAATCCAGAAATTCGAACAAAAATATTTTTAGAGTTTTTATATTTTTTTATGTTTGTGCTTAATTTTTGGTATTTTTCTGATTTTTAGGGAATTTTCTAAAAATGAAACAAGGCAAAAACTGAAAGACAATGTCCAGTCAGGCTTCAAGGGTCAAAATAAAATATAAAATGACCCTAACAAAGTTTGAAGGTAATTTTCCTGTAAGTATGAATAAAAAGGAATAATCAGGAAAAAGAATTATTAATTTCTGGTTTTTCTATGAATTATTAGAATTTTTATGGGTTTTTAGGGGTTTTTTAATTTTTATAACTTTTATAAGTCCAAAAATGACCAAAATTGGTCAGAAAATCAAGCACACTCAAACAAACAGTTCTAATTTTTTTATAATTTTTGATAATGTTTTTATATTTTTTGTGATTTTTATAGCTAGACAGTAAGAAAAAAGAGATGTTTTTGAATTTTTAAAAATAACAAAAGGGCTCCAAAAATTTCCCAAAATTCAGTGAAAATTCTACACAGTGGCAGGAGCCAGTTGTCAAATTTTCACTTGATTTGGAGTAGATTTGATATTTTATTCAAAACAATCAAGAGCCCATAGTCATAGGGACCTGATCGTAATAAAAATATATTTCAAGGGCTGAAAAGTAACAAAACTGGAAGCTCAGGGGGTTCAGGTGCAAAATTCTCAGATTTGCACGCGCAAGGCACGTGTCTGGGGCACTCAGGGACCCAAATGTAAATATTTTATGTTCCTGGACCTATTAGCAACATGTGCTAAAAGTCCAGGAGCTTAAATGCAAATTACCTAAGAAATTCGGCACATGTGGAATTAAACCATTCACAGGGGCATAAAGGCAATTAACCAAAAGTAGATTTCATTTCATGAACAAACATATATTACAGGCCCTTACATGCAATTTACCACAAAAAGCACGTGACGAAGCACGTGTCCCACGACGTACAGGGGTATAAAATCAAATAACAGAAACGACAATGTCTACTATGCAAACAGTCCAAAATAAAAACAACTTAACTAAATATTTACAAGACTAAATATTAAAAACTAAAAAGCTAAGGGCCTAAGGGATATTACCCTGTATTCTGATCCGAGGGTTGAGAGGCTGCCACGTAGCTGATCGAACGGCTGGAAGTGGTGGTGCCTCAACGAAGAGACCTCGACACTGATCCAACGGTGGAGGGCTCGCCACGTGTCTGATCGTGCGGCTTTGATCAAGGCTCGCCTCTCCTCTACCACAGACGGTTCAGATGGCGCCACGTGGTGATCTAACGGTGCTGATGCAGGACGCCTCTTCGTATCAATGGACGGTCCAGATTCAATCTGGCACTCCAGGGTCGAATGGACGGTAGAGGAGGGACCAGGTGGAACTCCTCACCGGTTAACTTCTTCGGAGGAATGTGAGCACGCTGGACGTCTACAGGGGCTGCTGATGGTCGGAGAAGAATCGTCGGAGCCTCCCGCGTCTGAAGGGCCCTTCCGATGGCGCCAAGGGGCTCCGAGAAGCCCAGGCGACGACGACGGAGCTCAAGCTCCTGTGCTGAATATGGGGGACCTCAGATGGTCCTCCTCTGACCTGCAAAGTGGCACAGATAGACTCCTGGGTCGAGGGCAAACTGCCTCGACCCGGTTAGGTGCGAAGTATGTGGACGGTGCATCGAGATGGGGGAGCTCCGGCGAAGCGACGTCGGTGGAGCTCCAATCCCAGTTCCTGTGCGAACTGGGTTGGATGAAGGGGCGAAGAATGTGCGGAGTAGTGAGGCGAAGGTGAAGGTGTCGTCCGATGATCGAAAGGGGGTCGGAAATGGTTGGAATCGACGGTCGTCGGCGATGGGGCGATTTTGGGGTAAACGGAAATTAGCGAAAAATAGGAAGATTCAAGCTCACCGGATGGTCGAGGTCGACTGGGAAGAAGCTACTGGAGCTCCTGGTCCTAGCCTCGTGGGCCATCGATGCCCGAGGCTCGAGCACCACGCGGGTGGCGGCGCACGGCGGCGCAAGGCTACCAGATCGATGGTCGGGACTCCTCCTCCTCGCTGCGACACCGCCAATCGCTTGCTGTCACTCAGGCGATGATGGTGGAGGTCCTGGGAAGGAAAGAGAGGAACCAAAAATGAGTGAAAGTGCGGGCGGAGCTCGGACTATATAGTCCTAGGGGTCCGGCTAAAAGGGTCTCGGGCGAGGAAATCAGAGCACGGACCCTGAGGATAACCTCCGGGCGTGGTTCTCGGATGTGCAATTAAGGAATAGGACCCGAGGTTTAGGGTTTTAATGGTCGGATCGAGCGAAGATAATAGGGAGAAATCAGATCTGGCCCTGGATCCACGGGTCTGTGGTCCAGGGGGGAGTTGACCGGGGGGTCAACATCCCCCGTGGACCAATCAGAAGCGGCCACGTCAAAAATGGTTTGGAAATTAAAAATAAAATAGCAATTGGTCGAATTATTCAAAACTTAAAACATGAAAAATATTTCTTTTATTTTAAACTATTTTTTTGTGATTTTTATTTATTTTTTTGAAACAAAAATAAGGTATATACAATATAGTATTATATACATAGGTATATACAATATAGATTTTTAAATTTTGATTTTTAATTAATTATTTTTGTGCATTTTTATTCCAATTTTATATTTTATTTATTTACAAGATAAAATTTGGAATATTTTGGTGTTTTTATTTTATTTTCATTATTTATTTACAAGGGCTAAATAAATAGATATATACAAGTATGTACATGGTCTATATACAATATTTCTTTTGATTTTTATTTTTCTTCTTTTTATTTTATTTTTTGTTTTTGTGGTTTTTATTTTATTTATTTCACCATGAAATATAGAGTATGTACAATTTTTATGGAATTTTAATTTAGTTATTTATAGGGATAAATAAATATAGAAGTAAGTCTATGTACATGGTGGATATACAATAGATGAGGGGTTTTATTTTCTTTTTAGTTTTTCTTATTTTTATTTTGATTTTGTATTTACAAATATATATACAAATATTTACGAACTCATTTTTATTTTTATAAGAGAAATATATTTTTATTTTATCTACATGTATATTTACACACATGAGCTTCCTTATCTCTCTCTACTTTGGCTTTTATGCGGTCAGGCCCATGCTGAGCCCTCCCTTGGGATTAGGTCGCTCAATATTTATTCTAAATATCTCCCTCTTTTTCTTTTGTCTCTTTTCTTTTATTTATGCACAAAAACAGTCTAATTATTGTATTTTACACAATGCATGTCAAATGGTAATTATTGATATTTACAAATATATACATGTGTTTGTCATAGGTTTTGTAGCTAAAATAAAAGAATAAAGAGTGATGAATGAGCATTCATCACCCACCGATGATCGATTCCAATGCCCAGCAGCATCGCCTAGGCCCACCGACAATCGATCCTAATGCCCAGCAACACCACCTATGCCCATTGTGTGTCCTATTGCAACCACTTTGGTGCCACCTTGGTCGTTCTAGGTACATTAGACCTTCGAGCTTCTCTCCTTAACGCTTCTTTTGTATCCGAGGCCCATTAGATATCTGATTATGCAGCAAAAAGGGTGATTTCAAACATAAGAGTCACTCCACCTACCTTAATGCACACCCGGAGTTGATGGGAATGGTTATGGTACGAGTCTGTGAAGAGCCCTCAACTACCCTACCTAATTCAACTAGATTAATGATCGAATTAAATGTGTCGTTCGTTGTAGTCGGGTAATCGAGACTAATCAAAAACCACTCAGACTAATGTTCAATTAAACGTAAGAGACAAATTTATTTTACCTGGGCAAGCCCAAGTTCGAACTCAGAGAGGCAGCTTTCTCCTTGGGTTAATTTGAAGTTAATTTTGATGTCAGATTTTGAGGAGAATATTTTTTTGTGTTTTTTTTATGCAATTTCAAGCCAAATTTTAAGATTAAATTGAAAAGATAGTCAAATTAAGTCCAAAATTAATGAAATTTAACCGGGAGATGAAATGCAATGAAACTAAGCTACTACATTTTTTTTGGAATTTTTAGATTCTAAATGAATTAAATATGAATTTAATATGAATGCAGGGTAGTTTCTACAAAATTATATTTAATAAATATCGAAGCACATTATTTTTAGATATAAAAATTATCCTAGATATATCTATGTGAGATGAATCTAGGAAAATTGATAAATCTAAAAAATGAGGTATATTGGACCTATTAAAAATCAATTCAGCAAAAGACAAACTAATTTATTCAGGCCTCGTGATGCATGCAAATGGTTTGATTTTTGGGCATAGTGTAGATTTACTTAAATTAAACCTATTATAATTTTATGATGATTTTTGGAGAAACAAATAATTTAATAAGTAATTTAAAGCACATAGTGGGCCAAACTATGTCAATTTCTACAAGAATAATAATATCAAATTCTTCAAGCTCAAAAAAATATGACACGTGCTCACAAAGATAAAGCACAATTTAACTACAACATATAATTTTTGGAATCTAAAAATGATGATAAATGAATGCCTAATTATGCGTGCAAACATAGGGACCAAAATGCAAAATAGAAATTAAAATTTCTTAAATTAAAACATGTGTACAGGGACTAAAGTGCAAATACCTATAATGCTGGGGGTATGCATGCAAAATGTCCACAAGAACACGCGCGCCTTACGTGCTGCTCCTGACAGGGACTAGAATGCAATTCTGGAAACATGCAGGGGCCTTGGTGCAAATTACACAGACCTCACGTAAGAGACACGTGAGATGCTAGGCTCGGGAGGCATCAAAGGCTCGGGCGGTGGCTCGGATCCTCTGGAGGCTCGGACATGCTTCAGATTTGCTTCGGGTGCTTCGAGCCTAAGGGTCGGGGAGAGGCTCGGAGGGCGATACGTGGTGCGCCTTGGACCGCTGGATCAAGGTCGATCCAACGGTGGTGGTAGCTAACTTCATGGCATGATGCGGGCTGTCAGATCAAAGATTGATCCGATGGTATCTGAAGCTAGGCTGGCGATGGCGACATAGACGAATGAAGACAGTTAGCTCCTCCTGATCCAACGGAGGCTGTAGCGGGCGACGTGGCTCGTTCTGGACCGTCTGATCAAGACGATCGGATGGTGGCTGCTTGTCGTGTTCCTCCGGTCTGCCGCTTCCTGCGGCGGACTTGGCGGGGCTCCGACGAAGCCCTCCTGGCTCCACCGCCTTCCTCCGTTGTCAGTGTAGATCGCTGGAGGCTCTTGGGTAGCTCGGAATGGTTGTGGAGGCGTGGCAGAGCGACTGGCATGTCTGGACGAAGCTAGGGGGTCTGTAGGTCGGAGATGATGAAGCTCGAAGGAGCTCCAGCTACGCTTCCGACCAATGAAGATAACATCCCCTACAAGGTTAGATGATGCCAAAAGATGGTGCCCATGTTCGCGTGAAGTGCAGGGAGTGGTGTGAGGCCTGTGACGTGAAGCGGTGGACGGGTGGAGGTGTTCTTCTGCTGTAACTGGCGGAGCGATGGCCGGAGATGGTGCGACATGTCATGAAGGTGATCTGAAGGTGCCGCAAAGACGAGAGATCCAAGGCGAAGCTCAGGCGATGGGTGGTGAGGTGTGTTGTCGATCGGAGAAGGCGGGAAAAAGGCGATAAAATCAAAGGGGACAAAGAAGAAGATCGGAGAAGGAATGTAGGAGGCTACCTAGGAATGGAGGCTTGAAGAAGAGTCTCCGGTCATCGCTCCAGGGTCGGTAGCAGCCCGAGCTCATGCAGCCCGAGCTCATCGCTCGAGGGTCGGTAGAGTCTCCGGTCATCGCTCGAGGGTGGACCGCCATCTTCGCTCACTTTCACTCTCAATCGCTGTCATCGATGGGTAGATAGGAGATCTAGGGTACCTCGTACTAGGGCGGATAGGGTCGAAGGTGGCCGGAGGCGGGGTATTTATAGAAGGTGGAGGTCCAGGTGATGGAGGGAGAGGTTGGCGTGGGGATTATGGAGCGAGGGAGAAGGGACATGGTGGGAGTGGCCTCTAGCGAAGATGGAGGGAGTGTGGGCTTCATCGTGGGAGTGTCACCAAGTGGAGATGGTGGCTGAAATGGTGATGAAAATAGGAAGGGGGAGGAGGCGACCCGAGGTGGGCGGCGTACGCGAGGAAGGCGGCTGGAGGAAGAAGATGGACTCTGGACCGTTGGATCTATTGATCCAACAGCTCATATAGAGGCGCTAAGGAGGGGTCTGGATTAGATCCCAGCGATGCGATCAAAGGGCATAGCGATGCCTCGCATGGCGGAATGTGGTGCGGGCGCTGAATGACAATGGAGATCGAATCAGGAGTGAGGATCGGAGGGTGAAGGAAGCACCACGTGGCGGGCGTAGGTTCGGGCGGAAAGGAACAGCTTTGATGATATCTGGCGTAGGATCGGAGGGCTGATGATGAAGTGGTAATGAGTGGTTGTGATCTGAAGAGGAAAGAGGCGATCTGACGGCCAGGAGAAGAGACGCGTGGCGAGCGGATGAGTGGGCCGCGTGGTGCAACCAGAGAGCACCACGTGGCCCAATCAGAATGGCTGAGGAAGAATGTGAAATAAGAGGCAGAAAATGGCCAAATTTGGAAAAACTCAAAACATGAAAGTTGTAGATCTCGATGAGATCTAAAAGTTTTATGTTGACTAAAAATGGAAAATAGGTCGAATAGTAATAAAATACAAGGGTACAAATATACACACATATAATATACAATGGGGGCCCAAAACCCAAGTTTTGCATACGAGCTCCGATTTTAATGAAATTGATCTCATTTTGAAGATCTCTGAATGTATATTATTTTAAAAGTGAGTAGACCTAAATCAAAGGTTGTATGAGAGAGATATTTACATTTTAAGGTCTATGGTCTCAAACTTAGTTTGGGGTTTTATTTGTCAATTTTACAAGTTAGCCATTTTTTGATATTTTTCTTGTATTATTGTTAGTAATATTTACAGTATAGAATGAATTATGGGATTTAGAGTTATTGTAAAATATATATATATGAGTGATTTTTACACGTGGCTTTGGCTTCTTATTTCATGGAGATGTAAATGCTAAAATGCAAATGTTACCAATGCATGCATGAATGCTAATTATGCAATATAGGTGGAAATATGCTTCTAATTACTTGGGAACAAAGCTCAGCACACACAATCGCTTCTACATATGATTGTGTAGACATCTTCAGATCTATCTACATCCCATCCTTTCCCGACCTTTTCATTATCATATCAAAGAACAATCTTTCGATGCCGTCAAAGGGCCGATGCTCATCGTTAATATGTATGGGATCAACTATGAGTTATAGTCTCCGTTTAGGACCGCTATGCAGTGTAATAACAAGGAGCACATTCTGACGCAGTCAGAGCTGGCTGACAATACTAGGATGTCTGTCGCGTGGAAACATGACGACACATAAGCGTGCATATGGTTATTTGGTACTCTGACCACAGAGATTACCAATGATACCCATTATCGTCCTGCTTCATCCTGCTACCAAGACAATATGGGACATCCACACCGCCTCTCGCTCTCAAGTAATGAATGAGACAATGATCTTGTAGCTTCACTACGACATTTCATAGTCAAGTAGGATGGTCGTCCTCTTCATGTTTTCTACTCATGGCTCAATGTGCATGTTTGAGAAGGTTTAAAACTTCATGCCTCTGAGCGCATCCATGGAGCATCATTATCTATATAAGAATGCCACTATGGTTAGCATGATTCTGGTGACATTTGACTCACATTACGATGCCCCACACATCGAAATTCTTGCGGGTGTGTATACCTCTTATAGAGGTTGCCTATAACTAATTTAGAAGGATCATGATGCCACCTGCAACCACTACTCATGCCTCCTCTACGATGGCCGTAACTCAAATTAGGTGATGTTACGCTTACTTCAAAGGAGACTGTGTTCGTGGTCGAGTAGACAGACGCCTGCATCAGCAATGTACCTACTATCATAGTCTTGGGCACTCCGAGGATACATGCTACCTGAAGCATGGTTACCCCAATTCTATTTGCATCTCCAAGCAAGTTGAGCCTCCAACCAATTTTACTGATCAGAAGTTCGACGACCTTGTCTCCCGTCTGAGGTAGATTATGGCAATTGTTTCCACCTCTACTAATACTCCTTCGGGCCCTTCCGACATCACTGTCACATCCTTTGCTAGTACCTCAAGTATAGCTTATGCCTTTACTGGTTTTCATTGGGTAGGTAATGAAAAGCCATTCATCTACCTTTATTCTTTCATTTTATCTTTAAATCCCAATCAAAACACTAAAAAATATCAATAACTTGTACAAATTAACATTATGTATTCATCTGTAAAAAAATCATAATTATCTATATTTAAATCCAAAATAAAAGAATAAAGATAAGTAAAGGAAAATAAATGAAGTATCAAAAATACAGAATGACCCTAAACTCCAATACTGAGTTAATATTGACTAAATCAATAAGGAATAATGTAGGGAGGGATAAGGGCTGACACAATGTATAAAACCCTAAGTTTTATCCTGCAGAAACCTTAATTTTTACACCAAAAATACCCATTTTACTCTATTTTATTCTTTATTTTACATACTCTAAATAATAAAACTATATGCATGAAACAGGTACACAAAAATATATAGAAAATTATAAAAATAATCACACATAAAAAGAATGCACAATGCAACTGGGACACATAGATGAAAAAGCCACAAATCAAACTTCACAAAATAATATCTTCTTCATATGAACTCAAAATTCATAAAATTTAATTCCATTGTATTTAAAATCAAATTATCTATCTAATGAAGAATATTTCATTGAAAATGGAGTTAAGATACAAAAGCTAACTTTCTAGGATCCCATTGTACTATATATCTGTATGTTTTATTCATATATTTTATTCTTTACATTTTACTCTTTTCATATTTTTAAATAATTGTAAATATTATTTAAGATATACTAAAAATATAAACATAAATAAAAAAATTACAATACCCTTGAAATAAATAATATAGTAAAGTATATAGTTATATTATACCTACAATGTATACACATACAATTATTTATTTATTATTACAACCATATTTGTAGGATGTTAATATTTACATGAATAGATAGAGGTATATTTACTTGTATTTTGGGTATTTTGCTTTTATTTTTTATTTTCATACTTATTATCCTATTTACATATTTTATATATTTATAATATAATTAAATACATTTGTAAGTATTTTTTATTTTTTTTCTAATTTTATGTAACATAGTCTGAAAAATAAGGAATATTTTTCATGTTCTGAATTTTAATTAATAAAATCATTTATTATTTTTAATTGAATTAATAAGGTATTTAACTCCTGATTTGTCCTGACTTGGTCTACGCGGACCAATCAAGATCGACTTCAGTTGACCCCCGGTCAACTGTCCTCTCCTCAATTATGACTTTGTTAGAGCTCACGAAGTGCCCCCTTCTCCAATTTCTTCACCTTCCTCCATGCACCGTATCCCTTGAGACCATCAACCTTGTACAACTACAATCTCCCTCTCGCACGCCTGCACTATATACCTCACCGTCTCCTCTTCTCCTTCACGTCATCGTCTTCACAAGATGGTTGATCACCCATGTCTATAAATAACCCTTCTCCACTATTTTTGCAAGTTTGACCCCTTTTAATATTTGAAACCCCTTGGAATAAGCACTAGGAGCATGCCCTTTGTGACAAGAGGTGGCGCTCCGCAATCTACAATGAGAAGAAAGGAGGTGGAGGAGGTGATCCACCATCGTCGGAGTTCAACCTCCTGGTGATTATGCTTCCTAGGTCTAGTGACCAGGTTGAGGCCATTTTATTGCTTTCTCGTGTAGATTTCATTCTTACAATTTTATTTCCGCTTCAACATGCTTTTTAGCCCAAGATTCCATTAGCTAGATTACGCAAGAGCTTAGAGCTTTAGCTGTTGTCCACTCCATTTAACTACTATTCCGACCACCACAACCATCCCATCTTCTTTCCCTTCCATTTCTTCATCTCCACACCACTTCCATTCCCACTAATCTTGCATAGATCAGGGATTCAGGTTTCCATCTCTCCCGCATTCATCGGAAATCTCCGATCCTCTCTATTTTCACTCGATTATGCCCAATAAGAGGGTTGGAACCTTTGCCCTCATCTTCCCTCACTTCCAATGCAGGTACAAGCACCAAAGAACACTTCTTGGGGTCGATTCGAGCTAGCACATGAGTTTCATATGTGCACCTTCTTCCTCGAGCTCCATGCTCCCATCGTTGGGGTCAAGACCCATTTGATCGCACCATTGTTAGGGAAAACATGATTTGTACTAAACTCTATTTGATCCCTTTGTTGGAACCTTTTGGTGATGAATTTATGTCTCTTCTATTTTTTATCATCCCTCGATGGTAGGAGAAACCTCATTTTGTACTAATTCTAATTGGTCCCTTTGTTGGGGCCTTTTGATGTTGAATAAAAGGTAGATATTTTCTTAAGGAAGAAAAGAGAATTGGTTGACCTATTTACTATACTCACATTTTCCATACAATAAATTTAGCTTTAAAACATGATTAATAAACAAAATTTCCAAATAATCGGTTTTTAAGAACATAGCCCCAATTTTCTCATATTACATATTACATACATATAGGATAAAATGGAGCTGTCCTTTCCTATTTTTATGTTTTTGAAAATACTTCAATGAATGTTCATAGCTATATCCCTATATTATGTCATTGAAGTTTCGCATGAAACAGACTCCTATGGCCCCCATCTAGTCGAGTTCGATTTCAATGCTGCGACCGCTAAAAAATGATTGTCTGGATGGAGACCTTAGGAGTCTCTATTTTGCATGAAACTTGAATAACATTATATAGGGATATAATGATGAAAATTCACGGATTTAAAATAAAAATAAAAAATGAGAAAAATAGAGTGGGGATGCCAAGTTAGCTTCCTCCTAGAGGTAACCCCCATTTTATCCTGACACACACACATGGGAAAAAGGAGTATGCTCCCTTGGAGCATGTAACTTACATGTTCCCATCCTTTTTCTGCATATTTTTTATTTTTCTAAAATAAAATTGATTGGAATTTAGATAACACAATATATCACCATGGTGTTATTCAAAATTCGACTTAATTCGAGACTTCTATTCCCTCCATTAAGACTGTCAAATTTTAATGATCTCAGAATTACTGAAATTGACCTCCATATGGAAGTATTAGGAACGTCTGTTTTACACGGAATTTGAAAGACATATTCCACTCATTATAATAAGTAAATCCCCTAGGTTTTATTTCAAAAAATAAAAAAATATATGAAAAAAAGGTGAGGGCATAGTAATTATATGCTCCCAGGGAGCATATTCATTTAACCTTATATATAGGATAAGATGGGGATGCCCTCTTGGGGGCGCTAACTTGGCCCTCCCCCGCCCAATTTTCCCTTCTTTTGTTTTATTGAAAAAAACTTCCGTCGATTTAATAACTATATCTCTATATTATGCCATTCAAGTTTCGTACGAAACAAGGACTCCTACAACCTCCATCCAAACATGTTCGATTTCAATAATTATGTGACTATTAAAAAATTATTCTTTGTATTAAGGCCATAGGATTCTCTATTTCATACGAAACTTGAATGTCATAATATAAGGATATAATGATGAAACCCACACAATCATTTTTCAGAAAAATTTAAAAAGTCATTTTTCAAGAAAACTAAAAAATGGAAAATAACACGGATGAGCCAAGTTAGCTCCAACCCCATTTTTCCCTATGTATATCGCAAGTCATCAAGAATTATGTCCCCACGGAATCTCTTACATTTTCTATTTTAAAGCACAATTAATAATATAATATTTGTGTAGATATGAACATCTTGGTCAGGTGCGATGGATCTAATTCACATTGACAACGAAGCAGCCTCCCGAAAACTTGGCAGGGGATAAACAATGAAGTATGCCCACTATGGTATTAATTAATTGCATAATAATAAATTATTAACATCGTTGATTGCCTCAACATGTCGTGTGACATGAGATCATCGTATTGGTAGATGTCACTATAAAATCCCCGAAAGTAATCCAAGCGTGGCCTAGCATATCTCCAATGTGATTGGATATGCATCACGAAATTCAACCAATACCAATTCATAATAAACGACGTCAGCATGTCGTGTGTTGAGTCCATCCTTAGGAAAAAAAACTAATTATGTGGACGAGTATGAGGTGAATCAGAGGAGGATGACGAGGAGACAACGAAGAGAAATGAGAAGAGGAAAGGTTAGCTTGACGACCCACCTTGATGAAGCTCGACAACTTATCGGCAAGCTCGCGACCTTCCTCGAGAAGTGCTTCAGCTTCAACTCCGTAAGGATTTCGTGTAATTTCTCCTTGATGAGACTATAAAGTTTGGAAAACCCTCATCCTACTATTTACTCAATCTCATGTATTGTAAGCCCCAATTTCGGTCATCTTAACATGATCTTGTGTATGTGATCAGCCGACCGAGTACAAGTCGAAAATCACTCTCAAGTTGTAATACAAAGAGAAAGATAATTAAGAGATCGCCGAGCATGAAGATTTTTACATGATGACGTTTAAAGTGAACATGCTAAGATGTTAAAATAGCAAGACGAGAAGGTGCAGAGAGTTATTTTATACAATCAAGAACGTCAATTGAGAATTGAGATGTAGAAATGCTACGAAAATGATATTGATGATTTAAGATGCACAAAATACTTTTATGAACTTAGATGCTAATAAGATATATGTAAAAAGATTAATGAGACGTTAAAAAGATGCATGTATATTGGATGGGATATTAAAATGGAAGAATCGAGATGATAACAGGTGAGAGTGAATGGAAATATTGAAATGCATGTACCGAAATTAAATATACTTTTTTCTAAAAATATGAATATTTTTCAGTAAATCGTATTTTCATATTATTATTTGGCATTTAATGCCTCAGAGAAAGTTCTGCACGTACTTTTCACCGGAAAACGTACAGCCACGAAAAACACATTTTTGCCAAGATTTCAGCGTTAGTAACGTCCTGAATAATGTCAATTTCCCAAAGTGATGTCAGGAGAATATCATGTTCGAGATCTGGTCAAGAAAATTCCAACCACGCGTTTATCATTTCTCCCCACCGGTTAATAAATCCATAATTCGCCATTTTTTGTTCTTTGCTCGAACCAGTTGAAAATGGAAAGCACAGGAATCAATGAAAAAGGAGTTCTCTTTCAATTCCTTCCAAAAGTCTATATACAAATTCTCCTCCCAAAGAAAAAAAAACTTAGAAACACAGTGGAACAATAGGAGAAGTCTACATAGAATCAAATGATTGGGTACCCCATCTAAAATCTAATCTGATTCAAGCTCCAACAATTACCCATCAAAAGAACATACAAGATCAGAGCCAAAGAGCCCCTGCTTGCTTCAATATGGGCACCAGATCGCCGGAAATATGCGCCGACATGAGCCGATCAAGCCCGCCGACATGCCTCCCCCCAATAAACACGGCGGGGAACTGAACAGCCGCCTCCGACATCACCCCACGGAGCTCCTCCGCAAGCGATTGCTCGTCACGACCGTCGTCGATCTCGATCACCAAGGGATTAACCCCCAGCCCGAGGAGCAGCCTCCTCACCACATGGCACATGCAGCACCCTCTTTTCCCCACAACCAGCACCGGATTCTCCTTCACCAAGCTCCCTAAGGCACTGTTATCACCGTTGCTGCTGCTGCTGCTGCTACGGTTGCCGCTGGGGGAGGAGACCGCCATCCATGTCCGCCCATTGCTGTAGGGGATGGCCTGCTGCATATCGTTCCCTCCTCTTGGGAAGTGAGGGGGCGACGTATGTATGGTATATATAGAGATTTGGGAAGTGGGGGGAGGTGATGTCAGGTGCGTGGGGGCGTCAACGGGAGTTAACGCCGCGCTGTTTCACCGCGCGGTGGGCGCGTGTGACGCACGGTGACGTGGGACGGCGGATGGGGACGAGGGGGATACGTCAGCGTGAGGGTTGGGGGATTGGGTCCACGGCAGCGCAGTAGACGAATAAGGTGCGTTGTAGTGCGGTGGCGTGGACGAATAAGGTGCGTTGTAGTGCGGTGGCGTGCTATTACGTGAGACCATGGGACACGTTCTTCCGGTGGCGCTGTTTATACCTCCCTACGTCATCATGGAGGATTTGAATCGTTCTATTGTACAGCATGGGACACGTTCTTACAATAGAGTCTGATATATTGTCACGATACGCGTCCGCCACGTGTAGGAATCTCATCCAACGGCTCTTTCCCTCTCCGTTAAACTTAGGGCCCGTTTGGTTCGAGAATAAGCACGAATAATGATGAAGAATAAGGAGAATAAGGGTCTATTCTTTGTTCGGCTGGAGGACAGGAATAAGGAGAATACGGTGAAATAAAGGTAGGTAAGGTGGGATAAAGATATGAATAAGAGTGAAATAAGATGAAATGAGGAGGAATAATCGTACCACGGGGAATCGTGTTGGAAGGAGAATAGGCCCCTTATTCCGGGGCCTATTCTCTAAACAAACATGCCATTAGGATTTTGGATGTTTTTCTAAGAAACTTGTTACGAAGAAGAAAATGAATCAATGTGAGCAATGTGTAGTTGCAACCTAAAATTAATTCAAACAAAAAAATGTTTTATTGTATGGAAGAACAAATGCTACAAATTAACCTCATATAGCTTTCAGGATCGAATTCAAGGAGGTTGTAAAAAAACAAGAGAATTAATTATTGCTAATTAATGAAGATTTTTATTTTATTTTCTTTTTTCATTTTTTTATCATCTTTTTAATGACTTTATATTTTATAGATTTTAAATATTCTATATTTTTATATTTTTAGTTTTTAATTTCTTTTTAATTTCTCAAATTTTTATATTTTTAATTTTGAAAATCAATTTATGAGTATTATAAATACAAAAGAGAAAAAACAACCTTTTGTATTTATCAAATATATAAAAAATAGGGATTTTTACCCGGCAGACCCTGTAATCTTTTTCAATTACCGCTACGACCTTCGAAACATCCTAATTCCTCCCTCGACCTCGTAAACTTCTTAACCCTTACCCTACAGACCCTGTGGTTAACTCCCATCCATTTGCCTGTTAAAACTAACCGGATTCCGTTATATTCGTTTACATTATACCCATTTTGTTTGTCAAATTTACATTCAATGCCATTCCCCCTCTTCTTCCTTCCCATATCCTTCCCCCACCCACACCCTCCGCCTTCGCCCCTCCCCGCCGTCTTCCTCGAAGCCCCGGCTGCCTTGCGTCTCCCCCCCTTCTTACTCGTCCTTGACGACCCAACGCACCACCTGGACCGATGTTCGCCCACACTGCCCTCACACGAGCAGGAGTTCCACATCGACATGCCCCTCCAATCACCCGGCCACCGACCTCTGCTGATCCAACATGTGGTGCCTCTGATTCGAGGCGAGCGCGACGAGCGACCTGATCTTCGATACTGCGGAGGCCTTGTCGGGAGGGCAACTAAGCAGTGCCACCCGCAGCAACCGGATTGCCGTCTCCAAGCGCCCCGCCGCCACAGCGGCGCACGCGGCCCTGTAGGAATCGTCAGCAAGACCCGTGGCGGACCCGTTGGGGCTTCTGGGGTGGCGAAGGAGGGCAGTCGCGCGGGAGTGCTCGAGGGAGGTGATGGCGGCGTCGATGTCGGCCATTAGGGTCCCTGATGCCGATGCCGATGGAGCACCCCCCTCGATGCTGCTCTCCCTAATATCTAATACCAATTTTACAGTCCAGTTGGCATCTGCATTCAGAACTCCCTCCATTAATAGAGCTACATTTCCCCTCCCGAATCAGGCAACTGAAGCACTCTGGATTTGATGTGCGGTTGTGTACAAAAGCCACCGACACCACCGAGAAATCGACGACGCCTGATGGGGATTCGCTGTTCCGTGCTCCCACCTTCCCCCGCCCCGGCCGATGGAGAGCCCCCCTGCTCCCTACGCCGCCCAACATCCCGAGCTCCCTTTTTTTTCCTATTCTTTATTATTATTATTATTTTGTCTGATCCTAACCGTTGGATGTAAATTGGTTAGGTTAACTCAAGACTAACCCAAGTAATTGACTCAAACATAGTTAAAATTGACGGCAGGGTTCGTGGGGTAAGACGGAGCAAGTTTACGGGGTCGAGGGAGGAATTAGGATGTTTCGAAGGTCGTAGCGGTAATTGAAAAAGATTACAGGGTCTGCCGGGTAAAAATCCCTAAAAAATACTCAAAAAAGATAGAAATAAAAGGTTTTTGTGTTTTTATCAGATTTTACCATTTTTAGTGATTTTTATAGTATTTTTATATTTTTGTCTATTTTACTCTGAATTAAAACTGAAAACAGTGAATAAGGTAAAATTAGCTATTGTTTTTTTTGTATTTTTAAAATAGAATATAAAAGAAAACAAACTGGAAAAATATTTTATACAAAAGAGTTTTTATTTAACTTTAAGACAAGACCAATTATATATTTCTCCTGATTTTTGTGATTTTATACAATTTTTTGAATTTTTATGGTTTTCTGATTGTATTTTTATCTTAATTTTATATAGGTGATCAAATACAATAAAAGAAAGTTACTGTGATCTTTTTTATGATTTCCAAGATTTTTTAAATTTTTATGAATTTTCAAAATCAAATAAAGAAAATAGATGTTGATTTTGTATTTTAAAAATAGTAAATCAAAGAAATTTTCAAAACAAAATTATTAATACCAAGATACTTAATCATGAACTTAATGAATTTTTTGTGCATTTTATGGTGTTATTTAACAAATTAATATGAACAAGTAACAAAGAAAATAAATGCAACAAATAATGGATCTAAATTCAATTGCTAGAAGTATTTAGACTAATTGTTAACAAACAAATAAACTATAGGGAAAATTATGCAATTTAACCAAAATTTCGCGTGATGATACATGTGCTCTATGCTTTCATGGACTAGAGTACAATTTAAGAAAAGTAACTGATCAAATAATAACAATAGAAACACATGATATTTATTGCAATATGACCAAAATGCACGTGAGTCTACATAAGAAGGACTTAAATGCAAATTTAAAAATAAATAGGAGCACACGTGCAATTATTCAAACCATAATGACATGACACACAACCAAGTTGGATTTATTTACAAATAAAGAAATAACACGGGAAATGAATGTAGTTTTCACAAAAGAATTATGCGATACACGTGCATGATGTGCGATTCTAATAAGACGCCCTTAGATTTGATCATGCACCTGCAAATTGGGTGCAGACAGAAAATAGCAATTGGACCTGGAGTCATACACTTGGATCTGATGGTAATTAAGATGCTTGGAAGAACATTGAAGAATGTCACTCCTGGTGGACTTAGATTACCCTGAGCTTCTCCGATCACCAATAAATTGGAGGTGACAACTCCATTCACCTGTTGCAGAAATTCCGCATCGCTCAAAAGTTGTCCAAGCATCCAGATCTCACTTAGCTTGGAATGCTACAACCATGTCTCTCGCTGAAGGTCCTTATGCAGTTTAATTGGCTCGATTCACGCTCCCAAAGGTGTCCCGCAGAGGGAGGGGGATGCAATAGCTCGATGCTTTACGATGTCTCGATCGACATTATTTGACAAAGAAGAAAGGGTGAAATGAGGTGAATGGGTCTGATCTTCTGCATATGAGAGAGGAGATCAGAAATTTAGAACTGATTCGATAATCAGATTCGATGATCAGGCTTTGAGAGAAGAATGAAGAAGCAAAGGATATGTAGATGAAGTGATGATCAGATCGATGATAGATCTATGTGAATACATAAAGGAAGCCAAGAGCCTCAGATCTGGAAGATCAAAGGTCTGATCTAGAACTATGGAATGGAAATTTCCAGGAATTGAATTGAAACTTGAATCTAAAACTAGATCTGATGATGCTCGTGACTAAAATTCAAAGAAAAATGGATTATCACCTTGACAAATGCCTGCTACAGGTGCTGGATGCTCAGCTCGTCGGAGAAGATTTTTACTGGCAATGGATCGAGACTCAACTCTGATCCTCACGCTCTTGATCGATGGTGGACCTCGATATCACCAAAGGCTAACTCTAAAGACCAATCTTGGGGAGGAAGATAGAAGAAAAACATATCAAAATCGAGAAAAAGGGACTATAGGGTTATTCATAGAGCGAGGACTGGATGGAATTCAAACGCGAATTAAATACGTGAACTCGAGGTGGGTTAGAAGGGAAATTATTCAGGCATGGATCAAGGATGTTTGGAGTTTATTCAAGTGTAGGGATCTGATCTAAAAAGGCAAGATTTGATTGTGAAAAATCAATGAAGAAGGCTGGTCAGGAGTTTATTCGGGTATTTGGGAAGAAGTGTTGAGTTGAGCCATGTCATGGACTCGGGTCCAGCCAATCAGATTACTGCCCAAATAGGACACTAAAAAATAAAAAGAAATAAAATACATAGGAATAAATAGAAAATAAATAATAAATGATTTTATAACACAAAGTTTCAACATAAAAAAAGTTTATAAATTAATAAATTGAAAATAGGTAATTTTAATAACTTAAATAAGTTAATTTATTAGGTTAAAACAAATAAAATACACTTATTTACAGGTATAAAATACATATATACACAAAATACATAATTTTATTTATTTTTTCAAAAATATACAATATTCTATATTTTATTTATTTACATAATAATTATAGGATTTTAAATATATTTTTATTTATTTTTTTATGAACTTTATTTAATGGATTAAATAAATATACTTATATACATTATATGTACATTATACCTATGTGATAAATGCACTTATTTTATTTTTTTTATTTTTAATTTTATTATTTTTCTTTGTATTTTATATAAATAATATAAAAAGTGTACAAAATAATAAAAATACAATATGTGAAAAAATATCAAGAATTAAATAAATAAACATATAGGTACACTATAGACATATATGTACAATAACACTCCAAAAAGTTGGCTTTCACATCTTAACTCTAAATTTTATAAAACTACCTTCATTTTAAAACTTATTTTATATTGAACACAAAGAAAGTAGGTTTGATTCATTTTGAGTTTGTATGGAGTAGATATTGATCTTTTAATTCGGTCTTTATGGATTTTTCAGAGTATTGTCCCTTTTGTTCTGTGCAAGGATTATTTTTGCAAATATTTTTATTATTTAAGCACATTTTTATGTACATGTTTCAAGAAGAAATCATTTTTATTTGAGATTGAATAAATGATAAATAAAATAGTACAAGATATATACTTAAGGAATAGTGATGAATATATCCATGTGAACTTTGTTTCTGCTATTTTTATACATTAATGACCCTATCCCCCCTACATTATTCCTTATCAATTAGTCAAGACTTGACCTACTCTTGGGATCAAGACCAATTTGTATTTATTTCATATATACATCATTCTTTTCTTTCTTTTTTCTTTTTCTATTTTTTATTTAATTAATTTGGGTTAAAATAATGATAATAAAACACTAATGCTATTTACATGCATTTGTAAGGGATTTTAAGCCAAAATAATTAAATAAAGACGGTGAGATGATAATTCATCATTCCCTTATACGTTACCTTTGCTAGTCCTTTATAAAATACTTATTAGAAGAATAACTGACTATAAAATAAAAATGAAAAGGAAATGGAAAAATAAAGAACTTAGAATGATTTTGATTTTTAAAATAATCTTCATAAAATCAAAGTATGGAGCTTGGTCAGACCTATGGATTATTAGTTTGTCGGAACCTTATTGGAATTATGATTTAAGACTCAACTATCTTTAAGTTCCACAAGTCCCTATCTAGTTCACCTCAACAGCTAGGTCAGAACAAGTCTTCATATGTAAACTCTGATGACTATGACTCTTATGTGTACTGTGAATGTGAAATATAACTCCCCATATCAAGAATGACAAAGATAAGCCTTCTCTAGCAAGATGACCCTAATTCCCCAGTCTAACTACTCTTTACTCGAGGAGCGGGGTATTCCCTTCTAAGTTTAGGTATGTGTTGTGTTCACAATCGAAAGGGAAAGAAGATAGAAGAATGAGAAAAGAAGTAGAGTGTGACCGGTGTAGTCACATCTCCTATGAAGCTCGTCCAGTTTAGCCAAATCTCCACCAAGAAATGCTTCTGGGCTATTTATTATATGTAGAGCACATTATTTATATTTTACTAATTTTATAATTTCTAATTATTTTCATGATATTGTATTTTAACTCTAATTTATTTCTGAATTATTAGAGCTTATTTATTATTTTAATAAAATCCAAAACCCTAAATTATAGGTAAAAATGAACTGGATAACTTATACCTCTATTTATTAATATATGTAAATTAATTTATTAAAATCCCTAAAAATTCACACAACCCTTATTTATTATTCTAATAATTAAGAAAATATAAATTAATTTTTAGTTATTTATTTATTAAATTGAAAATCCAAAATCTATTTATCTATACATATTTATTAATATAATATTTATAATTCAAATAATATTTATTGTTTATAAAAACTAGTTATTTTATAAATTAGATAATTTAATTATCTTCATTTCTTGTTTTTACACTTAATTAAAATAATGTTATTTAATATTATATAATTTATAACCTGATTTACGCATCTGGCCTGCCAGGTGCTGACAAGTGTCAGCACCTGGTGCTTCTTCTCCAAGAAGCCGGTGCTGGAGGTTGTTGCACCCATGCTTCTTCACCTATTTTCCTTGTGCGCATTATAACCCTTCCAGGCGTTCTAAACCCTTGAATCCCCTCTCCTAACAACCTAAATACTCGGCCACCATTAGATCTAGATTGAAGCTAATGAAATCTATCTATATAAACCTTCAAAGTTCGCAACTTCTAACTAACCCTCCATAACCACCTGAAGCTCATGCATCCAGTGGCCGACCTCTCTCTTCCTCGCCTTGCTCCGCTTGTCCAGGAGGTGACAACTCGAATCGACGGTGCCCGCGTGGGAGAAGGACTATCAGGGAGGAGTTCCAAGGCGATCACTCCGCCTTGCATCGCCGCCTTGCGTGCGTCCAGCTCCAGCAAAGATCGGTCATCGAGCAACTATCTGAGGTAATGACATCTTCCATGTACAAAGTTTCTTCATTTGATGAATGGATAATAAAGAACAAAATAGGTGTCAAAAATGCATAAATAATGAAGAAAAGAATTGGGTTTTTATTCTATTTCTGGCCCTTATCCCCCCATACTTTATTCCTTGTCGACCAACTCAATTCTTGGCTTGATGTCAGGGTTTAGGGTCATAATATATCTTCGATATTTTATTCTTTTTCTTTTCTTTATTCTATAATTTTGGCATTAAAAACAGTATTATTTACACAATAGTTGCAATAAATGATGAATGCTATTTTGTACAAATTGATGCTATTTACATGCATTAGCTAGGGTTTTTAAGGCCAAAATGATAGAATAAAGGTGATGAAATGGAGATTCATCACTTAGTCTAGTGACAAGGACGTCTAAGATGAGATGTTGTAGGTTGAAATAAAGCTTCAGATGAGGTATGGTCTGCTGGCACATTTTTTCTAAGATCCCAAAACATGGGCGGAAAAAAGATTCTATATCCATCGGAGCATAAAAGATCAATGCAGTACAACAATATTTTCTACCAAAGGCAAACACCAAATATATTCATGACCACAATGGTCCAAGCTTTAGAGAACCTGACCCATATCTTTCAAATAAAAACTCAAAACACCTCAAGATCACCTCTAATTATATATAACTTTTCACAAGCTATTTAATGGTAGTAGTTTTATATTTTTTAGAGTTAATATGTGAAAGTTAGGTTTTTGACCCTTATTGTATATTCTACAGATTAAAATATTCATTTTATTCATTTCTTATTATTTTTACAAATAAATATTTTTGTAACTTTGTAATTATTATTTATAACATTTGCGCATAATAAAACCAAAATAAAACTAAAATGAAAATGCAAAATAAAATAAGTCTATATACATATATAGACAAAATACCTATGTTATATGTGTATATAAATAAAAGGGGACTTCATTCTTTTATTCTTTTTCATTCATATTTTCATAAATATTGTAAATATTATATATATTCTATTAAAAATACAAAATCAAAATAAAACTCATTAAAATACATTAAAATAAAAAGATGTATATAATATAGGTAAAGTACCTATAAATATACCTATAAAACATACATATCTATTTATTTAAGTGTACAAATAACATCATAAAAATAAAAAATATATATATATATATAATCATAAAAATAAGTTATAAATATATAAAAAAGAAGATAATAAAAAATAAAATATACAAAATAAAAATAAAAATGTACCAAATATAGACAAATATACCTATAAAGACACTAATAAAAATTAACTACTAATAAATAAAGTCAAAAAAATAAATAAAAATGATAATAAATAATAAATAAAATAATAAATATTTTTATTATACAATCAAAAATTAATAAAATCATTTTCTATTTTTAAATAATTATTCTTTATAATTATTTTGTCTTTATCTGGGCTGACGTGGACCAATCAGGGGGTCCCGTCTATTGACCCCGGTCAACTTCCCCCCAGCTCTGACTCCCATCAAACCTGTCCAATCCTGCGATTTCATGCATTTTTCTTGGGCATCTCGTCGCTCAATCGCCTTCACCCCCTTCATACGAAATGATCATTGATCATTGTACATTCTCGCCATACCCTTTAATCTCTTGTATATACGCTCGAATCGTCGCCAACAACCGGTCAATACGGGTGCTGCGCTATGTCTATAAATAAAAGTCTTCCGTTATTCTTCCAAGTTTGGTCACCATTAAACATCTAGGAGTCCTGGTTTCGTGTCTAGTTGAGTTCCATGTGATTGGAGGAGCTTCCTCGACCGCAGGCCGAGTTCCAGGAGCACGGGGTGCACCCGCGGCCGCCAAGTTCGGCGACCTCGCTCCCTGGTTCATTCCAGGTATAAGAGTTGTGCTTTAATCATTTCTTTTGCTTGAAATTAGTCTTAGCATTAATTTCTAGTTCTTAGAGTAGATTCTAGTTAATTAGATTAGCGTAATCCATCAACCACATACTTCACCGGAGTTGAGCTCTGGTGAGCTCCTCCGCGTGCCATCATCGCCTCTCCAATGTCCCCTCCGTTTCCACTTCAATCTCGATCCCCTTATGATCATACCGCACATCTCTGTCCCACCCAGATCCCTAGTGGATCTGGAGATCCGCTCTCCAAGCTCCGTCGTTCACCGGAGAGCGCCACCCGCTCCACCTCTCGCCCCATTCCATGCCTAACCGGGTCGAGGCACTTTTCCCTCGACCCGTGAGTTTCATTTTGCAGGTCCCAAGATCTAAAGAAGGATGTGGAGGTGAAATCGAACTTCGCCAGAGGTACCTAGAGCACCTCACCTTCCTCGACCTCGTGGGGATGCTCCGGTGATTCTTTGCCCATCCTGAGACCTCCATTCAGTAGAGGACCTCGTCGGGGACCCATCTGCCCCCTTGGAGCAGCAAAGACCGCTGGAGGAGCAAGAATTCTCCGGAGGAAGTTCGCCCAAGAAAACCTTCCTCCCTGTTCTTCTTCTTCATCTCTCCACCGTTGGATCAAGAATGACGACCCATTTGGATCTCCTGCCATTGGATGAAGCCAAGCCATCACCGTCGGATCATCCTCGCTGATCTAATCAAGGTTGTCCAAGGGCGAAGCGGTACCAGCCGCGGGATGAGCGACGCGTGTCAAGTGGATGACACCCAACTGTTGGATCGTGCGTTCTTTTGGGGTAAATTCCATATTCTCACCCCACATTTTTTGTAATTTATATTTAGCCCTATAAATAAAAGTTAGCCTGCAAAAATAATTGGACATTTTGCATATAGGACCCTGCATTTCTTGTAATTACATTTTAGTCTCGTCCAGCTCAGCTATGGTGTCGTCCCACGTGAGCTGGGAAAATTACAGGGATACCCCTATGAGTTTTTGTATTTATTTAAAGCCCAATAAAATGAAATGAACATTGTATATTTTTGTGAAAATTGCTTAAAGGCCCTTGGACTTTATTCTATTTGTATTTTGGTCCTTCCCAGGTTGCGTCACGTGTAGTCCCACGTGATGGTGAGATTGCGTTGGGGCCTTGGTGGGTTTTTAATTATAAAATGGTCTTTAAAGATTAAATAAATGTTTTATTACTTTGGAAAATTTGCACTATGGCCCATGGAATATATTTTATTTGCAAAAATGCCCCTCCTAGGACATTGATTTTTGGATGTTTTATCTATTTATTAAATATAGCTATTGCACTCCGAAAAATTCCCCAAAATAGGGTTAGATGCTTCATGCCATGCACTTTCATGCCCTTATTTTTAATTGGTATTTTTTTGATTTTAATCCATTTATTAAAAATCAAATAGAGCACATATATTTCCTGTTGATTTATAAAATACCAAAAAAAACAAAATGTCTTTAAAAATTCCAAAAAAAATTATTTACAGTATATCTTGACCCATTTTAATTACAAACCAAAAATCACTAAAAATCGAAAAACAAAAAGCCTAAAATATAAAATCCCCAAAATATTTATAAAAATCTTAAAAATCCTAAAATACCTAAAAATATCTTTTTCTATTTATAATTCTAATTATATAAATATTTATATATTAAAATTCATTTTCATAATTTTGGGATTTATTTACTATTTTTAAAATCCAAATCAATATCAGGTATTTAAATAATCCTTTATTTGGTATATTTTGACTCTAACAATACATAAAAATTGGCAAAAATTTCTGGAAAATTAAAAAAATATTAGAAAAATATAAAAAAAACAAAAAATACTTTATTTTCTGGATTACATTTATAGCATTTATAAATGTGCTACTCTATTATATATATAAATCCCTATATTTTCTATAATGTTTATATAAAAAATAATATACAAAAAAACACAAAAAGAAAAATATAAAAACAGAAATTATAAATCAAATAAAAAATTTATAAAAAAATATAAAAAATTAAAAAATTAAAAACCCACTAAAATATCTATGCATACATATGATGAATGACTCGGTAATACATAAATAGCTATAAGCTATCTGGATTTCTCTCTATGGTTCAATCTATACATGCTTGCTTGCTATGCATCTTATGGTAGAGAAAATAAATTTTAATTCCACATTTTTGCTATTAATTGAATTATGTATATTGTGGGTTGATTGCTGATTAAATCTAAGGTTTTCGTCAGTCACTTCGACGACAATGCTCCTGACTTGTGTGGAACACATGATCGATGACTATCCTCGGGTTTATCAAATGGCACCATTGCTAGGGAGCAATGATCGTAGCATAGTTTTGTCAGTCATTCTTATATAGTCATTTATTTGATTTATTGCTTCATTGTTGTAGAGATTCAGTAATTTATTTTCAAATAATTCTTTGATTATTGTTGTAAATATTTATAGATCTGATTATTCAATTACCCGTGCTAATGACATCTCTTTGTGACTTTGTTGTGAGGGCCCACCATGCGAGGATGGCTTTCTAGGAAGCCGATGCAACCAAGCTCGGAGGAAGCTAGTTTTCACTCTATGACCTGCTGGAGAGAGTACGAAGGAAGCAAGGAGAAAGCATTAGCTTAGAATTACTTTAAAATTCATTTATGTAATTTATGGAGAGAGAGAGAATTTTGGCACGTATATATTTGGACTCTACTCTTCACAACGAGATCCAGTGCCTGAGTATCTGTTCAACTGGGGCCTCATCATAGTTTTCCGTATTTTGTCGCCTTATTTTATTTTGTTTGCCATTGTTTGTTTTGAGTTTTCTGCCTTATTTTTATTGTTTTGTGTGCATGGATACCCTAGATTTAGGTTGCTTGACTCGGTAACTAGGTCCAAACCTTAATAAGAATGCATGTTCCTATAGAATCTTACGTATGGATCTAGTCAAAGTAATAATGTTAGTAATTCAGATCTGAGACCGCGTGCCACTAGAGGTCGTATACAGTGCGTATAGGACCCGTTGTGGTGGACACCGATCGACATCAGAGACCGGACCTTGGTCTCATTTCCGAATAACCAATAATTAGTTCTTCACGATTAATTGCAGCTACTATTTAGGGCAATTTTGTCGATTGCACACCTCCATTTAGATAGGTTTAAAAATTATGTTTTGCATACCGCACGGAGAGAGCTGGGAAGCACTGTAAGTCCTCTAACCTAGCATGCATCATTAGATTCAATGGTGAGTTTTCCATCATTGAATCAACTTGCACGGTCTTTTCGCTATCTCCCTCTGATTTTGAGCACCTAGGACCTAATTAAGAATCTACAAAAACGTTAGGCGCTTGTATGAAAACAAACTCAAAAAAAAGTGAAAACCCAAAAATTAAAACAAGGGGACTGCTAAATAAACTTTGACCTTAATTAAAATCCGTAATGAACTATCATTCTTCTGGGTTTATAAAGCCCTCATTATTTTCAGGTACCTTTGGAGGGGACCAAAACCACTCCCATGAGCGAGGCACGACCCACTAAGGATTAAAGCCTAAATCCCAGTCTGTAACTGCCTTGTGTATCACCTGGACTTCCGAAGTAATGGAGCTTCTATCGTACGTGACCGAGTCAGGCCTTGTCAACGATGGTGTTCCCACCTTGTGTGGAACATCGACATGGTCTGAAGTACTGAGCATAGGCCACGCCTTTACGGGGGTGTCTGTCTCATCGGTTTGCATCTGAGTAGGTTCTTGCACGCTCACGATTGATTCCATTGCGGGCGAGAACCGAAGTAGCAGTTTTGCCTATCGGCTTCCTCTCTATATTTCTTTGGCTGAGTAGCGATCTAGGAAGGGTTACAAGGACCTCAAAAAGTGCAGACTATAGGTTACAAAGGAGGAGGATAAGTACGGGATACTTTTCTGACAATACTCTCTCTCCTATAGGGTTAGCGTGCTAAGGACTTGTTATAATATATGCCCGAAATAACAACTCTAAAACTGAAAAGATAATAAGTAGTCTAACCTTTACGGCTTCACATGACATGAGTTGGTGAACCCAATTTTGTATTGTGTTTGAATGGATCTAGATTAAGGTTCAAAGATCAAGTCCCACGTACTTACGCAAACTTTGTCATGTGTTTCTCCCTTTAACACCCGCTCAGTGTTGAGCCCTTCTACTATTTTACATTCCAATTTATTCCTCGTTGATCATCGTGACATTCTTCCTACATCCACCTTCCTCTTGCTTCACGATGCCGATCCATGGATGGTTTAATCGGGACCCCACCGATGCCTACATCGATTCCATGGACTCAGCCTCGTCAATAATTCAAGGCGATTCCTACGAACCCGATCCAGACCTTGCAGGTCGATCTTACTCGTCTTCTATCTTTCCTTTCGACCACATAATAAACTAGGACCACTATTCTCCCACTTTCTTCATTGTGAATGAAAGTCGATTATAGTCCACATCCTTTTTCATTCACAACACTCTGGAATTGATCTTGATTCCAGATTCATCTTGGAAGCCGGATCAGATTTCAAGTGGTCTGATTGAGATTCTCTCATCTTGTAGATAGAAGCCAAACCAAGCCCTGGCTCCCAATCCAGAATTCATCTCCTCAGATTCAGACCCTGAAATGGCTCCTCAAGGAAAGGGTAAGGGTCAGCAACCCCCTCAGCCAGAGTAAGGATAGATGCTTGATCAGAATCAGGTAAACGCATAGTTGCTAGCATCTATCCAAGCCATCTAGCAACAAATGATAGAGCAAGCCCTAACACAGGCTGCATTTCAGGATATGTTCAATGATGTCATGAATAGGTAAGCAGGAGGAGGAGGAGAAAGACCATGAGGAGGAGGTGGTGGACCCCGTGACAATCCGAGGAAGAGCCTGAACAAGAAAGGACAAAGCCTACGCTAAAAGAGACATACAACCCTGGAGCCAGATGACTGAGTGGATCTGCATACCACCGGTACACGGTCACTTTGAGCTCTAGACACAGTTCCTTGCTCTTCTTCCCTCTTTCCATGGGAATGCCAATGAAGAGCCTTACATTCACCTGTAGTAGTTTTCACGCATCTGCCATACGACCCACTACTCCAATGCTCCCTTGGATGTAGTGAAGATGATGGCGTTCCCCTTCATTCTACAAGATAAAGCCCTCTACTGGGTTAACCATCTGGGGAAGGTCGTGACGACCTGGGAGGAGCTGAAGTCTGCCTTCTTGCACAAATTCTACCCTCTCGGTCGGCTCAATAAGATGTGAGAAAGAATTGACAATTTTTCTCAGGGAGCCCAAGAATCCATTCATGAAGCCTGGAAGAGATTCACTGATCTGCAGGAGAAATGCCCCCATTATGAAATCCCAAGGACCAGCTTGGTCCAACAGTTCTTTGGGGGCCTGAATGTACAGAGTCAAAGGCTTGTTGACGCAGCCTGTGGGGGATTACACTTTAACAAGGATGAAGATCTCGTGTGGTAGAATTTTGAGAAAATGGTCGAGGGAGAGGCCACCCTCTCTTCATCCAAGGCATATCAAAAGCAACCCCAAATCCTCCAGAAGCAAGTTCATATGGCAGCGTCGCGAGAGGCGGAGAGAGATGAGAGCTCCAACTTCAGCATCATCGGGGGGCATCTCTCGAAGGTTGATATCACTGAAAAGCAATCACATGACCTCGAGAAACTCGTTGTGATCGAGAAGAGGACACAGAACCTCGATAAGCTAGACCAGGTTACCATGCAGTTGGAACTGTTGGTGGGCACCATCAGTTCTGTCCAGTCAGCAACACAATCCGCAGAAGCTCCAGTTGAGAAGAAGGATGAGACATCACCGCCACAACGACCTCAGTCGAGCCAGCAATCACCAACCGTCTAGCACGTATACTATGTGCAGACACCTGATCAGGGCCAGCTACCACAACAGATGGTTGTCTACCAGTCAGATTTCCTCCATACATCAGATCCAACGTTCCCTCGACCACCCTTGATCCAAGAAGTTAATTGTGTATGGAGCAATGATGCGCAACTGACCCATCCCATCGAACCCCTGGAAGGCCAGCAACAAGCCAACAAGTAGTACCACCAACCACATGGTAGTCGTTTTGGTCAGTCTTCGCAGCCTCCACCACAGTACCACCAGCCTCCCCAGTATACCAACCAATGGAGGTAGAATCAACACTACCAACAACCGCAATACCGTCATGAGCAGCCATATAATTAGTACGCGGCTGCCCCACCTCCACAGTATCAATAGTATCCTCCTCCCTCCTACAATCAGTATCTGCTTCCTCCACCTCCTCATCACCACCAGTAGTCGTCGCCTCCATTCCCAAATATGCAACAACAACGTGGTCTAAATGCTGAAGCTTCAGAGGCGAGTCCCATGAACCCAACCCTTGACTGCCCGACCCAACTCATCCAAGGCCTTGAAGACATGATGAAGAAGTTAGATGACTTGATCGCCAAGAAAACCACCATCCCGGCGTAGGTCGAAGCCAACCCCATCAACTTCAGGAGAAAGGAGCAGGTAGAATGTGATGTCCCATCTATGCTTATAGAGTCAGATGATTGTGCTATTGTTTTATCTAATGCTGTCACTCTCAGGAGCAGTAGGGCCTTGCCTCCTCCTACCATCAACAAGGGGAAGAATAAATCTTTAGGTGAATCATCATCTTCTGCATCAACCGTGCCAGCTACAGGGGCGGGTGAGGAAGAAGAAGAAGGAGGAGCCATTCCAGTTGTCATCCATCACCATCTCCATTGCCAAAAGAACAAAAAAATCAGAAAAAGAAAAAAAGAATAAAAAGAAGATCGTCTCCAAAGCAAAGCCATACCAGCCATGGAGGAGCCGCCAACACCAGCCGATCCTATGCCAGTCGACGGAGCGGAGGCCTCACTTTTTGCTTGTCCACCTACCGTAGAATCGTCATTTCTAGATTGTACACCTTTTTATAGTCCAAATGTACATGATATTGTGGACAAGAATTTGGTTGTAAATAAGAACTCTGTTTCTGATTCCGGCAATGTACATATTCCTTTTCCTGAGGTAATAGAAAAATCCCAAAAAATTGCAAAAAGAAAAGTGAATTATTTGATCCTGGAGTTGTGGACATTATTAATAACTTAACTGTTGAGATTCCTTTGATGAAGGCGATGGAATACTTGTCAGCTGTGAAGAAAGGTTTGAAAGAGGCATGTATAAGCATGCATCGCCCAACACGAAATAACAAACGCCGACAAGTTGAGAAGAACGTTCTCACCATGGCCACTGTAGCTACCATCAGCAACCTCCCACAGAAGAAGCAGGACAAAGGAGCACCTCTTATCAGTTGTGAGATTTTTGATCAAGTCTTCAAGCGCACTTTGCTTGACAGCGGTTCTTCCATCAACCTTCTGTCCTCGTCATTCTTACAAGAATTTAGGCTAGGTCCTCTCAAGCAGACACGAATGATCCTATAGTTCGCGGATCGATCTATCAAGCGACCTAGAGGTCTTTTGGAAGACGTTGTGGTGAAGGTGCGGGAGATGTTGTTTCCAGTTGATTTTGTAGTCCTTGACATGGACTCACCTGCACCCATACTCCAGACTCCTATCATCCTTGGTCGACCATTCTTGCGCACTTTAGAGGATGTGGTTGACTATGGGTCTGGCAAGATCACTTTCAGCTCGAGGAATAACAGAATCACTATAGACATGATCAATGAGTCCAAAGTTGTAACTAATAAGGGACATGCAGATACAGAATGTGACTTCATTACAGAAATCAGAGATTCCAAACTCTCTTTGAACGATCCTTGGACATAGGAAATCCTCTCTCTCTCTCGAGGAGGACCTGGAAAGCATAGTCGACGTAGGCTCCAATGATATTTGGGAGACATAGTCCAATATGCTGATGCATCTTTTTGATTCCAGTGATTCATTCCAGCACAAACACAATGAGCCTAGTGCAAAACCGTTCGACACATTGTCAGAATCTCAACAGAGCACTGAGGTCAGGAACTCTACAAAAGTTCAAGCGGCACATCAAACCACCTGTACAATTTCTGAAGCGACTGATAAGTTGGCCAGATCAGAATCGGAACTCAAGCCACTTCCAGCAGGCCTGAAGTATGCTTTCCTTGCGAGCACAGAAAACATGTATCCGGTCATCATCAGCAGCATGCTGACCCCATAGTAAGAATCTCAACTTCTCAAGGTTCTAGATAAAAATGCAAGGCACTTGATTGGCATGTATCAGATCTCCACAGGATAAATCCTGCGTTGTGTTCACACCACATTTACCTAGAAGAAGATGCCAAGCTATCCTACGAATTTCAAAGAAGACTGAATCCTAATCTGAGGGACGTCGTCATGAAAGAAATCACGAAATGGTGTGACGCATGCTATATTTATCCTATCTCTGATTCAAAATGAATGAGTCCCTTGCACGTAGTTCCTAAGAAGTCGGGGCTTACTGTGGTTACAAATGACAGAGGACAGGAGATATCAACTCGGGTACCGACATCCTGGCATGTATGTGTTGACTACCGCCATCTTAATGCAACAACAAAGAAGGATCACTTCCCCTTGCCATTCATTGATCAAGTTTTGGAGAGACTGGCTGGCAAGGAGTTTTTCTACTTCCTGGATGGGTACTCCGGGTACACTTCTAAATTGGACAGAAAGTGTGGCTATTTGATGCAAAGTTAAAGATCTTCCTGGGAAAATTGAAAAGCAAATGGACAGAGCCATTTCAAGTATGAGAAGTGCGTGACAATGACAATATTGCAATATCAGAATTGTCTTCTGATGCACAACCATTTGTCGTCAATGGTTAGCTACTGAAGCCTTACCTTGAGCACGATACCTTCTTGGTCGTTGTCATCTCAATCCAAGTACTGCACTCAGATGATACATCCACATCAATGGCAGCATTGAAAGATTCAGATAATGCTCCTAAAAAAATTTTTCTTTGATCTTTGATCTTTTCTTCTTTTCATTTATCACTTTCATTCTCAAAAAGGAAAAAATGTGTGTGTGTATATTTATAAGGTGTATCACACCTTTTTGTCAGTCTTCTATACTTAGGGCATACCTTGCCCCAAGTATAGGGGGGTGTACACCCCGATTACTTTCATTCGTTGATCCTCTCCATTGTCTCCGCTTCTCGCCTATACTTAGGGCTCTCTTACCCTATTTATATGGGGGAGACAATATGAGTACGATCTGTTCATCCTCACACTTGACCATCCCTGTCTTGTGTACATTCTGCTATACTTAGGATTATTTGTTCCTAAATATAGGGGGACCGGTCAACTTCCCATTCATTTATTCATACCCTCGTTTCTTTATTTCTTAGACTCTTCTATACTTAGTCTGAGTTATGTCTTTTCTTTTTCTTCTTGATCTATGAGGACATAGATCGAGTTAAGTATATGGGGTCGTATATACTATGTATATACTTTAGTCATAACTCGTACTTTTTTTTATAATACTTTTGACTATGAATATTGTCGAATTCATTACATTGTTATAATAAAAAGATGGTTATAACTCCTCAAACTCTTCTTGTACATACTGATTAATAAATCAGGCAAAAATTCTTTTGCAAAATGTTTGAAAAATAGTTTGACAAATCTTTTGAAAAATCATTTGGAAAATAATTTGTAAAATGTGTTCAACCTTTGTAAAAATATTTTTTGTTTACAAAAAATTATTTTCTTTGTGTAAAATAAAAAAAATGTCTGAAAAACAATTTGCAAACGGTTGGAAAAATGATTATAAAAATATTTGAAAAAACTATATTTACTGTTTGAAAAACCTTAACAAAATGATTTTCAAATATGTGTAAATGTTTGTAAAAATTGTTTGTTAAAAATTATGTTGGACTATAGTTTCCAAAAATGTAAAAAATGATTTTCAAATAAGTTTGAGGAGTATATTCACCATACTAAAATTTCTCTATATATCTTCATAAAAGTAATTAATTAACCCTTGTAAATCCTTTAAGAAGCAAAACTCTTGTAAATATAAGATATAGGCCCGTGTAAAGGAATGAACATATTTCTAGCGAAAATCTTCTCTTTTAAAAATCATAAAAAACATTTGCAAAACTAAAAATACCAAAATTATTTTGTATTTACACATCCCTTTTTGTATAGACTGATTACTAAATCAGGTTAAAAATATCTTTGCAAAATGATTTGAAAAATTGCATCATTCTTTGCATTATAGCATTTGCATAGCATTCTTTTGGGATTGAGCTTAATAATTGAACAAGTCCAAATAAAGTCGAAGATCGGAACTTGGTCGGACCTTACTGCACCTAACTGCACTGGAACCTTATTGGAACTAGGTTTAAGGTACTTCAGGTCCAGTAGGACAATTCTTTGTGACCCAAGGTTGGGTTCAAGTCACCTCAACTGACTAACTAGAACTTTTCGAGATGCACGCATGACTCTTGTCGGCCGTGACCTAACCTAGACACTTGACTTTCACTTAGGTCAACTCAGTGGGAATGGTGAGGGGGTTGGATTTGCTGGTCTGAGATGCACACGGGTAGAAACACTCATCCTCGTCTAGGGAGGGAAGTGCACCCCAACCTGGTCCAGTTGCCATGAAGTCGAATGACAGGTGAGTGTGGGTTGCAATAAAGCTTCAAAAGAGGGATAGTCTTTTGGCTCAAGAGGAAAAAGTCCTTTTATAAATGTTGTTGTAAATAATATTTCGAAAAAAAACTCCAAAAAAGTGGACAGACCTGAAAAGAAAAATAAAATGCCTGCCGGAGTATATATATGTTGTATAGAAAATAAGCAAGCTTGAGCATCAAAGTTATACCATGTGAGCCTGTAGCTGGATGACTTGACTACACTAGTCATGCATCCCAGGATATGTAGCTACACTGGCTACCTTCCATTCTTTTCTTCACCTCATCCTCTTGAGTTGGATGCCACTTGAACTTAGAAGGGTTACCCTGCTCCTCGAGGACAGAGTGCTGGATTGGGGAATCATTGGGTTGTCATTCTGGAGAAGTTAGTTCCTTTGTCATTTCAGTTGGGGAGAGCCACTATCACTTACACCGTACAAGTCAGCTTCATAGTCAGAAGGGGTTGCATATGATGTAGGCTAGTTCTGACCTGGCTATTGAGGTGGTGTGAACCGAGTTCTATGACTCTCGAAGGCTGTTGTGTTTTAAATTTAGTTCTCGACCAAGTTCCACAAAGATTTTAACATCAAGGCCTAACCTGAACTCCAAACTTTGATTTTGTGAAGACAAGTTAAAAACTGAAAGCAACTTTATTTATTCTTTCTTTTTCTTTTCTTCTTTATTCTTTTGCATTTATTGCATAAGTGTTTGCTAGGGACTAGCAAAGGCAAGTATATGGGGGGTAATGAATCTCCATTTCATCACCTTTATTCTATCATTTTGGCCTCAAAACCCCCAGCTAATACATGTAAATAGCATCAATTTGTACAAAATAGCATTCATCATTCATTGCAATTATTGTGTAAATAATACTATTTTAATGCCAAAATTAAAGAATAAAGAAAAAAAGAAAAAGAATAAAATATCGAAGATATTTTATGACCCTAAACCCCGAGACTAAGTCAAGAATTGAGTTGGTCGACAAGGAATAAAGTAGGGGTGGATAAGGGCCAGAAATAGAATAAAAATCCATTTCTTTTATTCATTATTTATGTATTTTCGACACATATTTTGTTATTTATTATTCATTCATCAAATGAAGAAACTTTGTACATGAAAGTTGCAGATAATAATGTAAATAAAAATACAAAATTGAGCTTGTACAAAAATAATACACTATGTTCATTTTATACACAAAATAAAAAGCCAAAATTCCAACTTCACAGACCCATATCTTTCAAATAAAAACTCAAAACACTCAAAATCACTGTAATTGTATATAACTTTTCACAAGCTATTTAATGATTGTGGTTTTATATTTTTTAGAGTTACTGTGTGAAAGTTAGGTTTTTGACCCTCATTATATATTCTATCAATTAAAATATTCATTTTATTCATTTCTTATTATTTTTAAAAATATTTTTTTTTGTAACTTTGTAATTATTATTTCTAACATATGTGCATAATAAAACCAAAATAAAACTAAAAAGAAAATGCAAAATAAAATAAGTCTATATACATATATATAGACAAACTACCTATGTTATATGTGTATACAAATAAAAGGAGGCTTCATTCTTTTATTCTTTATTCATTCATATTTTCAAAATATTGTAAATATTAAATATATTCTATTAAAAATACAAAATCAAAACAAACTCATTAAAATACATTAAAAATAAAAAGTTGTATGTAATACATAGGTAAAGTACCTATAAATATACCTATAAAACATACATATCTATTTATTTAAGTGTAAAAATAACATCATAAAAATAAATAAAAATATATTTATACTCATAAAAATAATTTATAAATATATAAAATAAAAGAAGAAAATAATAAAATAAAATATACAAAATAAAAATTAAAATGTACCAAATATAGACAAATATACCTATAAATACACTAATAAAAATTAACTACTAATAAATAAAGTCAAAAAATAAATAAAAATCATAATAAAATACTAAATAAAATAATAAACAATTTTGATTTTATAATAAAAATTAATAAAATCATTTTTTATTTTTAAATAATTATTCTTTAATAAAATTACTGTTTTATCTTTATCTAGGCTGACGTGGACCAATTGGGGGTCCCGTGTGTTGATCCCTGGTCAACTTCCCTCCCAGCTCTAACTCCTGTCAAATCTGTCCAATCCCGCGATTTCATGCATTTTTCCTGGGCGTCTCGTCGCTCAATCGCCTTCGCCCCCTTCATACGAAATGATCATTGATCATTGTACATACTCGTTATACCCTTTTATCTCTTGTATATACGCTCGAATCGTCGCCGACACCCGGTGCACCCGATCAATAAGGGTACTGCATTATGTCTATAAATAAAAGTCCTTCACCCTCCTTCCAAGTTTGGTCACCACTAAGCATCTAGGAGCCATGGTTTCATGTCTAGTTCAGTTCCTTGTGATAGGAGGAGCTTCCTCGACCGTGGACCGAGCTCCAGGAGCACGGGGTCCTCCCACGGATGGCAAGTCCGGCAACCCCGCTCCCTGGTTCTTCTAGGTATAAGAGCCGTGCTTTAATCAATTCTTTTGCTTGCAGTTAGTCTTAGCGTTAATTTCCAGTTCTTAGAGTTGATTCTAGTTAATTAGATTAGCGTAATCCATCAATCGCGTACTTCACGGGAGCTGAGATCCGGCGAGCTCCTCCGCACACCATCAACGCCTCTCCACTATCCCCTCCGTTTCCACTTCATTCCCGACCCCCTTCTGATCACACCGCGCATCTCCGTCCACCCCAGATCCCTAGTGGATCTGGAGATCCGCTCTCCAAGCTCCGCCGTTCGCCGGAGAGCGCCACCCACTCCACTTCTCGCCCCATTCCACGCCTAACCGGGTCGAGGCACTTTGCCCTCGACCCGTGAGTTTCGTTTTGCAGGTCCCAAGAGCCAAAAAAGCACCTGGAGGCAAAATCAAACTTCGACGGAGGTACTTGGAGCACCTCACCTTCCTCGACCTCGTGGGGATGCTCCGGTGATCCTCCACTCATCCTGAGAACCCCTGCCAGAAGAGTACCTCGCTGGGAACCCATCTGCCCCCTTTGGAGCAACAAAGACTGCTAGAGGAGCAAGATTTCACCGGAGGAAGTTTGCCCAGGTGAACCTTCCTCCCGCATGTCTCCACTGTCGGATCAAGAATGACGGCCCAGTTGGATCTCCAGCCGTTGGATGAGGCCAATCCAGCACCGTCGGAGTGCAAGGGCGAAGCGGTACCAGCCGTGAGATGAGCGACGCGTGTCAAGTGGATGATGCCCAGTTGTTGGATTACACACTCTTTTAGGATAAATTGCATATTCTCGCTCCACCTTTTTTGTAATTAATATTTAGCCCTGTAAATAAAAGTTAGCCTTTAAAAATAATTGGACATTTTGCAAATAGTACCCTGCATTTTTTATAATTAGATTTTAGTCCCGTCCAGTTCAGCTTGCGTGTCGTCCCAAGTGAGATGGGCAAATTACAGGGACACCTCTTCTAGTTTTTGTATTTATTTAAAGCACAATGAAAAGAAATGAACGTTGTATATTTTTGTGAAAATTGCTGAAAGGCCCCTAGACTTTTTTCTATTTGCATTTTGGTCCTTCCCAGGTTGCGTAACATGTAGTCCCACGTGATGGTGAAATTATGTTGGGGCCCTGGTGGGTTTTGTAATTATAAAATGGTCTTTAAAAATTAATTAAATGTTCTATTACATTGGAAAATTTGCATTGTGGCCCATTGATGAATCCCGTATTCATCATGCTAAATGTTGTCATTTAGGCACTGTTCCCCAACATTCACATGCATTTAATCATTAATAGAGCATTATTAGCCATCATGCATGTGTGAATAATATTTGCATTTCATCATGCATAAATTGCATTAAAAATCCCAAGTGTAAATTAGCCCAAAAAGCCGCTAACTTCTCACATTTGTAAATAATTCATCCTAACTCCAATTGACCCCAAATTACCTCCATTGTGTAGATATTACTAACCTTATTAAATAAAAAATACAAAAAAATTACTAACTCAAATAAGCGTCAAATTATCCTAAAGTCTAATTTCACATCTGACAGACTAAAATGAGCATATCTCCCACATACAGTGTCCGATTTTGGTCTACTCATTTTTAAAGTTCTTCGTTTTCAAAGACCTTCAAAACATGACCAATTTCATAAAATTTGGAGCCCATATGTGAAAGTTGGGTTTTGGGCCTCTTTTGCGCATTTTGACTTTTTGCTATTTTTGACCTGAGCTTTTATGTTCATAATTAACCCTTTTAATTTTATTTATTCTTCATTATTGTTCTTTGATGAAAGTTTTATTCAGCAAAATAAAAATCCAAATCTAGATCAAAACTGAAATCAAAGAAACTGACCGAGTCTAAGCGTCCGTTGTCAGTCTGTACAAAAGTTGTGTGTTTCTTACTTCTATTTTATTTTCCTATTTTCTTATTTATTAAAAATCCAAAAAATTAGATTAGTGTGTAATTATTTTTTTTTGTATTTTATCGTATTTTTTCTATAATTTTTATGCTCTCTAAAACCACCAAAAAATTACAAAATCCCAAAAACCTGGTTTTCTATACACATGGAGAACCACCAAAAATACAACTTCTCACAGATGACCTCTTTTGCTCCCAGGTCCTTCTTTAAAGTTGTAGATCTCGATGAGACGAACAACTTTCGTGAAGCAAAATTTTTTAATCCGAGGTCTCCTTCTATTTCTTGTCTCTCTTTAATGTCGAAATTTTTCAGGGCGCCATGTGGCAGCTCCTGGGCATGCCACGTGGCACCCCATCTCACCCTCTCTCTCCAGACCACCCCTGGGTCACGTGCCCAGCACGTGACCCCACCTTCTTCCCCATCCATGCGTTACCCCCTCCCCTTCCCCGCAGCCATTCCCAACTCTGCTTCGCCATGCACGCGCAACCGTTCTCACCTCACCACCAACGTTTCTTCTCCTCGCCTGCATAACGGCCCGCCATCGCTACCTATAAAGGTCCCATCCTCGCTGGCCTCAAAGACCATCCACCCTTCATTCCTTGAGCGCTGGTGATCGGGGCATGCTCACACCATCAGCGAGATCCATGAGTTGAAACCTCCTGCCGCAACTCTTCTTCGAGCTTGCAAAGCTTCGAGGAATCTTCATCTTCCTCTAAGGCGAGAATCGGAGCAAGCATCATCTCCTTTGCTCCAAACCCCGACGATCACCACTCCACCATCGAGCTCTGCCAACGAACGCCTTCTACTCCGCTCCGTGTTGCCAACCTCCACGATGACAATGCCGTCTCCTCCAGTCGCCGAACGCCCATCGACGGAGCTGCTGCTCCTCCGCACCTCCGCCGCCCAATCTCGGCCGCAATGTCACCCCCGAGCACCTTCGTCCCATCTTCCTCTCCTGGAGAACCGCCTCCACCCGAGCCTCAGCCACCTCCGCCGAGCCCCAGCAGCGAGCTTGCCCGCCCCTCGTGCTGTGTGTCGGTCGAGGCACGGCTTCGTCTCCTCCAGCTGCCAGCGCCGCCCCACCTCCTGTATGTGGCCTGGCCGCTTCTCCGCCTTGGCGCACCGCGACGAATAGTCACCTTGGGATCAAGGGCAAGCCTTGATCCTACAACCCATAGGCTGCCACGTACGTCAACCCGAGCCAACCTCCGAGCCTCGAGGTTCGGGGCCCTCGAACCACCATCCGGCTGCCACGTAGGCTCGGGCATCCGAGCCCGAGCTCCGCTGCCCGAACCTCTACCTTATCACCCGAGCTCAAACTTTTACAAATTATAGATAAGTCCTCCCAGGGATCTCTTTGCAAGAAAAGTTTATTTTATTTACATTTTAGTCTAGAATTTCATTTTAGCATATCCTTTTCGTACAAACTCCGTTTTGAGCATATAATATGTCATTTTGAAGCTATTTCCATGCTCTATCATTGGCATAATTTGCGGACAGATTCGAGGGTGTTTATTGATAATTATTATTGAGGATATCTATTGGCATATGCAGGCTTATTTTGACATATCTGTGCCATATTTTCCTTGGAAAAATTGATGATTTCTTTTGCAGGAACACAGCTGAGGACTTGAACTTTACATCGAATAATTCTCTCTTAATTATTGATTATAATATTTAGGGATTTAAATCACATCATTTCGAGGATAGATTCTATCCTTAGTTATTCTTATGGATTGATTATACCTGCAATCTAGGGTATATTCTGCTTTATTTCCATTGATCTATATCTGTCAATCTGTGATAAAATCTGAGGACTTTGGTTAACATATTATTGAGCAAAAATCCTAATCTCAGATCCTGTGCTGAACTGTTGTCCCTGTATATTTCTTCGCATCTGCATCACATTTGCATCTCATTGTGTTGTACATTTTTTCAACATATAAATTAATCGAGCATAAATTTAATTATTTAATTTGATTTAAGACCATGCAACTAAGAATCATTGTTCCCTATGTTCGACCTTGGTAGACTTGCCAAGTAAAAATACTCCACAACATTCACAGATTGTGGTATTTTGATCGATCGAGTTTCACCTCCTATACTACAATTTACGATTATTAAAGAGGCAAATTTAGCGCTCCATCAAATGGCGCTGTTGCTGGGGAACGACGAAATTTTAGGATTTTAAATCATTTTTGTAATTTATTTTTGTGAAATTAATTTTTGTACCATTTTTTTTGTTTTCGCATTTTACTTTGCATTTCTCTTACTTCTGCTACTAACCACAAAATCTCTCGTTGCAGACTACTAGGAGCAAAATTCTGGGATCTAATCAAGGATCTGCCAGGATGAAGAATTGTATTTTATTTTGTGAGAGAGAGTTTAATCTAGATTTAATTCCTGCATTATTCTCAGTGTCCCTCTCTTTGAACCCTTGTAATAATTCAGACTGAACACTTCTGTGGTGTGTCGTGTCTGTTTCAACCCCATCTGTGTGGTTGGGACCCGACTTGAGTGGCGTAGGACTTAGGCACATATACGCTTGCTTGTTTATTATTTGATTATGCTCGTAATTCTTAGGCCACACTTTCACTAATTAAATGCACTGTAGATCGTTCCACATTAGCCAAATATTTAAATCAATTCTTCCCGCTAATAGAACTATCTGTTTAGGGCGTTTTTCATTTGTGCATATCATTTAGTGTAAATTTTAATTCCTTGTACTGCATCCCACATGAAGAACACGAGGATTCACTGTAAGTCCTTCTCTTAAGCATGCATCATTGATTTATGTTTGCATTGGCTTTTCGGATTCTCCTTTCTCAAGTTTTACAACTTAGGATTTAAAGGAATTGGGACTGCTCATTAAGCGTGAATTTCTGTGCTCACATAAACTACACTGATAACCTTAATTTAAAACCGGGACTGCTAACCAAGGCGACTGTAAATAAATTGACATAAAATTAATCTGTGTTTGGTGGAGAGGAACCCACTCATTATTTGTAAGGACTAGAACACACACTTAGGAAAGAGCCCAAAATCGAAGTACTTCATTCAGACTACTGATTTTAAAAATAATTAGCTACTTTTTAGTGAGGGTCTCGGGTAGCCGTTTACGGTCCGACTTCCCTTAGCAGAGTAGGTGGTTTAGAGGACACTGCGGAAGGCTCTGTCCTGAAGTAACACAGGTAGCTGTTTAAACGGTCCGTACTCACACCTATACTGGCTGAAAGTAGGTGCAACTAGTTGTATGAACTCCGGACAGTCTTTGTGAAATATTTCGGCACCTAACAGCTCCGCTTAATTTTCAAGATTGTTTTGTCATTAAATTAAAGTTGAAAAGATAAGCGAATGAACTCTAACGTGCCTTCACCCGTGTTGAGTGGGTAAATCAACGTGTTTGTTTTGTGTTTGATTTGTGTGCGTCAAAGACCTTGCAATCGCATGAAAATCGTGGTTCGCTAATGGTTCCATCCCTCTTGAGAAGATGTCGGCACAGTGGTCTTCTTTTCCGATATGCACGACCTTGTCCCCATATCCTTCTTCTCACACTCCTCAGGAGAACCTGATCTTCAAATCACGTTCCCCTTAGCCATCATTCTCTTCCCGCCCATACATCCCACCCTATGACCACACTTCTTCTTGGAATAGCCCTCTCTCACATTCTGATAATCTTACGGACATGAGAGAGAGATCAGAATCGAGGATGAACAATAGAATGACCGATATTGACAATAGAACACGATTTCCGATTACTATGATCTCACAACCTCTTGAACTATCCCTTACTCAAGATGACTATCCTCTTGAGTACAATCAATTTTCCTTCGACAATCCACGAGAAAACTAAAGTCAAGGAAATATAACTCATGACCAGAGCATAATGTTTATAAACTATCAATACTCTACTCGAGGTTACATGCCAGAATCACGACACATGGAGAATAATTATTCAATCATTAGTCATGAGATGTTTGAGGATGAGATTGCTCGGATTAATCATAGAGCAGACACTTTAATTGAGAGAACATATGATCTCATCCAATCCATGCAGAATTCAGAAGAAGTGAGACCACCACCATGCGAACCACTAGATTATTATGTGACTCTCAATCAGACACGACCACTAACCTCTGATCTCCTGACTGACCATATTACAGAAAATACTAAAAAATTGAAAAAATTAAAAATTCAAAAAAATTGGACAATTCTGAAATGGAAGCATTTTACAAGAGTCTGATCTTAGAGCTTTCATTGAACAAAGCCATAGAATATGTGTCCGATCTTAAGAGATTTGTGAAGAGTCGACTGAACCCCAAAAAGATGGACAAGAAACGATCCAAGACTGAATATCATGTCATATCTATGGCTAGTTCTTTGGTTGTGAATCATAAAATCAAAAACCGCAAAGTCAAGCAGTTGACTCGGATCACATGTGAAATTGAGGATTCAACATTCACTCATGTTCAGTTAGACGATGACTCCACAGTAAGCATCCTCCCCAAGTCCGTCTTTGACCAACTCAAACTCGGACAACTCAAAAAGACTAGGGTGATCGTTCAGTTACTCAACTCAAACACGAATGCCACATCGGTTACTCAAGACAGGGAGATAAAGACTGTCCAACTTCCTCCCAATACTTCTCAAGGAAACAAACCGACCAAGAAATTCACCTTTGACCTTAGACATTAGGTGATTTCTAAAGAGTCCTCATCCGGTCCTGATGTAGTTCATCAGATAAGTGCAATAGGTACAACTATGATCCAAGGGCACTTACCTCTGATCAACAAAAGTTGGAGATCCTCTACAGACGACTACTATTCTCCTGAGGACAACTCCAACGATGGCTGGTCTTCTTCATCGGCCCCCTCTTCATCACACTCCACATCTCCATACTATCTCCCTCCACACTCCCGCAAGAAGGTCCGCCGCAAACCTCCTTGATCTTGTACATCCGCAAATCTACCTGGTTCCCCATCTGTATTTATCCATTTATACTTAGGTTAACCTGAGCTTAAGTATAGGGGGACCGGTACCATTGTTTATACAACGCTTATCTTCTTTTATTTTTGACCCATCTGTACTTCGTACGAGCTATGTCTACATTTCACTTTGTGCCATGAGGACATAGCACAAGCTAAGTATAGGGGGGTGTGTTTGTATATATTTTATCCACTTTATCCGTAGCTCGTACTTTAATCATTTTTATCTAACATCGGGGATGGGTACAAGTAGTGTGTATAATACTTGTTTTTCAAAAAAAACAAAGAAAACAAAACAGAAAAACAAAAAAAAACAAAACAAAACGAAAAAACAAACAAAAAAACACCCCAAAAAAATTTTTGCATTAAAAAAAGTCATCACTCATGGTCTTGCATTTCATCAAGCATTTCATTCATTCCTTGATCGATATATTCCTGATACATTCACCATCACTCAAGGCTTGAGGATTTTTGAGGACACTTGATTTCTGAGATCTTGAGATTCTGAGTTAGCCTGCCTTATTCATTAGGGTTTTGAACTTAAGAATCCACACTTCCCTAGTTTGAAAGATTTGAGCGCTATATTGCACTCTTCATCTCTACCTTCAAAAAAGAATATGATCAGCACAATCACTTCCACAACTTCATGATTGATGAGATGAGTTGAGATATCACTTGAGGAACAAGGACTGGAGATTTGAGTTTAGACCCGATCTGATGATATTCGAGAATGGGATAAAGTTAATGAAGGCTTCAAAAAACCTGAGTGTCAGAAAAATCCTAGACAGTATTTGAACAAGTTCATATGCTATCTTTTTGATATTGACCTAAGTGCTGGGGTGTGTTGAAACTTAATAAATATTGTTGATCAGCGTGCGCCAACTTTTGGTAAAAGCAGTGGAGATAGCCAACAAAAGAAAAGAAAAAGAAATGTCAAAGAAAAGCTCTATCATCCAAAGTCAAATTCCAAATGAGCTTCCACTAATGGCGAGCGCCCCCAAACATTATCAAAGTGTCCACTTTGACCAAGCACTAATTAGGACCAAGGAGTCAGGCTGACTCCATAAAAGGGCTCTTCATCGTAAGCGATACAAGTCTGGGTGTCGAAGGTATCTTAGATACTCAAAAGAGACACACCCCGGTGTACTACCAGTAAAACAAGTGTAGACGACTCCAAATTCTCTTGATGGACACATTGATCAACAAAATAAAAATATACTTGTGTTGAGTAATAAGGCACTCGAGAGGCACCTTGTTCCAATGTAAGGGAGAGAAAATCAGACACAATTTTATGTCCTCTATCATCTGGCCGTCCATCTATACATTTCAAGTTTGACAAACTAATGAGACGGTTGACTGAAGCAAGAACAGACTTATTCCCAAGTGTTGAGGATTAGGTCTAGAGGAGAGTCTCTTGGATTGGAACTTTGGGTGATGTCTGGACTTGACTCTCATGAATGCAGTACACTAAAAATCATATCCTTATATTATATGTACAAACAGAGAGTCTAAAAATTAGATAAGTTGGATTCCTTCTGATTAAAGCATGGTTGAGCCCATAATTTCAGGAACACTCAAATTAAGGGTCTTCTATGAATTGAGCCTTGAAAAAGTCACATGCACAGTCAGGGATGTATTCAACTAAGTCATTCATTTATTCATGCTTGGGGACGAGCATGGTCTAAGTAAAGAGGTATGATGAATCTCGTATTCATCATGCTAAATGTGGTCATTTAGGCTCGGTTCCCCAACATTCACATGCATTTAATCATTAATAGAGCATTATTAGCCATCATGCATGTGTGAATAATATTTGCATTTCATCATGCATAAATTGCATTAAAAATCCCAAGTGTAAATTAACCCAAAAAGACACTAAATTCTCACATTTGTAAATAATTCATCCTAACTCCAATTGACCCCAAATCACCTCCATTGTGTAGATATTACTAACCTTATTAAATAAAAAATACAAAAAATTACTAACTCAAATAAGCGTCAAATAATCCCAAAGTCGCATTTCACATCTGACAGACTAAAATGAGCATATCTCCCACATACGGTGTCTGATTTTGATCTACTCACTTTTAAAGTTCTCCATTTTCAAATACCTTCAAAATAAGACCAATTTCATAAAATTCGGAGCCCATATGTGAAAGTTGGGTTTTGGGCCTCTTTTGCGCATTTTAACTTTTTGCTATTTTTCACCTGAGTTTTTATGTTCATAATTAACCCTTTTAATTTTATTTCTTCATTATTTTTCTTTGATGAAAGTTTTATTCAGGGAAATAAAAACCCAAATACAGATCAAAACTGAAATAAAAGAAACTGACCGAGTCCAAGCGTCCGTTTTCAGTCTGTACAAAAGTTGTGTGTTTCTTACTTCTATTTTATTTTCCTATTTTCTTATTTATTAAAAATAAAAAAAATAGATTATTGTGTAATTAATTTTCTTGTATTTTATCGTAATTTTTCTATAATTTTTATCCTCTCTAAAACCATCAAAAAATTACAAAAATCCTAAAAACCCGGTTTTCTATACACATGGAGAACCACCAAAAATACCACTTCTCAGAGATGACCTCCTTTGCTCCTGGGTCCTTCATGAAAGTTGTAGATCTCGACGAGTCGAACAACATTCGTGAAGGAAAATTTTCGATCCAAGGTTTCCTTCTATTTCTTATCTCTCTTTAATGTCGAAATTTTTTTTAGGGCGCCACGTGGCAGCTCCTGGGCATGCCACGTGGCACCCCATCTCACCCTCTCTCTCCAGACCACCCCTAGGTCACGTGCCCAGCACGTGACCCCACCTTCTTCCCCATCCAGGTGTTACCCCCTCCCCTTCCCCGCAGTCGTTCCCAACTCTACCCCGCCATGCACGTGCAGCCATTCTCACCTCACCACAAACGTTTTTTCTACTCGCCTGCATAATGGCCCGCCATCGCTACCTATAAAGGTCCCATCCTCACCGGCCGCAGAGACCATCCGCCCTTCATTCCTTGAGCGCCGATGATAGGGGTATGCTCACACCATCGGTGAGATCCAGGAGTTGAAACCTCCTGTCGCAACTCTTCTTCGAGCTTGCAAAGCTTCGAGGAATCTTCATCTTCCTCAGAGGCGAGAATCGGAGCAAGCATCGGCTCCTTTGCTCCAAACCCCGACGATCACCACTCCATCATCGAGCTCCGCCAATGAACGCCTTCTACTCTGCTCCGTGTCACCGACCTCCACGCCGACAACGTCGTCTCATCCAGTCGCCGAACGCCCATCGACGGAGTTGCTGCTCCTCCGCACCTCCGCCGCCCATGCTCGGTAGCAACGTCACCCCCGAGCACCTTCGTCCCATCTTCCTCTCCTACAGAACCGCCTCGGCCCGAGCCTCAGCCACCTCCGCCGAGCCCCAGCAGCGAGCTCGCCCGCCCCTCGCACCGTGTGTCGGCTGAGGTGCAGATTCGTCTCCTCCGGCCTCCAGCACCAACCTACCTCTTGTACGCGGCCTGGCCGCTTCTCCGCCTTGGCACACCGCAACGAATAGTCGTCGTGGGATCAAGGGCAAGCCTTTATACTACGGCCCATAGGCTGCCACGTGCGTCACCCCGAGCCAGCCTCCGAACCTCGAGGTTCGGGGCCCCCGAACCACCATCCGGCTACCACGTAGGCTCGGGCATCCGAGCCCGAGCTCCGCTGCCCGAACCTCTGCCTTGTCACCCGAGCTCCAACTTTTACAAATTACTAATAAGTCCTCCTAGGGACCTCTTTGCAAGAAAACTTTATTTTATTTACATTTAAGTCCCTGGAATTTCATTTTAGCATATCTTTTTCATCCGAACTCCGTTTTGAGCATATAATATGTCATTTTGAAGCTATTTCCATGCTCTATCACTTGGCATAATTTGTGGACACATTAGAGGGTGTTTATTGATAATTATTATTGATGATATCTATTGGCATATGCTGGCTTATTTTGACATATCTGTGTCATATTTTCCTTGGAAAAATTGATGATTTCTTTTGCAGGAACACGGCTGAGGACTTGAACTTTACATCGCATAATTCTCTCTTAATTATTGATTATAATATTTGGGGATTTAAATCACATCATTTCGAGGATAGATTCTACGCTTAGTTATTCTCATGGATTGATTATACATGCAATCTGGGATTAATTTTGATTATTTCCATTGATCTATATCTGTCGATCTGTGATAAATTTAGAGGACTTTGGTTAACATATTATTGAGCAAAAATCCCAATCTCAGATCCTGTGCTGAACTGTTGTCCCTGTATATTTCTTCGCATCTGTATCAAATTTGCATCTCATTGCATTGTACATTTTTTCAACACAGAAATTAATCGAGCATAAATTTAATTCTTTAATTTGATTTAAGACCACACAACTAAGAATCATTGTTCCTTGTGTTCGACCTTGGTAGACTTGCCAAGTAAAAACACTCCACAACATTCACAGATTGTGGTATTTTAATCGACTGATTTTTGCCTCCTATACTACAATTTGTGATTATCAAAGAGGCAAATTTCGCGCTCCATCAAATGGCGCCTTTGCCGGGGAACGATGAATTTTTAAGGTTTTAAATCATTTTTGTAATTGATTTTTGTGAAGTTAATTTTTGTGCCAATTTTTTTTCGTATTTTACTTTGCATTTCTCTTACTTCTGCTACTAACCACAAAATCTCTCATTGCAGACTACTAGGAGCAAATTTCTGGTATCTAATCAAGGATCTGCAAGGATGAAGAATTGCATTTTATTTTGTGAGAGAGAGTTTAATCTAGATTTAATTCTCGCATTATTCTCAGGGTCCCTCTCTTTGAACCCTTGTAATAATTCAGACTGAACACTTCTATGGTGTGTCGGGTCTGTTTCAACCCCATCTGTGTGCTTGGGACCCAACTTGAGTGGTGTAGGACTTAGGCACATATACGTTTGCTTGTTTATTATTTGATTGTGCTCGTAATTCTTAGGCCACACTTTCACTAATTAAACACACTGTAGATCGTTCCACATTTGCCAAAAATTTAAATCAATTCTTCCCGCAAATAGAACTATCTGTTTAGGACGTTTTTCATCTGTGCATATCATTTAGTGTAAATTTTAATTCCTTGTACTGCATCCCGTATGAAGAATGCGAGGATTCACTGTAAGTCCTTCTCTTAAGCATGCATCATTGATTTACATTTGCATTGGCTTTTCCGATTCTCCTTTCTCATGTTTTACAACTTAGGATTTAAAGGAATTGAGACTGCTCGTTAGGCGTGAATTTCTGTGCTCACATAAACTATAGTGATAACCTTAATTTAAAATCGGGACTGCTAACCAAGGCAACTGTAAATAAATGGACATAAAATTAATGTGTGTTTGGTGGAGAGGAACCCACTCATTATTTGTAAGGACTAGAACACACACTTTGGAAAGAGCCCAAAATCGAAGTACTTCTTCAGACTACTGATTTTATAAATAGTTAGCTACTTTTCAGTGAGGGTCTCGGGTAGCCATTTACGGCCCGACTTCCCTTAGCAGAGTAGGTGGTTTAGAGGACACCGTGGAAGGCTCCGTCCTCAAGTAACATGGGTAGCCGTTTAAACGGTCCGTACTTACACCTATACTGGCTGAAAGTAGGTGCAACTAGTTGTATGAACTCGGGATAGTCTTTGTGAAATATTTCGACACCTAACAGCTCCGCTTAATTTTCAAGATTGTTTTGTCATTAAATTAAAATTGAAAAGATAAGAGACCGAACCCTAACGTGCCTTCACCCGTGTTGAGTGGGTAAATCAACGTGTTTGTTTTGTGTTTGATTTGTGTGCGTCAATGACCTTGCAATCGCAAGAAAATCGTGGTTCGCTAATCATTCCATCCCTCTTGAGAAGATGTCGGCACAATGGTCTTCTTTTCCGATCTGCACGACCTTGTCCCGATATCCTTCTTCTCACACTCCTCAGGAAAACCTAATCTTCAAATCAGGTTCCCCTCAGCCATCATTCTCTTCCTGCCCATACATCCCACCCTATGACCACACTTCTTCTTGGAATAGCCCTCTCTCACATTCTGATAATCTTATGGACATGAGAGAGAGATCAGAATCGAGGATGAACAATAGAGTGACCGATATTGACAATAGAACACGATTTCCGATTACTATGATCTCACAACCTCTTAAACCATCCCTTACTCAAGATGACTATCCTCTAGAGTACAATCAATTTTCCTTCGATAATCCACGAGAAAACCAAAGTCAAGGAAATATAATTCATGACCAGAGCATAATGTTTATGAATAATCAATACTCTACCCGAGGTTACATACCAGAATCATGACACATGGAGTATGGTTATTCAATCACTAGTCATGAGATGTTTGAGGATGAGATTGCTTGGATTAATCATAGAGCAGACACTTTAACCGAGAGAATATATGATCTCATCCAATTCATGCAGAATTCAAAAGAAGTGAGACCACCACCATGCGAACCACTAGATTATCATGTGACTCTCAATCAGACATGACCACTGACCTCTGATCCCCTAACTGACCATATTATAGAAAATACCAAAAAAATTAAAAAAATTAAAAATACAAAAAAATTGGACAATTCTGAAATGGAAGCATTTTGCAAGAGTCTGATCTTAGAGCTTCCACTGATCAAAGCCATAGAATATGTGCCCCATCTTAAGAGATTTGTGAAGAGTTGACTGAACCCCCAAAAGACGGGCAAGAAATGATCCAGGACTGAATATCATGTCATATCTATGGCTAGTTCTTTGGTGATGAATCATAAAATCAAAAGCCGCAAAGTCAAGCGGTTGACTCGGATCACATGTGAAATTAAGGATTCAACATTCACTCATGTTCTGTTAGACGACGACTCCACAGTAAACATCCTCCCCAAATCCGTCTTTAACCAACTCAAACTCGGAAAACTCAAAAAGACTAGGGTGATCATTGAATTACCCGATCGATCTACCAAGAGATCGTGGGGGATTGTTTCTGTCGTCGTAAATTTATGAGGTAAAGAACATAAAGTGGACTTTATTATCCTTGACATTGACCACCTCGGAAGTGACATCAACACCCCCAGCCATAAACTACAAAATCACCATGAACAATCTCCCCCGATCGAAGCAGCGCATGACCCTTCAAGAATTGGTCGACTTTTACGGGGATTCATCTGATGAGGAACAAATGAATGCCACATCGGTTACTCAAGACAGGGAGATGAAGACTATCCAACTTCCTCCCAATACTTTTCAAGGAAACAAACCGACCAAGAATGTCACCTTTAACCTTGGACATCAGGTGATTTCTAAAGAGTCCTTGTCCAATCCTGATGTGCTTCATCAGATAAGTGCAATAGGTACAGCTCTGATCCAAGGGCACTTACCTCTGATCGACAAAAGTTGGAGATCCTCTGCAGAAGACTACTATTCTCCTGAGGATGACTCCGACGATGGCTGGTCTTCTTCATCGACCCCCTCTTCATCACACTCCACATCTCCATACTATCTCCCTCCACACTCCCGCAAGAAGGTCCATCGCAAACCTCCTCGATCTTGTACATCCGCAAATCTACCCGGTTCCCCATCTGTATTTATCCGTTTATACTTAGGCTAACCTGAGCTTAAGTATAGGGGGACTGGTACCATTGTTTATACAACGCTTCTCTTCTTTTATTTTTGACCCATCTATACTTCGTACGAGCTATGTCTACATTTCACTTTTTACCATGAGGACATAGCACAAGCTAAGTATAGGGGGTGTTTTTGTATATATTTTATCTACTTTATCCATAGCACGTACTTTAATCATTTTTATCTAACATCGGGGATGGGTACAAGTAGTGTGTATAATACTTGTTTTTCAAAAAAAAAACAAAATAGAAAAAAAAACAAAACAAAACAAAAAAACAAACAAAAAAACACCCAAAAAAACTTTTTGCATTAAAAAAAATCATCACTCATGGTCTTGCATTTCATCAAGCATTTCATGCATTCCTTGGTCGATATATTCCTGACACATTCACCATCACTCAAGGCTTGAAGATTTTTTAGGACACTTGATTTCTGAGATCTTGAGATTCTGAGTTAGCCTGCCTTAGTCATTACGGTTTTGAACTTAAGAATCCACACCTCCCTAGTTTGAAAGATTTGAGCGCTATATTGCACTCTTCATCTCTACCTTCAAAAAAGAATATGATCAACACAATCACTTCCACAACTGCATGATTGATGAGATGAGTTGAGATATCACTGGAGGAACTAGGACTGGAGATTTGAGTTTAGACCCGATCTGATGATATTCGATGATGGGATAAAGTTAATGAAGGCTTCTGAAAACCTGAGTGTCAGCAAAATCCTAGCCAGTATGTGAACAAGTTCATATGTTATCTTTTTGATATTGACCTAAGTTCCAGGGTATGTTGAAACTTAATAAATATTGTTGATCAGTGTGCGCCAACTTTTGGTAAAAGCAGTGGAGCTAGCCAACAAAAGAAAAGAAAAAGAAATGTCAAAGAAAAGCTCTATCATCCAAAGTCAAATTCCAAATAAGCTTTCTCCAATGGCGAGCACTCCCAAACATTTTCAAAGTGTCCACTTGGACCAAGCGCTAATTAGGACCAAGGAGTCGAGTTGACACCATAAAAGGGCTCTGCATTATAAGCGATACAAGTCTGGGTGTCGAAGGTATCTTAGATACTCAAAAGAGACACACCCCGGTGTACTCCCAGAAAAACAAGTGCAGACGACTCCAAATTCTCTTGACGGACACATTGATTAATAAAATAAAAATATACTTGTGTTGAGTAATAAGGCACTCGAGAGGCACCTTTTTCCAATGTAAGGGAGAGAAAATCAGACACAATCCTATGTCCTCCATCATCTGCCCGTCCATCTATACATTTCAAGTCTGACAAACTAATGACACGGTTGACTGAAGCAAGAACAAACTTATTCCCTAGTGTTTAGTATTAGGTCTAGAGGAGAGTCTCTTGGATTGGAACTTTGGGTGATGTCTCGACTAGACTCTCATGAATGCAGTACACTAAAAATCATATCCTTATATTATATGTACAAACAGAGAGTCTAAAAATTAGATAAGTTGGATTCCTTCTGATTAAAGCATGGTTTAGCCCAGAATTTTAGGATCACTCAAATTAAGGGTCTTCTATGAATTGAGCCTTGAAAAAGTCACATGCACAGTCAGGGATGTATTCAACTAAGTCATTCATTCATTCATGCTCGGGGACGAGCATGGTCTAAGTATAGGGGTATGATGAATCTCGTATTCATCATGCTAAATGTGGTTGTTTAGGCTCTGTTCCCCAACATTCACATGCATTTAATCATTAATAGAGCATTATTATCCATCATGCATGTGTGAATAATATTTGCATTTCATCATGCATAAATTGCATTAAAAATCCCAAGTGTAAATTAGCCCAAAAAGACGCTAACTTCTCACATTTGTAAATAATTCATCCTAACTCCAATTGACCCCAAATTACCTCCATTTTGTAGATATTACTAACCTTATTAAATAAAAAATACAAAAAAATTACTAACTCAAATAAGCGCCAAATAATCCCAAAGTCTAATATCACATCTGACAGACTAAAATGAGCATATCTCCCACATACATTGTCCGATTTTGGTCTACTCACTTTTAAAGTTCTCCATTTTCAAATACCTTCAAAACAAGACCAATTTCATAAAATTCGGAGCCCATATGTGAAAGTTGGGTTTTGGGCCTCTTTTGCGAATTTTGACTTTTTGCTATTTTTGACCTGAGTTTTTATGTTCATAATTAACCCTTTTAATTTTATTTCTTCTTCATCATTGTTCTGTGGTGAAAGTTTTATTAAGCGAAATAAAAGTCCAAATCCAGATCAAAACTGAAATCAAAGAAACTGACCGAGTCCAAGCGTCCGTTGTCAATCTGTACAAAAGTTGTGTGTTTCTTACTTCTATTTTATTTCCCTATTTTCTTATTTATTAAAAATCCAAAAAAAGTATATTATTGTGTAATTAATTTTTTTGTATTTTATTGTATTTTTTCTATAATTTTCATCCTCTCTAAAACCAAAAAAAAATTACAAAATCCCAAAACCCGATTTTCTATACACATAGAGAACCACCAAAAATACTTCTTCTCACAGATGACCTCTTTTGCTCCTGGGACCTTCATGAAAGTTGTAGATCTCGACGAGACGAACAAATTTTGTGAAGAAAACTTTTCGATCCGAGGTCTCCTTCTATTTCGTATCTCTCTTTAATGTCAATTTTTTTAGGGTGCCACGTGGCAGCTCCTGGGCATGCCACGTGGCACCCCATCTCACCCTCTCTCTCCAGACCACCCCTGGGTCACGTGCCCAGTACGTGACCCCACCTTCTTCCCCATCTAGGCGTTACCCCCTCCCCTTCCCCGCAGCCGTTCCCAACTCTGCCCCGCCATGCACGTGCAGCCGTTCTCACCTCACCACCAACGTTTCTTCTCCTCGCCAGCATAACGGCCCGCCATCGCTACCTCTAAAGGTCCCATCCTCACCGGCCGCAGAGACCATCCGCCCTTCATTCCTTAAGAGCCGGTGACAGGGGCATGCTCACACCATTGGCGAGATCCAGGACTTGAAACATCCTGCCGCAGCTCTTCTTCGAGCTTGCAAAGCTTCGAGGAACCTTCATCTTCCTCTGAGGCATGAAACAGAGCAAGCATCGGCTCCTTTGCTCCAAACCCCTACGATCACCACTCCACCATCGAGCTCCGCCAACGAACGCCTTCTACTCCGCTTTGTGTCGCCGACCTCCACGCCGACAACGCCGTCTCCTCCAGTCGCCGAACGCCCATCGACGGAGCTGCTGCTCCTCCGCACCTCCGCCACCCAAGCTCAGCCGCAACGTCACCCTCGAGCACCTTCGTCCCATCTTCCTCTCCTGGAGAACCGCCTCCGCCCGAGCCTCAGCCACCTCCGCCGAGCCCCAGCAGCGAGCTCACCCGCCCCTCGCGCCGTGTGTCGGCCGAGGTGCGGCTTTGTCTCCTCCGGCCGCCAGCACTGCCCCACCTCTTGTACGCGGCCTGGCCGCTTCTCCGCCTTGGTGCACTGCAACGAACAGTCGTCGTGGGATCAAGGGCAAGCCTTGATCCTACGGCCCATAGGCTGCCACGTGCATCACCCCGAGCCAGCCTCCGAGCCTCGAGGTTTGGGGCCCCCGAACCACCATCCGGCTGCCGCGTAGGCTCGGGCATCCGAGCCCGAGCTCCGCTGCCCGAACCTCTGCCTTGTCACCCGAGCCTCCTCGCGCACGTGCTACGCACATGTATGCGGGGAAAATTGCATTGAAGCCCCCGCAATTTTCTGAAATTAAATATATGCCCCAGCTAGTGGGTAAATTACAAAGGGACCCCTCAAACTTTTACAAATTACAGATAAGTCCTCCTAGGGACCTTTTTGCAAGAAAACTTTATTTTATTTACATTTTAGTCCCTGGAATTTCATTTTAGCATATCTTTTTCATATGAACTCCGTTTTGAGCATATAATATGTCATTTTGAAGCTATTTCCATGCTCTATCACTTGGCATAATTTATGGACAACTTCGAGGGTATTTATTGATAATTATTATCGATGATATCTATTGGCATATGCAGGCTTATTTTGACATATCTGTGCCATATTTTCCTTAGAAAAATTTATGATTTCTTTTGCCAGAACACGGCTGAGGACTTGAACTTTACATCGAATAATTCTCTCTTAATTATTGATTATAGTATTTGGGGATTTAAATCACATCATTTCGAGGATAGATTCTATGCTTAGTTATTCTCATGGATTGATTATACATGCAATCTGGGATTAATTCTGATTATTTCGATTGGTTTATATATGTCGATCTGTGATAAATTTCGAGGTCTTTGGTTAACATATTATTGAGCAAAAATCCTAATCTCAGATCTTGTATTGAACTGTTGTCCCTGTATATTTCTTCGCATCTGTATCACATTTGCATCTCATTGCATTGTACATTTTTTCAACACAGAAATTAATCGAGCATAAATTTAATTATTTAATTTGATTTTAGACCACGCAACTAAGAATCACTGTTCCCTGTGTTCGACCTTGGTAGACTTGCCAAGTAAAAATACTCCACAACATTCACAGATTGTGGTATTTTGATCGATTGATTTTCGCCTCCTATACTACAATTTACGATTATTAAAGAGGCAAATTTCACGCTCCATCACCCATGGAATTTATTTTATTTGCAAAAATGCCCCTTCTAGGACATTGATTTTTGATGTTTTATCTATTTATTAATTATAGCTATTGTACTCCTAAAAATTCCCAAAAAAGGGTTGGATGCTTCATGCCATTTACTTTCACTCCCTTATTTTTTATTGGCATTTTTTTGCATTTAATCCATTTATTAAAAATCAAATAGAGAACATATATTCCTTGTTTGATTTATAAAGTACCAAAAAAATATCAAAATATCTTTAAAAATTCCAAAAAAAATTTGTGGCATATTTTGACCCATTTTAATTACAGACCAAAAATCACTAAGAATTGAAAAACAAAAAGCCTAAAAATCTAAAACCGCCAAAATCTTATATTAGAAATCCTTGAAAATACCTAAAAATATCTTTTTCTGTTTTATAATTTTATTTATACAAATATTTATATATTAAATTTCATTTGGATAATTTTGTGATTTTATTCTATTTTTAAAATACAAATCAACCTCGGGTATTTAATTAATCCTTTATTTGTATATTTTTTATTTTAAAAATACATAAAATTAGCAAATTTTCTGGAAAATTACAAAAATATTAGAAAAATTTTAAGACAAAATAAAAAAACTTTATTTTCTAGATTTTCTCTATATTTAAGTTGCATTTCTAAATGTGCTACTCTATTATATATATATCTTTATATATGCTATAATGTTTATATACAAAATAATATACAAAAAAACAAAAAGAAAATATAAAAAGAGAAAATTATAAATTAAAAATATATAAAAATAAAATTAGAAAATGAAAAATTAAAAACCCACTAAAAGATCTATGCATACATATGATGAATGACTCGGTTGTACATAATAACCATAGGCTACCTGGATTGCTCTATGTTGTTCGACCTCTACATTCTTTCTTGCTATGCATATTATGGTAAAGAAAATAAATGTTAATTCCACATTTTTGCTATTAATTGAATTATGTATATTATGGATTGTTTGCTGATTAAATCTAAGGTTTTCGTCGGTCACTTCGATGACAGTGCCCTCGCCTTTTGTGGAACACATGACCAATGAATATCCTCGGGTTTATCACTAGGTTGGGGTGCACCAGCCTCCAATTGGGCTTGTGCATGTTTCCATTCGTGTGTGTCTGAATCTAGTGGATTCTGCCCCTCAGAACTTCATACATACAAAGTGCTTGTCCAAGTTAGGTCACTGTCTAAAAGAATCATGCATTTGTCTAGAAATATTCTATTTAGACCAATCGAGATGACATGTGAATATACTCTTGTGGACTCAAAGAATTAAGTCGCTCGACCTGAAAAGTCTCAACTCCAGTTCCTATAAGGTTCCTATGAAATTAAGCGGATTAAGGTCTTAACCAAGCTGCATTCTTCAGACTTTATTGTAGATTAGCTTAATTCCTAATATCATTCTGAAAAAATACGCAAATGCAATAAATTTTTTTATTTGAAATGCTATTTTTGATTTAAGCATTTTATATGGGTCTTAAAGAGCTTTGAAAATTTATATGAATTTTAAAGTTTTTCAAATTTATGAAATTTTAATAGAGTTAGAGAATTAAATTTATTTACAAGTATTAACAAGAATTATGTACATATTCACAAAGGATTTTATACAAAAGTATATACAAGAATTATACAAGTTTTACACAATATTTTAATTACGAAAATATTACTTACAAATTCTATATACAACTTTTAATAATAGGTTTTTATTTACACGAGAATTTTATATGCAGCTTTTATGAAAGAGTTTTATTTCCAAAAGAGTTTTATACACTTTACAAGTAATTGTGGACTTTATTTACATGAATTTTACAACAAGTTTATATATATATATAAATTTACACACATAATTTATATACATGGTTGGAAAATAATTTTACAAAACTAGTTGACAAAAGATTTTTACAAATAATTTTACAAAATTTTTACAAAACATTTTGCATAGAATTGTCTAAAACTTTTGCAAATATTTTAAATACCAATTTCAAACATTCTATTTTCAAAACAATTTTATTAATAATAATTTTTTTACAAAATTGAATTTTGAATTATTTTTCAAACAAAATGATTACGAATATTTTACAATAACTTCTACAAAAAATTATTTTAAAAAGATGTTAACAAAAAAATTAAAAGTATTTTACTAAAAATGTTACAAATATTTTAACAAAAAAGTTTACAAATATTTTACAAATCATTTTACAAAACATTTTTATTCTGATTTTATACATTAAGAGACACTTTATTAAAACAATAAAGTACGAGTTATGGCTTAAGTATATATACAATATATACGACACCCCCTATATTTAGCTCGAACTATATCCTTATAGTGAACAAGAAGCGACAAAGGAAGACATAACTCATGTTAAGTATAGAAAATGAAAAGAATCCTATGCTACAATCACTCAAAGAATGAAGAATAAAATGAACCGAAGACGGTCATCCTCCGATACTAAGGATCAAATAATCCTAAGTATAGAAGACTGTACAAAAGGGGATAATAGAGGAAAGAAAATACAACTAGAGTAATGACACAGAATGAAAATTGAACAACTCAAGTCATTCACCTCCTCTATACTTAAGATCTAGTCATCCTTAGAGGTGAATGATGAAAATAGAAGAAAGAAAGAATACAATGAGAGGAATATACAAGGTGAAAATCATCTCATGTATTAGATGCAGAAGAAATCAAAGAATCATCATTTGATATCACATGAATAGAATCAACAATGGACAAGAATGTGTAGTGCTCTAGATACGGCTTCAGTAACTATCTGTTGACCACAAAAGGTTATGCACCAGATAATAACTGTGAAATGACAGTGCTACCACTGTCATGCGCATATCTCACATAAAGGCCCTGACCATCTGCTCTTCAGTTTGCTTGGAAATAACTTCAACTTTGTGTCAAACAACCACATCTTTTGATTAGGCTCGAAAGTCTTCCTCCCTATATGTTTGTCATACCATCTCTTGACTTTATCATTATACATAAGGCGATTGTCGTAAGCATAGTCTCAGAATTCCAACAATCTATTTAGATCAACTTTCCTAAAATGTCCTGCTTTTTCTGAATCCAAATTGCATACATTGATTTCCCACAAAGATTTTTGAATTAACTCTCTTGGCAAGGTTTTCCATATACTAAGCGATAGGGAGGCACCTAGAGGAGACTTGTAAGCCTTAAAATAGGCCTATAGAATTGAGTCAAGCAACCGCGACTAGTTCTTCCTATCTGGACGAACAAGTTTTTGTAGAATCATCTTTATCTCTCTATTAGAAATATCAGCCAAATCGTTAGTCTGGAGGTAGTAAGGAGACGCGACATGGTGCTCGATGATGTACTCCTTCACAATATTTCTAACCTCTCTATTGATAAAGTGGCTTCCCCCATCTGAAATGTCTTGGAAATCCCAAACTACGAGTTAATGTTGTCCTTAAGAAAGTGACAAACAATACGACTATCAACGGTTCAGGTTGGAATAGACTTCACCCGACAATAACATAATCCATGGGAAGCAGGATGTACTCATATCCCAAACTGCTAGGGAATGGACCCATGAAGTCTATGCCCCACGCGTGAAAAAATATCTGATATCTGGATATACTTGAGGGGCATTATATTTTTGGAACCAATGTTTCCTCCCATTCTCTGACAATCAGTACAACCTTTGACATAAGCTATATCATCCCTAAAAGAGTTGGCCATCAAAGGTCACAATGAAGAACCTTAACTGTCGCTCTCTTGAAGGTTATGGGAATAACCTTAGGCACATAACATAAACAAGAAAATCACATCATATGCAATCGGGAGTAACTAGTCACACTAGTTGCTCGAGGCAACAGAATTTATTTTTAAAAAAATGATGAAACCACATGATCTGAGAACACTTCTCGGATCGTTTCATCTAAACCACATGCATGTATTAAGATTACCTTGAAGCGTGGTTGCGATCGAGTCTCTAAACGAAGAGACCTCCTGTCTCAAGTTTGATCCAACAGAGGAGATGCTTGCGAGCGTGTTTGATAAAAGGTGTGCTCCTCACAATCCATGTTGATGTTCCAGTCGGTGAATCTCTTGATCTCGTCTCATGAGATCCGATGTCTTCTTCACGAGCGAAGTGCACTGAAGGAGACAAAGTTCCACGAGTGGTAAAAGCGGCACAACATCGTGGCGACGATGACGACCCTCTTTAAGGTTTGGATGGACGAGCACTATAAGGAGGAGAGAGAGAGGCTTGGCATGTAGAGAGAGAGAGAGCATATATTTTTGTGTTCCCTTGAAGAGCTAGGGTTGCCTCTTCTTATAGAGTATTTTGGGAGCCCATGGATTCCAATCCATGTGAAACATAAAATCAATGGTTGAGATTGATTTGTGTTTCTATTTAATGGCCATGATTTTGTTGTAAAAAATACATCTTCAATTAATTTATATTAAATTATATATATATATTGAATAATCAACATAATTTAAATTGAACTAATAAATTAAGATAGAAGTTTTAGGAAGGAGGCCACCCACCCCCCTAAAAAGGGAGGACGGTCACCCTTGAGAACAAGTCAAAGGGTGGCCGTCCACCATCCACTAAATGGATGGTGTTGGCTCCTCTAATCTTTATATGTATTGAAAACAACTTTTGTAACTTAATTCACAAAAATAATTCCAAATTAATTTTGTGAATATTTTAATCATGCCATTAAATAATTGTGAATCATATTCACAACCCAAAGTAAAATGTAAATTGTATTTCCAATTAATTTTTAATGTGGATCCAATTCACATCAATAATTAATTTAAAGATACTATTTACAATAAGATTTCTCTCTAATATATTATAAATCATATTTATAATATACATATAAATAATATGGATAGTGCTATCCACATTATTCATGTCCTTGATAATTAAATCACATTTAATTATTTTGGATCACTATTCTCATTGTCGAAATAACATGAATCACATTCACATCTTTGATACTTAAACCATATTTAATTATCTTAGATAATTCTCCTTATTTGGCCAAATAACATGAATAAAATTCATATTATTCATGTAAATCACTTTTAACTATCAATTTTCCTCAATGCTCAGATACATTATCAACAATAAAATTATCCTTGAACTCTTTTAAGAATAATGTGCTTTCTCCGTGGATACTTGGAGATAAGGACATGGAGATTTTACGTTCCACGTATAGTGACTTGGACATTGAGATCATACCTCAAATCCATATCACAGAAACCCCCCATAGATGTTTGATTAAATCAAAATCGTAAATCTAATCTTCTTATTGCATATGAATCATATTCAAATTAATGTCCAACAGTTGGAGCAAGATTAGATTACTTTTCTATGAGAGAAGTCACTAAAATACAAACCTGTTTCATCACTCCCTCAGAATGGAAGCGTCATGGTTATACAATCGTTTATTGATCACATCACCCTCAGGTATTCCTAATACATTTACATCCTACATACTAGAAGACCTAGGATAAAACTGAAGTTTTAGATCTTATATACACAGTCTCTTCAAGGTTTTATCATTAAGTTTCTCATTTGATACTGAGAGTCGATACCGATCATATACTTTCCAAAAGCATATATCATACCTAGGTATTGATCATATACTTTCTAAAAGTATATATTAAACCTACAAATTCAATCAGGCTTCCAAAGCGAGAGGACCATGCATGGAATTTGATTCCCATTATCTCATGAATGAGCTCATGTCTTTCAGTTCAGTAATGAACCTGTACGATCCCTTGAGAGATCATATTACTCATATGCCCTTGTATGAACACCAACGCGCCTGTGTATAGACCTTGATTAGATCATCAACCTATCGTTCTGTCAAATGTACATACTTAGACATATAGTAACACATCTGTCTCCGACCAGAGGATGCGTGCCTATATCATGATAGCATATGACATAGGTCTTGTTTATCTCGATCTCATTAAGTCATCTCTTTGACATAACTTATGTAACACCTTCGAATATCTATTCCTATAGACATGACCTACATCAAGAGGTCGGTTAAATATCAACCCATTAGAGAAAGGATTGTCATCTCCTACTTAGGCTGGAGATCCTCTCTTAATAATCATTTGACAGTGCTTGATGAGTCCTCAATCTAACTCTTTAGATATCACCCAAGCACTAACCTCTATGATTCAACAATTGAATCAACTTCTATATGATAATCAAGATGGCCATGGTACATAACCCTAATTGTACTAAGGGACCTATTATGAAAATTAATTATTTCTTTTCAGTCTTTACAGTCCTTTCGCTTTAAAGGAGAGAGTCCTTCATTGAAGCCTACCTGTTATAATAGATTCACAAGAGGTATGACCCTCACCTTCAGTGACAGTGACAAGGCCCACCTCTCCTCTCTGAAAATGAGTCTGCTAATGCAGGTACAGATTTGGTCAAGAGGAAGAAACTGATAACATCGTAGCTGCTCATGGTGATTCTTGCTTCTTTTTTTCCATCTCGATAGATTGTTCCAGGCATTACACACCAGCAGAGGGTGATGTAGCCCCCGTGTCAAACTAAATATGAGCATCAAATCGGATCTTGATTTCCAGAAAATCTTACTTGTAGGGTTGTGTCCTGTCCAAAAGAGCCTTCTTAGGCCGGTAACCGGGGGGCGTAAAAAGTCCTTTACTTTGGTTTGCCGGACAACTTCGGGACTAATATCAAAATCAAGTGAGAATCCGCAAATCTTTCTTCATCCTACTACTTCACTCGCACCATACATGACGAGAGCAACATCGATGTACTTATATCAGATCAGGGAATGATATTTGCAATAACATTTATTGCATAATGGCTCGCATGTCCAACAACGCTTCCCCGAATGGTCTCCTCCAGCTTCTACTATAACAATGATCAATGACACTAGTGTATTCCTCCTGAGAATGCACCTCCTCCAAATACAGTTGGTACCCTCATGAAATAGGTATGGATCCTCCCACTGGTAAAAATTTATCTTAGGCAAAAACTTGTCAACCTTAATCCTTAGCCAATCTTGTGGAACTTTCTTGGAGATAAGAGTTGTCACGACCCATATCCGGATCTAGTTACTCAACAATAATTTATTCAGCAATCACAACTAACATTCATGAATGGACTGCAATTAAATTGCTAAGAAGAAGTCATTCAACCATTTTCCATTCACAAAATAAAGTTTACACGATGCATTATTGATGAATCTCCATTTCATCACCTTTATTCTTTCATTTTGGCCTTCAAACCTAGCTGAATGCATGTATATATCATCATTAAATCACACAGAATACTGTATAAAATACTGCACATGTATTGTATTTATAGCCAAAATAAAAGAATAAAGGAAAGAAAAGAAAAATAGCGAAGTGTCAAGGACACTGAAGTGAACCTAGCCCCCGAGACTCCGTCATCATGATGACTTAGTCGACAAGTAATACTGTACGGGGAGATAGGGTGGCTAATTGTACAGAAAATACATAGCAAGCACTCTATTAAAATAAGCCGATAATTGCTTTTTGGGACCTATTTTATTCTTTATTATTGATACCTCAAAAAATAAAACTTTGTATATGAAAGTTGCATATAATAATACATAAAAAAATACAAAATTTGTTTCACATGAAAATAATATACAGTGTGCATGTTATACACAAAATAAATTCCAACAGTCAAACTTCACAGACCCATATCTCCCAAATAAAAACTCAAAATCTATCAAGACCTTTAATTGTATTAATAAGCTATTTAATGAAAGTTGTTTCATATTTTTTGGAGTTAAGGAGAAAAAGTTAGGTTTTGGACCCATATTGTATAGTATACCCGATTAAAATAACCATTTTATTTATTATTCATTATTTTTGTAAATTTAGATTTTTATAATTTTGTAAATATTATTTATAATATATGTACATATTAAAATAGGCATAAAATAATAAAGAAAGCATAGAAATAAATTGGGTATATACAATTCATAGATGAAATACCTATGTCTACACCTATATAAATAATACACCTATTTATTTAAGTGTATATCATATCAGAAAAATATACTAAAAATATATGTAAGCATATAAAAATGAGTTATAAATTTATAAAATAATAAACTAAAGTAATAAAATCATAAATACAAATAAAAATAAAATACCTAAAACATAGGTAAATATACCTATATATGTACCCTAAAAACTTTACTTGTAAATAAACACCTCTAATAAATAAATAAAAATATCCATAAAATACTACAGGAAATTAAAAACATTTTTTATTTTACAACCTAAAAATAATGAAAATGAATTCTATTTATTATTCAATTTCTAAGGCATTTTTGCCTTGGAATTTCTTGGTTGATCCACTTGGACCAACCAGGCTCATTTCTTTGTTGACCTTGGTCAACTGTTCGGTCTCCCTTCTGACGTCTGTAAGATGTCACAAGGTCGCCTTCTTCTCCTATTTCTCCACACCTCTCCATTCACCCATTACTCTCAAAACCACCACCATCTCGTAGCCACTTCGTCCTTCATCCACACACATCCTAGAATCTCCAACTACCCTTACCGGATCGCACACATGATCTCCTCGAAACTGATCAAAATCCCCTTATAAATACGACCCCTTGAACCATTTTGGCATTTTGATCCCTCTTCTTTGAGCTTTAGCCCCTCAGATCAGTCGTAATGGCCTCCCCATTGTGACAATGCGGCTTGGCCTTTGATTTGCAACGAGGAGAGCCCTTTGAGGAGGTTCATCCATCCATTGCTGGAGCTCCACTGGCAGGTCTCTCTCTTGGCCTCCTTAGGCCGGTTAAGCCTCATTTCCATGCATTCCTAGGTACTCTTCTATGCTAATTTCAATTTCGCATCTTTATTCTTTAGTTTAATCAAGCGATTAGCGCGTAACTTAGAAACCCCCAATTCTTGGAGCTTGAGCTCTAGGTTTGATTCATTGTAATCCGACAGTCCATCCACCCCACTTTCATCGCCACTCCATTCCCCTCTGCGTTCTCCATCGAATCCCCACTTTACCCAACCTAAATCCATCAAGGATCTGGGAGTCGAGCTCCCTCCACCGCGAACTCTCCGAAGCTCCCCCTCCATCTCATCGCCCCTTGGTTTTAGAGAAACCCTAGGTCGAGAAGATAGCTCTCGCACTTGGAACCTCAGAATCACTTGGGGCTGCACCAGATGGTTCCCCTTTGCCGGAGCATGCCGTGCTCTACCACCGCCATTGGGCTGTGTAGGAGCATGCGGAGAATGCCCAGCTACCTGCTGGGCCCATCAAAGACGGCACTGGCCGCTGGAGGAGCGATGATCGAAGAAGCAAAGTTCCCCTTAGTACAATTAGGGTTATGTACGATGGCCGTCTTAATGATCATACAACTTTTAATTCAATTATTGAATCATAGAGGCTGGTGCTTGGATGAATATCTAAAGTGTTAGATAGATGTCTCATCAAGTACCGTCAAATGATTATTAAGAGATGATCTCCAGCTTGAGTAGGAGATGGCAATCCTTTCTTACATAGGTTGATATCTGACCGACCTCTTGATGCAGGTCCTCTGCATAGGAATAGAGATTTGGAGGTGTCAAATTAGTTAGGTCAAATAGTCTACTTAACTAGATTGAGATAACCAAAGACCTATGTCGTATGCTGTCATGATATATGTACACATCCTCTGATCGGAGACAGATGTGTTACTATATGTCTGAGTGTGTACATTTGACAGACCAATAGGTCGATGACCTAATCAAGGTATATACACCGACGCGTTGGTGTGCATACAAGGGCATATGAGTAATATGATCTCTCAAAGGGATTATACATGTTCTTTACTGAACCGAAGACATGAGCTCACTCATGAGATATTGGGAAGAATCAAATTCCGTGCATGGTCATCTCACTTTGGAAGCTTGACTGAATTTGTAGGTTTGATATATACTTTTGGAAAAGTATATTATCAACACCTGGGTATGATATATGCTTTTGGAAAGCATATGATCGATATCGACTCCCAATGATCGAATGACAACTTGATGATAAAACTCTAAAGTAGACAGTGTAAAATTGATCTTATACTTTGGGTTTGATCTGGATCTTCCAGTATGCAGGATGTACAGGTATTAGGAATACCTGAGGGTGTTGTGATAATAAACGATTGTATAACCATGACGCTTCCATTCCTAGGGAGTGATGAAACGGGTATGGATTTTAGTAACTCCTCTTAGTAGAGAAGTAATCTGATCTTGATCCAAATGTTGGATATTGATCTGAATGTGATTCAGATACATTGAGAAAATTAGATTTGCAGTCTTGATTTAATCAAGCATCTATGGGAGGTCCACAAGATCTGGATTTGAGATGTGATCTCAATATCCAAGTCACTATATGTGGAACAATACAATCGCCCTGTACTTATCTCCAATTCACAGTGAAAGCACATTATACTTGAAAGAGTTCATGGATAATTCCATTGTTGATATATGTATTCGAACATTGAGAAAATGGATAATTAAATGTGATTTAATTATCAAGAATAATATGAATTTGATTCATATTATAAGGAGAGTTATCTTAGATAATTAAATATGATTTAATTATAAAAAATGTTAATAATGTGAATGTGATTCATATTATTTTGTAACATGAGAATAGAGATCCAAGATGATTAAATATGATTTAATTATCATGGATATGAATAATGTGGATAGCACTATCCATATTAATAATATATATTATAAATGTGATTTATAATATATAAGAGAGAGCTATTTGTAATTTATATTTGTTAATTAAATGTTCATGTGAATTGGATTCACATTGAACATTAAATTGAAAATGTAATTTACATTTTATTTTGGGTTGTGAATATGATTCACAAATTTCCAATGGCATGATTGCAATGTTCACAAAATAAATTGGATTTATTATTGTGAAATAATTTACAACAAAAGTTGTTGCAAATATTAGAGAGAATCATGAGATAATGTAATATCATGTAATAAAGAAAGGAAAGCCACCTTCCTCATATAGAGGGTGGATGGCCGTCCACTCCTCTTATGGAAGGAGGCTTACCTCCTTCCTATTTCTCCAATGAAGATTGATTTAATGTAAATCGAATTATATTGATTATATATTTGATTTTATTAAATTAATAATTACTGTGTTTTTAGCAACAAGATCATGTCCATTAAAAGAAACACAAATCAATGTGAGCCATTGGACCTGTGTTGCCCATGAATTGAGATCCGTGGATCCCAAAATATCGTAAATAGAAGGCCACCCCTTGCTCTTCAAAGGCTAATGAAAAACACAAGGTTCTCTCCCTCTCTCTTTCTCTCTACACGCACTCTCTCCCTCTCTCTCTTATGTCGTCCACCATGGATGCCCTAGAGAGATTCTCCATCGCTGCAGTGTCGTCGTTATGCTGCCCGATCGTTTGCTCGTGGATCTCCGTATTCTCCGGTGCATCTCGCTCGTGAATAAGACGTCGGATCTCATGTGTCGAGATCAGGAGATTCACCGCTTGGATGATCAACGTGGATTGCGAGGAGCACGTGTTTCATCAACACGCTCGCAAGCATCTCCTCTGTCGGATCGGACTTGAGACAAGAGGTCTCTTCATTTAGAGACTTGATTGCAACCACACTTCAAGAGGTAACCTTAATACTTGTTTTTGGTTTAGACGAAACGATCCAAGAAGTGTTCTTGGATCACGTGGTTTTGTCTCATGATTTTTTTTAATTTCCGCTGCATCGAGCAACTAGTGCGATTAGTCGCTCACGATCGCATACAATGCGATCCTCACGCTTCCATGATGCTCTTAAGTATCTCTCAATATCCTTCAAGAGGTATCATATCCAGGTTGAAGGTTTTGATACGATCCATAAACCTAGGAAGACTTGGGTTCGTTAAGGTTTGCGAAAGTTTTATCGCATTTTATTTTCGCATCTCTATTTAGTATACATTTTCGGCCCTATTTAAATTATTTAAATGCGAAAATAAAACTTAGTTTATATTGCCCATTAAATAAGGAAATAGTAGGATCTGAGTTTGTATGATTTCGAATCCGTTTTCTCAAGTTATGATCAAATCAGTGAACATGTATCCACTATTTTGGGGGACTGCGAATCTCAACGAAATTAAGGAGTTAATTACTGTTTAGAAATGCCTAAAAATACGTGCAAATCATGTAGGTTCTGTTGGTAAATCAAATTAAAAAACTTTGAAAACTTACTTTGCTTAATTTGGATTTAAATTGATTGAGATATACCAATTTTAATAAGTGAGGGTCACTGCTGGAAATTACTGTCCTAATCAAGAACCTTGTGATTGTCATTTAATTAATTAGTGAAATTAATTGATTTAATTTCTTGGAATAATTATGGATAAATATTTGTGAAATATTTGATGATTATTATTTTCTGAAATGGCATTACCTTAACCAATAATTGATTAGATATGATCTAGATCACAATTGGTTACACATTCCACTTTCCAACAAACATGTTGCTTGAATTGGATTTGGGATTTATTTAGAAAATCTCATTATAATGTTAATCAAAAACATTTTGATTATTATTATATGGTATAATTTCGATTGAAAAATCGATGATCATCTCAAGTACAAAGTGATCTATTTTGCATTATCCTTTCCCGAGGCGGATATGGTGTCTAGTCGGGGAGCGTTGGGGTAGTAGGTTGCACCGGGTGCAGTCTGTCTCACTCCCGTCGGTACTGGCAATGACAACGGGTAGGGTCGGCATAATGCTTGAGAAATCATGATATATTTCTAATTATTAAAATTCGAAATAATACGTATTTGAGATAATGCCATAATTCAAGTAACAATAAAGAATGTTTGTTGGATATTAATTGGATCATTAATTTAAAATGATTAGACTGATTGGAATCCAATTAAAATTAAGATACTCTATTATGAATATATGTATTATTTCCCTTGGAAGAATTAATTATGTGAATATGATTCATGATAATTGATTAGAATTTGAATATGATATGGAGGATCACATAAGTGACATCCATGGTCTCCCGTCGAGGCGAAGGGTTCCGTCGCCAAGTATTGTATGTAGGAGATGCATGTTCGAAGTGACAGCTCTTGTATGCAAGCGCATCTGGATCGGGTTCTTTGCTTCTCAAAAGAGAAAAGACGTATGCGTAGTGACCCCAATATGGAGTCCTCATATTATTGGAGCCATATTGGATTGCGCATAGCGAGTTGTATTCCTGTTAACAGTTGGTTCAATTAATGACAGGTCAACATCACCTTAGGGGTGGTGGGCCCGGGTGTTAAAGACCAAATTGGGAATGCAAGTTGGACTTGCAAGGCGGAATGTGTTCCCACTTCTTATATCTGAGTTACAAGTTCTCATATTATTGGGATGTAACAAAGATAAGGAAGGAGATGCCAGGTCTTGCTTGAGATATAATGGTAAATATATCTCTTACATTGAAAGTGATTAAGGGAATGAACTTTCAATGTTGACAAGGCAAGACAACTTTGATATAAAAATTCCTAAATCAAAGTAAAATATGAATAAGTAATATATACACCTATGCAAATTTCTTATTTCAGATAATCCTTCATTAAACCCACTCAATGTTATACTCAATAATAACCAGTAAAATATCATGGATTGGATCCATGATTAAGATATTGTACTTGTAGTTGAACACATAATTTATGTGGTTGCAATGTGCAAGTTTCCTCATAATAACGAGGAATGACAATTAAATAGACAATAGGACTGCTACCCTAGGGTTTGTATGTCTCTGTAGTCTTGATCTCTCATCGAATGTACTTTAGAAGTGACTTGTCGATGATGATCGTAATCGTCAATTAATCCTTATAAAATCTAAGAAGATGATCTGGCATACATATGTGCTTTCGACATTTAATCACGAATGACATGGTTCTCTGCATTATGCAGAATGGTGGCTCTATTAGAGAAGATGTATTCAGAATGTTTGAATACCTACCTGACCCATTGTTTTAAAGAATTTAGATGGATGTAGATACGATGAGTGTCATCGTTCTACTGTCTAGTTTAGTCATTCATGAAGCTTCATAATATTCATATTGTATGAATTAAATGAAGCATATATAAATGTTGAAGTGCTCTTATATTGAAATCTTTTAAGTTCAACATAAGAGATCCCTTGTCTTAAGCAATGGTTGTTTATAGATGAAGGGAGCATAGTGGAAGCGTGGGTCGGACCCATGTGAGAAGGAAAGTCAAAGAGTTGACTGTACTTCTGTGACTTCCATATGATATCCAAAGAGTTGGAAGAATGCCAACACTGCAATAAGTTGATATGTTTAGTATGACTATCAAATCTATCTAGAATCCTTAGAGAAGGACTTGTATAGTGCATCGGAATAATCTACATATAATCATTGAAATTAACTTTCTTATTTGATAAGATAAAGTCTAATAATTGTATCACAATCTTCTAATGACACTTACAATTGGTTGCATATGTATTAGAAGACTATAAAATTTGATTTTAAGGTTTAATAGTCATCCACAAGGATATTAATGCAATTGTTACAACAATCTTTATTGGATATATGGACTTGTTATTTTTCAGTAGGAGAGCCCTTATTCTTAGAGAATGTCTCTATGACCTAAATATTAGAATACACTCATTGTTTATTTCTAAATGTTGGAAATAAACATGAATTCTGTAATAGACCTACCATAAAGAGTTGTGATGGAGATATTTCAGACAACAATCTAAAAACTTGTGGACTCTACTAAATTAGAAAATTAACGAATGGTTTCATTAACATTTCTAATACTGAAATTAAACCTTAAAATATCAATAGGAGAATGAAGATCATTTGATAATGATCTAGCATCAAGCCTTGAACATTTGTCTGTTGATGTGATCAATAGACTAGTAAGAGATGAAACTTTAGATTGTCTAAAGGTTCAAATTTTACGTACTTGTGAATATTGTATTCAAAAGTAAAAATTTCCAATACATCCTTCCTTGGAACGGTGTAAGATGTCAAGGTACTCAAGATCTAATACATATTGATGTATGCGAATCATCTATATCAGAATAAACATTATGGATATGTGATATCTATTTATGATTATTTATGATAAAAGATTTCTTCTCTTCACTTAGAAACCTTTGAAATGTTCAAAGATTTCATAATTTTGGTTTAGAACTAAAGTTTGACGGAATATTAAATGTATTTGATCTAATATAGGTAGTCAGTACCTATTAGATGAATTCATGGAATACCTTATAGAGATATGAATGTCATTTCTATCTCACTCCTCCTAATAAACCTAAACTCAATGGAGTTATAGGGAGATACAATTGGATCATGCGTGACATGATTTGATCAATAATGATTCTTAGCATAATTACCTCTTAGTTCCCAAGGTATATATGTAGTAGAGGCTACAATATATATCCTTAATAAGGTTCCAGGCAAGTAAGCTGGAATTTAGCACCTAAGAGTGCTACTTCATTAGGAAAATAAAGGATGGTATTGGATACCTAATTTATGACCTTGAGATTCTTAAAAGATTTCATATCTGAGAATGTGATTCTTAGATGATGAGGCTCTTAAGAATCAAGATGAAAATGAAGTGAAGGAACTCATTTAATCTTGAGAAGATAATAGTGCTCCTGAAATCAGAAACTAAAAGGACAATTAAAGATGAAATACTAATACCTCTACAAATGAGTTTGAGGATGGATTCCATGTGTCAGTTAAATCTGACATGATCTAACTTCATATGATGAAGCTTCTGAAGATCATGACATGGAAAGATGGATGTTAGCAATAAAGTCTAAAGTAGACTTCATATACAAATGTTGTATATGGACCCTCGAGGATCCACCTATATGGGTAAGACCCATTAAGGTGTAAATGGATCTTCAAGAGGAAGAGAGAACCTAATGAGACGGTAGGGACCTTCAAAGCACGGTTCGTATCCTCTAGATACAGACCGAAAAGGAGACATCGCTTGGGATGAGACTTGCTCTTCAGTGACCATGCTTAAAACCATCGCGATATTGCTTATTATAGCTACGCAACTTGACTATGACATCTTCATGATGTGAGTCAAGATTGCATTCCTCTATGAATACCTCTCTGAGAATATTCACATGAGGTAACCCCAAGGCTTCATGGTTTAGGAAAGAAAGGTGTGCAAGCTAAAGAAACTCCATCTATGGACTCGAATAAGCTTATTGTAGTTGGAACATAAGATTTGATGAAATTATAAATGTTATGATTTCAGTAGAATCTTGATGTACCATGTGAAGCTCAGTGGGAGTGCTACTGTGTTCATCGTGCTAAATGTAGATAATATCCTAATCATTTGGAATGATATAAGGATAATAAGAAGTGTTTTATAGCCTGGCTATTCCATACCTTGAGATATGATCTCAAAGATGCATCTTAGATCTTAGTTCTGAAGTTGTTCAAAAGCAAAGAAAGAGGGTATTGAGACCATCACATTAATGGTACACCTTGGACATTTCTATTTTCTGGAAAATTCTAAGAAAGGCTTCCTTCCCTTAAGATATGGAATCGACCTATCTGAAGGGATAACACCTCAAAGAGTTGAAGAAGTGAATGCTAAAACTGGTTGCCCTTATGCATCAGTTACGAGAAGCCGAGTGTATGCTAGATGTGTAAAAAAGCCAGATGTCTGTCATGCAGTGGGAGTAGTAAACTGTTCCTAATCCTACTATAGAGATAAAACACTTAATTGCAGTAATAACAATATCTTCCAAGATGACAAGACTTTAGAGATAGTGATCTCTAAGTTTTATCTTCAAGAAATTAAGAATTTATAAATGGAGATCTAAAAGGTCTTAACTACGAATACCTTAGGAGATAGAGATCTCCGTTATTAAGGGTATTCTGATAAGGATAATAGAAATTACAAACTGGTTATAATAATTATTGAGGTGTAGTGTCAAGGACACTATGACTGACATGATTAAGTATTGGTTGCATAAGATGCAACATTCGCATTGGATGCGAACACTGTCACTAGGAGATATGCAAGTGCCGTAAAAGGACTTGGAATAGTCTTTTGAGAACAGAGTGACTGATCCGCTTACATAGATATTTTTCTAAATAGCCTATGATTGTCTCATGGGTGCGGGTTTAAATGATTAGCCCCTTAATGGCTCTTTGGGCTAGTAGGAGATTATTGGATATGCGAACCCACGGCGGGCCATTATGCAATAAATGTTATTGCAAATATCATTCTCTGATCTGAAATGAAGAATAACTAGTTTGCATAATAGGTCCCTTAGTACAATTAGGGTTATGTACCATGGCTGTCTTAATGATCATACAACTATTGATTCAATTATTGAATCATAGAGGCTGGTGCTTGGATGAATATCTAAAGAGTTAGATTGAGGACTCATCAAGTACCGTTAAATGATTATTAAGAGATGATATCCAGCCTGAGTAGGAGATGGCAATACTTTCTCACATAGGTTGATATCTGACCGACCTCTTGATACAGGTCCTATGCATAGGAATAGAGATTCAGAGGTATCAGATTAGTTAGGTCAAATAGTTGACTTAACGAGATCGAGATAACCAAAGACCTATATCGTATGTTGTCACGATATAAGCACACATCCTCTGACCGAAGATAGATGTGTTACTATATATCTGAGCATGTACATTTGGTAGACTAATAGGTTGATGACCTAATCAAGGTCTATACACTGGCACGCTGGTGTGCATACAAGGGCATATGGGTAATACGATCTCTCAAAAGGATCATACAGGTTAATTACTGAACCAGAAGACATGAGCTCACTCATGAGATATTGGGAAGAATCAAATTCCGTGCACGGTCGTCTAACTTTGGAAGCTTGACTGAATTTGCAGGTTTGATATATACTTTTGGAAAAGTATATTATCAACACCTGGGTATGATATATGCTTTTGGAAAGCATATGATCAATACCGACTCCCAATGATCAAATGAGAACTTGATGATACAGTGCAAAATTGATCTTATACTTCGAGTTAGATCTGGGTCTTCCAATATGCAGGATGTACATGTATTAGGAATAGCTGAGGGTGATGTGATCATAAACGATTGTATAACCATGATGCTTCCATTCCTAGGGAGTGATAAAACGTGTCTAGATTTTAGTGACTCCTCTCAGTTGAGAAGTAATCTGGTCTTGATCCAAATGTTGGACATTGATCTGAATATGATTCAGATACATTGAGAAGATTAGATTTACGGTCTTGATTTAATCAAGCATTATGGGAGGTCCACAAGATCTGGATTTGATATGTGATCTCAATATCCATGTCACTATACGTGGAACAATACAATTTCCCTGTTCTTATCTCCAAGTATTCATGGAGAAAGCGCATTATCCTTGAAAGAGTTCATGGATAAAATTCCATTGTTGATATAAGTATCCGAGCATTGAGAAAATGGATAATTAAATGTGATTTAATTATCATGAATAATATGAATTTGATTCATATTATAAGGAGATTTATCTTAGATAACTAAATGTGATTTAATTATCAAAGATGTGAATAATGTGAATGTTATTCATATTATTTGGGAACATGAGAATATAGTTCCAAGATGATTAAATATGATTTAGTTATTATGGATATGAATAATGTGGATAGCACTATCTATATTAATCACATATATTATAAATGTGATTTATAATATATATGAGAGAGCTATTTGTAATTTATATTTGTTAATTAAATGTTAATGTGAATTGGATTCATATTGGACATTAAATTGAAAATGTAATTTACATTTTATTTTGGGTTGTGAATATAATTCACAAATTTCCAATGGCATGATTGCAATGTTCACAAAAATAAATTGGATTTATTTTTATGAAATAATTTGCAACAAAAGTTGTTGCAAATATCAGAGAGAATCATGAGATAATGTAATCTCATGTAATAAGGAAAGGAAAGCCACCTTCCTCATATAGAGAGTGGACGACTACAATTTCACCATGGAATATAGCAGCCGTCCACTCCTCTTATGGAAGGAGGCTTGCCTCCTTCCTATTTCTCCAATGGAGATTAATTTAATGTAAATCAAATTATATTGAGTATATATTTGATTTTATTAAATTAATAATTGATGTGTTTTTAACAACAAGATCATGGCCATTAAAAGAAACACAAATCAATGTGAGCCATTGGATTTGTGTTGCCCAAGGATTGAGATTCATGGATCCCAAAATATTATAAATAGAAGGGCACCCCTTGCTCTTCAAAGGCTAATGAAAAGCACAAGGCTCTCTCCCTCTCTCTACCCGCCCTCTCTCCCTCTCTCTCTTATGTCGTCCACCATGGATGCCCTAGAGAGATTCTCCATCGCCGCAGTGTCGTCGTTATGCTGCCCGATCGTTTGCTCGTAGATCTCCGTCTTCTTCGGTGCACCTCGCTCATGAAGAAGACATCAGATCTCATGTGTTGAGATTAGGAGATTCATCGCTTGGATCATCAACATGGATTGTGTGGAGCACGTGTTTCATCAATACACTCGCAAGCATCTCCTCCGTCGAATCGGACTTGAGACAGGAGGTCTCTTCATTTAGAGACTTGATCGCAACCACGCTTCAAGAGGTAACCCTAATACTTGTTTGTGGTTTAGACGAAACAATCCAAGAAGTGTTCTTTGATCATGTGGTTTCGCCACATGAAAAAAATTTTAATTTCTGCTGCATCGAGCAACTAGTGCGATTAGTCGCTCACTATCGCATACGATGCGATCCTCACGCTTCCGTGATGCGCTTAAAGATCTCCTAATATCCTTCAAAGTTTGCCAGCATCGAGATCTTGAGTGTTCTTCCAAGCCACTTTGTTGTCATTCGATCAAGAAGAACGCTCCAAATCTAATCTGGACCGTTGATTCTAAATGAAGGGGTACGCAATAAGAGCCGCTCGAGAGGACACGTGGCAATGTCTGGATGCTCGGATCGAGGTGCTTAAGTGGTATAATTTCACCGAACCCTCTGCCTTTTTGTATTTACATAAAGGTCTTGTAAATATTTTATCTAGTTTAAAAACTATTGGACAAATTGCATGTACACCCTTGGACTTTTCACATATTGCAATTTAGTCCCTGCTAGAGACGTGCAGGCATACGCTTATGTTGTAAAATTTGCACCGAACCCCTTGCATGTTTCTATAATTATTGTTTAATATATAAAGTTTTAAAATCAGTGTTATCTTTTGGGAAAAATTGCATGTTAGCCCTCACCTGATATTTTAATTACAGCTATACCCTTGCTAGGCTGAAGATTTTTATGTGATGTCTTCTACTTATTATAAATAGTTTCCATGCTCTAAAAACTTCCAAAAAAGGGATAGGTACCTGGATGCATGTTGATCACGAAATAATTTTATTTTTATGTTTTATCCCCCATTCCTCTTTTCAAAAAATAGAATAGTGCATAATTAGCTCCAGTTTGCAATATAAAACCTATAAAAATTATAAAAACGTTTGAAAAATCCCCCCCAAAAATGGATTTTGTGTATTTATGTATCTAACATTCGTACCAAAAATCATAAAAATATACAAGAGAAAACTCTAAAAAATTGAAAACCCCTGAAACCTTTATAAAATAGAAAAAACTATAGAAAAATCCCAAAAAATATATTTTCTGTCTCTGAATTTTTTATATTATTATCTTTATTTTTAAACTAATTTGGATTTGATTTTTTTTCTATTTTTACTCTCCATTCTTTTTTCAGATAATTAATTAAACCTTATTTTAGGGTATTTTTTACTTTAAAAATATATAAATATTAGCAAAAATTCCATAAGATGACAAAAATAGTAAAAAATACTTTAAAATCCAAAAATATTTTATTCTTTTATTTTTCGTATTATTATTTATATTTATCCTAGCCTATATTGTGTATATATATATATATATCCTATATATAGCTATATATATAAATTAAAAGAACAAGAAAATATAAAAATATAAACTAAAAAAACATTTTTTAAAATAAAAAATCTATTCAGAAACCCACTTTATTTGGCAAATATTGAGCATAGTATTATATACTCATATACTTATATGATATATTTATAAATAATATATAGTGCTACATCGTGTGTTCCCTATGTTCGATACCTTGCTCCACTTGTCACTATATGCATTTTATAGTAGGGTTTATAATAAATTTTAATCCACACTGCTTTTAATGTTTGATATCCAATTGTGGGTTGATTGTTGAGACGGTCCGTGATTTTGAGCGGTCGCCCCAACGACACTTTTAACTTCTCTTAGACCCTCGCGGGGTCCTCGGGCTTGGTTTTCAAATGGCATTGTTGCCGGGGAGCAATGGATTGTAGACCATTTTTTGTGTGTATATATATATCTGTTCTTTTTATTTACATTTTTACCATTTCTTCTTTGATAATTATTTGACTATTTTAAAGCAATTTTCTTGTAGATCTTTCTTGCGAGGGACCACTTGATGAGGAATACCTCTTAGGAGGTGGGTGCACCCGTGGCGAGTGGAGGTCGGTTTTCTTCTCTTTGAGTCGACCAGGAGAGAACAGGGAAGAAGAGCAACATTGAGCACAGTTTTTTCTGTTTTTGTGTGAGAGAGAGAGAGAGATTTAATTTCCTACAAATAATTTGTAATTAATTTGGACATTATTCTATACTCTACATGAGGTCCAATGCCTAGGTGTCTATTCACGTGGGGGCCTCGTACCGGATTTTTTGTGTTTTACTTCCTTTCTTTTATTTGTTTCACATGGTTTGAGGTTTCCGCCTTTGATTCTAGTTGTTTTCTATGAGTGAGCCCTTATATAGTTGGTTGTTTGACTCGATAGCTAGGTCCAAAGTGAAGGATATGGGATAATCCTCAAGCACATCACAGAAGCGTGAGCATCGTATCAAATACGATGAAGAACAACTAGTCGGACTAATTGTTCTATGCAGCGGAATTTAAAACATTTCATGCGATGAAACCACATGATCCAAGAACGATTCTCGGATCGTTTCATCTAGAACCACATCAAGTATAACGGAATACCTCTTACAGCATGGTTGATCGAGTCTCTACGAAAAGAAACCTCCTATCTTAAGTTCGATCGTCGGAGAACATGCTTGCGAGCGCGGGGATGAGTCGTGTGATCCTTGCAATTCAACAAGTTGATCCAAGCATGGTGAACTCCTGATCTCGTCGCACGAGATCGAACACCTCCTTCGTGAGCGAAGCACTCCAAAGAAGATTGAGAACCGAAGAACGTCGAGGCGGTGACGCAGTGGCAAAGCGTCGACGATGCTTCTCCTCTAGGGCTTGGTGGATGGCCACCAATGGAGATGAGGAGAGGCTTTATGTGTGGAAGGAGAGAGAGGGAGAGTTGTATCTCAATTGCATAACCCTAGAGAGCATGGAATGCCTCTCTATTTATAGGGTTTTGGGATCCATGGATAACAATCGATGGGACACACACAATCAATGGATGGGATTGATTTGTGTTTAATCCAATGGTCAAGATTGTTGTTTGTAAAAACCAACAACCAATGATTTAAATTAGATTGAATATATTTGATAAATCAAATATAATTCAATCTCAAATCAAATCATCAAGAATTGGAGATAATGGAGATGGAAATCACCAATTCCATATGGGGATCATGGACGACAACCCTTTCCTTGTTGGAATAGGTAGCCGTCCCCACCCCATTATGAAATGGGAGATTTTCCTATGTAATCCAAGATTACATGATTATATGTATCTCCAATTACAACAACAATTGTTGTAAAAATATTCTACAAAAATAATTCACAACTAATTTTGAGAATATTGCAATCATAACATTGGAAATTTGTGAATAACATTCACAACCCAAAACAAAATATAATTTACATTTTCAATTATTTATACAATGTGAATCCAATTCACACTAATAATTAATTAACAAAAATAATTCATAATTACCTCTATCTAATACATTATAAATGACATTTATAATATATTATGAATAATTAGATATTGCTATCCACATTATTCTTATCCGTAATAATAAAATCACATTTAATTATATTGGATAATTTTCCACATGCATCAATATAATTAAATCACATTTAATTATCAATCTCTCAATGCTTAGATAAAATTCAACTATGCAATTATTCTTGAACCCTTTCAAGAATAATGCGATTTCTCCTCAGATACTTGGAGATAAGGACAGTGTGATTGTATTGTTCCACGTATAGTGACTTGGATATTGAGATCATATCTCAAATCCAGATCTCATGGACCTCCCACAGATGCTTGATTAAATCAAGGCTGTAGACCTAATCTTCTCATTGCATTTGAATCACATTTAGATCAATGTCCAATAATGGACTAAGATTAGGTCACTTCTCTACTGACAGGAGTCACTAAAATCCAAACCAGTTTCATCACTCCCTCGGAATGGAAGCGTCATGGTTATACAATCGTTTATGATCACATCACCCTCAGGTATTCCCAACACCTGTACATCCTGCATACTGGAAGACATATGATCATCCTGAAGATATAGATCAATTTTACATTGTCATCTTCAGGGTTTGATCTCCAAGTTTCTCAAACTTGGTCATTGGGAATCGGTATCGATCATATGCTTTCTCAAAGCATATAGCATACCTTCAAATTCTTGTCATGCTTCCAAAGCACGACGACCATGCCTGGAATTTGATCGGGGGTCCTAATACCTCATTAGTGAGCTCATGTCTCCTGGTTCACATGTGAACATGTATGATCCCTTTGAGAGATTGTATTACTCATATGCCCTTACATGTACACCAGCTCGCCGGTGTATAGACCTTGGTTAGGTCATCAACTTATTGGTCTGCCAAATGTATATACTCAGAAATATAGTAATACATCTGTCTCTGGTCAGAGGATGCATGCCTATGCTATGACAATATTCAACATAGGTCTTTGGTTATCTCGATCTTGTTAGGTCAACCCATTGACTCAACTAATTTGACACCTCCGAATCACTATTCTCATGTAGAGGACCTGCGTCAAGAGGTAGGTGAGATATAAGCCACATGAGAAAGGATTTCCATCTCCTACTCATGCTGGAGATCATCACTTAACAATCATTTGCTGATGCTTAATGAGTCCTCTATCTAACACCTTAGATATTCATCCTAGCATCAGCTTCTATGATTCAATCAATGAATCAACAACTGCATGACTATCAAGTTGGCCATGGTACATAACCCTAATTGTACTAAGGGACCTATTATGCAAATTAGTTATTCCTCATTTCAAATCATGACCCTAATTGTACAAAGGGACCTATTATGCAAATTAGTTATTCCTCATTTCAAATCAGAGAATGATATTTACAATAACATTTATTGCATAATGGCTCGTCGTGGGCTCGTATGTCCAACAATCTCCCACTAGCCCAAAGAGCCATTAATGGGATAAACATTCAAACCCGCACTCATGTGACAATCATAGGCTATTTAGAAAAATAGCTAGGTAAGATGATCAATCACACTGTTTCCAAGAGACTATGCCAAGTCCTTTTACGACACTTGTATATCCCAATGTAACAGTGCCCGCGTCCAATGCGAAGGTTGCATATATGCAGCCAATACTCAATTTTTTCAGCTATAGAGTCCTTGACCCTACAGCTTATAATTATCATAACCAGTTTTTCCATTATCCTTATCAGAATACCCTTATTCATGGAGATCTCTATCTCCTAAGGTATCCGCGGTTAAGACCTTTCAGATCACTATCTATGAAGTCTTCATTTCTTGAAGATAAGACTTTGAGATCACTATCTCAAAAGTCTTGTCCTATATGAAGATATTGTTATTAATGCAATCAAGTATTTTATCACCATAGCAGGATTAGTAATAGTTTACTACTCCCACTGCATGGTAGACATCTGGCTTTTGTACACATATAGCATACACCCAGCTTCTCAGAAATGATGCACAAGGGCTAGCAGTTTTAGCATTCACATCCTCAACTCTTTTAGGTGCTATTCCTTTAGATAGGTCAGTATCATATCTTAAGGAAAGGAAGCCTTCCTTCGAGTTTTCCAAGAATGAAGCATGCCCAAGGTGTACTATAAATGTGATAGTCCCACTATCCTCTTCTCTTTGCTTCTGAACAACTTCAGAACAAAGATCTAAGAGGTATCCTTGAGATCATATCTCAATATATAGAATAGCAAGTCTATAAAACACTTATTATCATCCTTATATCATTCTTAAATGATTAGAATATTATCTACATTTAGCACGATGAACACATTGGCACTCCCACTAAGCTTCACATGGTTCATCAAGATTCTATCTGAAATCATAACATTTATAATTTCGTTAAATCTTATGTTCCAACTATAAGAAGCTTATTTGAGTCTATCGATGGAATTCCTCAACTTGCACACCTTGCTTTCCTCATCCAAGAAGCCATGGGGCTACTTCACGTGAATATCCTCAAAGAGGTATTCATAGAGGAATACAATCTTGACTCACATCTTGAAAATGCTATAGTCAGGTTGTGTAGCTAGGGTTAGCTATATTCTGATGGATTTAAGCATGGTCCTGAAGAGCAAGTCTCATCACAAGCGACGCCTTTTCTTCGGCGTGTAGCTCATGGCTACAAACCGTGCTTTGAAGGTCTCTACCTTCTCATCAGGTTCCCTCTTTTTCCTATAGATCCATTTACACCTTAATGGGCCTTACCCATATAGGTGGATCCTTGAGGGTCCATATACAACACTTGTATATGATGTCTACATTAGACTTTTATTGCTAACATCCATCTTTCCATCCTCAGGAGATTCATCACATGAAGTCCGATCATTTTCAGACTTAGCTGACACATAGAATACATCCTCAAACTTATTTGAAGAAGTATTAGTGTTTCATCTTTAATTGTCCTTTAGTTTCCAATTTCAGGAGCCTCATTATCTTTTCAAGATTAAATGAGTTCCTTTAATTTATTTTTATCCTGATTCTCAAGAGTCTCATCCTATAAGAATCACATTCTCATAGATGAGATCTTTTAAGAATCTCAAGGTCATAAAGTAGGTATCCAATACCATCCTTTATTTTACTAATGAAGTAGCACTCTCTAGCGCCAGATTCTAGATTACTTGCATGGAACCTTATTAAGGATATATATCGTAGTCTCTACTACATATATACCTTGGAAACTAATGGATAATTATGCTAATATTCATCATTGATCATATCATGTCACATATGATCCAATTATATCTCCCTACAACTCTTATTGAGTTTAGGTTTATTAGGAGGAGTGAGATAGAAATGATATTCATATCTCTATAAGGTATTCTATGAATTCATCTAATAGGTACTGACTGCCTAGATTAGATCAAATTCACTTAATCTTCCTTCAAACTTTGGTTCTAAACCAAAATTGTGAAATCTTTGAACATTTCAAAGGTTTATAAGTGAAGAGAAGAAATCTCATCTCACAAATAATCATCAATAGATATCACACATCCGTAATGTTTAATCTGATATAAAAGACTCACATACATCAATATGTATGAGATCTTGAATACTTTGACATCCTACACCATTCCAAGGAAGGGTATATTGGACATTTTTACTTTTGAATACAATATTCACAAGTATGTAGATTTGAACCTTTAGACAATCTAAAGTTTCATCTCTTATTAGTCTATTGATCACATTAACAGATAAATGTCCAAGGCTTGATGCCATATCATTTTCAAATGATCTTCACTCTCCTATTGATCTTTTAAGGTTTAATTTCAGTATTAGAAATGTTAATGAACCATTCATTACTTTTCTAATTTAGTAGAGTCCGCTAGATTTTAGATTACTATTTGAAATATCTCCATCATAACTCTTTATGATAGATCTATTATAGAATTCATGTTTATTTAAAAATAAACAATGATTTTATTCTGATATCTAGGTCATAGAGACATTCTCTGAGACTAAGGGCTCTCCCACTGAAAAATAACAAGTCCATCTATCCAATAGAGATTGTTGCAACAATTGCACCAATGTCCATGTGGATGACTATTAAACCGTAAAATCAAATTTTATAGTCTTCTAATACATATGCAACTAATTGCAAGTGTCATTAGAAGAATGAGATACAATTATTAGACTTTTATCTTATCCAATAAGAAAGTCAAGTTCAATGATTAAATGTAGATTATTTCTATGCACTATCCGAGTCCTCTAAGGATCTAGATAGATTTGATAGTCTTACTATCTATACATCAGCTTATTGCGGTATTGGCATTCATCCAACTATTTGGATGTCATATGAATGTCACAAAAGTATGGTTAACTCTTTGACTTTCCTTCTCACTTGGGTCCAACCCATGCTTCCACTACGCTCCCTTTATCTATAAGCAACCATTGCTTTAGACGAAGGATCTCTTATGTATAATTCAAAAGATTTCAATATAAGAGCATTTCAACATTTGTACATGCTTCATTCAATTCATATAATATGAATATTCTGAAGCTTCATGAATGACTAGAGTATATATAGTAGAATGATGACACTCGTCGTATATACATCCATCTAAACTCTTAGAAAAAATATTGGTTCAGGTAGGTACTCAAACAATTTTGAATACATCATCTCTTATAGAGCTACCATTCTGCATGATGCAGAGAACCATGTCATTTATGATTAAATGTCGAGAGAGCATATGTATGCCAGAACATCTTCTTAGAATTTTATAAGGATTATTTGACAATTACGATCATCATCGACATGTCACTTCTAAAGTACATTCGATGAGAGATCAAGACTATAGAGGCATACAAACACTGGGGTTGTAGTCCTATTGTCTATTTAATTGTCACTCCTCATTATTATGAGGAAACTTGCACATTGCAACCACATAGAATATGTATCTAATTGCAAGTACAATATCTTAATCATGGATCCAATCCATGATATTTTATTGGTTATTATTGAGTATAATATTGAGTGGGTTTAATGAAGAATTATTTGAAATAAGAAATTTACGTAAGTGTATATATTTATATATATACATATTTTACTTAGATTTAGGAATTTTATATCAAAGTTGTCTTGCCTTGTCAACAATGAAAGTTCATTCCCTTAATCACTTTCAATGTAAGAGATATACTTACCAATATATCTCAAGCAAGATCTGAGATCTCCTTTCTTATCTTTGTCACATCCCAATCATATGAGAACCTGTAACTCGGATAAAAAGAAGCAGGAACACATTCCACCTTGCAAGTCCAACTTGCATCTCCCAATTCGGTCCCACCACCCCTAAGGTGATGTTGACCCGTCACTAATTGAACCAATCGTCAACAGGAATACAATTCGCTATGCGCAATCCAATATCGTCCCAATAATATGAGGACCCGATATTGGGGTCACTATGCATACATCCTTACTTTTTCAAGAAGTGAAGAGCCCGATCTAAATGGATCGTATGTAGGAGCTGTCACTTCGGACATGCATCTCCTACATACAATATCTGGCGATAGAACCCTTCGCCTTGACGGGAGACCATGGATGTCACTTATGTGATCCTCCACCTCATATTCAACTTTCAATTAATTATCTTGAATTATATTCATATAATTAATTCTTCCAAGGGACACACACATCTATTCATAATAGAGTGTTTTAATGGGATATAATTACTTCAATCTCATTAAATCAATTATTAATCCAATTCAATCAACAAACTTGATTGGTTTTACTTGAATATATATATATATGGTATTATCTCAAAGTATGTATTAATTCGAATTTTAATAATTAAAAAAATACACATTGATTTCTCCAGCATTATCGAGTCCATACCCGCTGTCATGGTCAGTACCGGCGGGAGTGGGACGGACCGCAACCGGTGCGACCCGCTACCCCAACGATCCCCGACTAGACACCATATCCACATCAGGAAAGGATAATGCCAAATAGATCAATGTGTACTTGAGATGATCATTGGTTCTTCAATCGAAATTATACCATATAGTAATAATCAAAATATTTTTGATTAAAAGGAAATTTGCTAGACAAATTCCCATTCCTATTCAAGCAAGTTGTTTGTTGATTGTGTTTCCAATTATTATCTAGATCAAATCTAATCAATTTATTGGTTGAGGTCAAGTCAATTAAGAAAATAGTCATCATTAAATATTTCTCAAATATTTTCCATAATTATTTCATGAAATTAACAATTACTTTCACTAATTGACAATCACATGGTTCTTGATTAGGAATGTAATTTCAGCAGTGACTCCTACTTACTAAAATTAACATATATCAATCAAATCAAATCCAAATTATGCAAAATCAATTTCCAAAGATTGCCAATTTGATTTATGACAGAACCTAAGTAATATTTCATACATTTCTAGGCAGATCAAAACAGTAATTAACTCATTAATCATGTTAAGATTCGCAGTTCCCGCAACAGTGAATACATGTTCATTAAAATGACTATATCTCGAGCAAACAGAATCCAAATTACGTAAACTCAGATCCTATGATTTCCTTATTTAATGAGAAACAAAAAATAAGTGATTAATTCGTGTTTAAATATTTAAATAGGGCTGAATTTATTCACTAAACAGATGTGCGAAAATGAAATGCGACAAAAACTTTCGCAACCTTAACGAACCCAAGTCGCCCTAGGTTTACGGATCGTATCCAAAACCTTTGACCTAAGGCTCTGATACCACTTGAAGGATATGTGATAATCCTCAAGAGCATCACAGAAGCATGAGCATCGTATCGAATACGATGAAGAACAATTAGTCGGACTATTTGTTCTATGCAGTGGAATTTCAAATTTTCATGCGATGAAACCACATGATCCAAGAATGATTCTCGGATCATTTCATTTAGAACCACATCAAGTATAAAGGAATACCTCTTGTAGCACGGTTGATCGAGTCTCTATGAAAAGAGACCTCCTTTCTCAAGTCCGATCGTCGGAGAAGACATTTGCGAGCGCGGGGATGAGTTGTGTAATCCTCGCAATCCAACAAGTTGATCCAAGCACGGTGAACTCCTGATCTTGTCGCACGAGATCGAACACCTTCCTCGTGAGTGAAGCACTCCAAAGAAGATGGAGAACCAAAGAACTTCGAGGTGATGGCGTGGTGGCGAAGCATCGACGATGCTTCTCCTCTAGGGCTTGGTGGACGTCCACCAATGGAGATGAAGAGAGGCTTGACATGTGGAAGGAGAGAGAGAGAGAGAGAGTTGTATCTCATTTGCATAACCCTATAGAGCATGTAATACCTCTCTATTTTTAGGTTTTTGGGATCCATGGATCACAATCCATGGGACACACAAAAGCAATGGATGAGATTGATTTGTGTTTAATCCAATGGTCATGATTGTTGTTGGTAAAAACCAACAACCAATAATTTAATTTAGATTAAATATATTTAATAAATTAAATATAATTCAATCTTAAACCAAATCATCAAGAATTGGAGATAATGGAGATTGAAATCTCCAATTCCATATGGGGATCATGGACGGCTACCCTTTCCTTGTTGGAATAGGTAGCCGTCCCCACCCCATTATGGAATGGGAGATTTTCCTATGCAATCCAAGATTACATGATTATATGTATATCCAATTACAATAACAATTGTTATAAAAATATTATACAAAATTAATTCATCACCAATTTTGAGAATATTGCAATCTTACCATTGGAAATTTGTGAATCACATTCACAACCCAAAATAAAATATAATTTACGATTTCAATTAATTATACAATTTGAATCTAATTCACACTAATAATTAATTAACAAATATAAATCATAATTAGCTCTCTCTAATACATTATAAATTACATTTATAATATATTATGCATAATTGGATATTGCTATCCACATTATTCTTATCCGCAATAATTAAATCACATTTAATTATATTGGATAATTTTCCACATGCATCAATATAATTAAATCAAATTTAATTATCAATCACTCAATGCTTAGATATAATTCAACTATGGAATTATTCTTGAACCCTTTCAAGAATAATGCGATTTCTCCTCAGATACTTGGAGATAAGGACATGGCGATTGTATTGTTCCAGGTAGAGTGACTTGGATATTGAGATCATATCTCAAATTCAGATCTCATGGACCTCCCACTGATTCTTGATCAAATCAAGGCCGTAGACCTAATCTTCTCATTGCATTTGAATCTCATTCAGATCAATGTCCAATACATGGACTAAGATTAGGTCACTTCTCTACTGAGAGGAGTCACTAAAATCCTAACATGTTTCATCACTCCCTTAGAATGGAAGTATCATGGTTATACAATCGTTTATGATCACATCACCCTCATGTATTCCCAACACCTGTACATCATGCATACTGGAAGACTTATGATCATCTTGAAGATATAGATTAATTTTACACTGTCATCTTCAGGGTTTGATCACCATGTTTCTCAATCTTGGTCATTGGGAATCGGTATCGATCATATGCTTTCTCAAAGCATATATCATACCTTTTAATTCTTGTCATGCTTCCAAAGCACGATGACCATGCATGGAATTTGATCGGTCCCAGAAACTCATGAGTGAGCTCATGTCTCCCGGTTCACATGTGAACCTGTATGTCCCTTTGAGAGATCGTATTACTCATATGCCCTTAGATGCACACCAGCTCGTTGGTGTATAGACCTTGGTTAGGTTATCAGCCTATTGGTCTGCCAAATGTACATACTCAGACATATAGTAGGACATCTATCTCTGGTCAGAGGATGCATGCCTATGTTTTGAAAATATTCAACATAGGTCTTTGGTTATCTCAATCTTGTTAAGTCAACCCATTGACTCAACTAATCTGATACCCTCGAATCACTATTCTCTTGCAGAGGACCTGCATCAAGAGGTCGGTCAGATATCAGCCAAATGAGAAAGGATTGCCATCTCCTACTCATGCTAGACATCATCACTTAACAATCATTTGATGATGCTTGATGAGTCCTTTATCTAACACCTTAGATATTCATCCAAGCATCAGCCTCTATGATTCAATCAATGAATCAACAGCTGTATGATTATCAAGTTGGTCATCGTATATAACCCTAATTGTACTAAGGGACCTATTATGTAAATTAGTTATTCCTCATTTTAGATCATGGAATGATTTTGCAATAACATTTATTGCATAATGGCTCACCGTGGGCTCGCATGTCCAACACAAAGCCCTAACAACATTGCATGCACCTATAGTAATTAGGGATGAAAATGGTCGGATACGGATACAAATATAGGTATAATCATATCCTTATCCATTTTAAAATACGAATACGAATGCGGATATGAATATTGACGAATGTGAAAAATGTGTTACCATATTCTTAAAAACGAATACGAATGTAAAATGAATACGAATCGGATACGAATAATAACAGAAATAATTTACTAATATATATGTTTAGAATAATTTAAACATGAAATAGATATATCATATATTATAATTTCATAACAATGATATCATCAATGGTGAATGCAATCATAAAATATTGTTACATATATTTATAAATAAATCTATTGGTGTACTTATGTTCGAAAATGAATATACGAATGCGAATATGAATGTTAGCGAATGTCAAACTGATATCTATATCCGCATCTATTTTAAAATGAATATGAATGTCAATATATATATATATATATATATATATATATATATATATATAACGAATACGATAACGGATCGGATACGAATATATTCCCATTCGTTTTCATCCTTAATAGTAATACACATTTGGACTTAGTAAAAAAAAGTAATTGTCAATTATTTGGACTTGAGATCGAGCACTGAGAGGAGTGCTATACATCTCTTGCAGGATCCGTTGTGGCGGACACTGATGCACTCTAGAGACTGGACTTTTGGATCTCATATCTGAGTAGTTGGCATTTGGTTCTTCCCGATAATAGCATCTACTATTTAGGATGTTTTCTTGCTTTTGCATATCGCCAAATAGTGTAAATATTTCAATTCTGCCTTGCATCCCGCATGGAGAGAGCTGTGAAGCACTGTAAGTACCTCAATCCTTGCATGCACCATTAGTCACTAAAGTGAGATCTCCATCTTAGTAATGACTTATATGTCTTTTTTGTCCTCTCCTCCTATGTTTATATCACTTAGGACATGAAGGAAAAATACAAAAAAATCGTTAGGCAGGTACTCTGAAAAATACTCAAAAAATTGAAAACCAAAAATTTAAAAAGGGTCTGCTAAATAAACTTGACCTTAATTAAAATTCGTAACAAACCATTCATTGTTTGGGGTTCATAAAGCCCACATTGTTTTCAGGTACACTCCGAACAGAGTGAGGCATGACCCATTAAGGATAAGAACCCAAATCCTGATCCGTGGCACCTTGGTTATCACCTGGGTTGAAGAAGTATTGGCGCCTCTATCGTACGTGACCGAGTAGGGCCTAGTCGAGCACGGTGTTCCTGCCTTGTGTGGAGCATCCGACTTGGTTTGAAGTATTGAGCTTAGGCCACTCCCTCACGGGTGTGTCTGTCTCATAGGTTTGCGTCTGAGTAGGTCCTTGCACGCTGACGGGTGATTCCATTGCGATCAAGGACCGAAGTAGTCGTTTTACCTATTGGCTTCCTCTCTATTTCTTCGGCTGAGTAGCCACTCAGGCATGAGATCAAGGACCTTTAAGCGTGCAGATCACATGTCACAAAGGAGGTAGAACAAGTACGAGGCTCTTTCTTGGCAGTACACACACTCATATAGGGTTATCGTACTTAAGGACTCGTGATAAGATTGCCTGAAAATAACAATAAAATTAAAAAGATAAAAAATAGCTAAACTTTGACGACTTCACAAGTGTTGAGGGGTGAACCGATCCTTGTTTTATGTTTGTTTGTTTGAATTAGATTAAATTCTAAAGATCAGTCCTGCACAGTTTTTGCCTTTTTCTCACCTCCTTTGATTCCCTTTTTGATCCTCTGCTCATATGGAGCCTTTTACTGTTTTACAGTCCCTTTATTTCTTATTTGACCCCCGTATCATTCTTCAAAACTAGATCTCCTCTTGACCAACGAGATGGCAACACATGGATGGCCCAGTCAGTACCCAGCTGACACCAAGATCGATTCCATGTGCCCGCCACCTCCAATAATTCAGGGCTATTCCCAAGAACCTGGTTCAAACTCCATGGACCAATCTCCAGACTCCCCGTCTTCTCTAATAAATCGGGATCACTCTCGTCCTAAAACCTTCACATTTTGGATGGGAATTGATTTCACTCCATATACACTACCATCCTTAATGAAATTCTGTGTTGACCTTACCACATATCAATTTGCTACTTATGGTGCCTCCACACAGTCTGATCAGGGTATTACTCCATTTGTAGATATAGATCCCAATCTAGAGCCAGAAGTTGTGATAGAATCAGACTTAGGGTCAGAAAAAGAGATGTCTCCTGGAGGAAAGGGGAAGGGACCACAACCACCACCTCAGCTAGATTAGAGTCTGCAACCGGATCAAACTGTTGTGAATGCCCCGATCCTTGCTTCTATTCAAGCCATCTAGCAACAACTCACAAATCAGGATTTAGCACAAGTCGCCTTCCAGGACATGCTCAATGATTTAAGGGAAAATAGAGAAAACATAGGAGGATTCGAAGAAGGTCCAGAAGGTGGGGGAGGAGGAAATCTAGATGAGATTACAGCAGAGCGTCCCAAGCGGACTCTAAAAGAAACCTACAATCCTCGGGCTGGGAAAGTTACTGAATGGATCCAGATTCCAGCAATCCATGCCCATTTTGAATTGAAACCTCAACCTCAACTGCTGGCACTCCTGCCCATTTTCCGTGGAAATGCAATTGAAGAACCCTACACTCATCTACAATAGTTTGGGTGCATCCGTGACACTACTCACTACCCTAGTATACCTCTTAGGGTAGTGAAGATGCTGGAATTCCCCTTCAGCCTTCAAGATAAAGCCCTTCCTTGGATCAGTCACTTGGGGAAGGTCGTCACCACCCGCGAAGAACTAAAGTCTGCCTTCTTGCACAAGTACTGTCCTCTTGGGAGACTCAATTAGATGCGAGCCCGCATATCGAACTTCACCCAAAATGCACACAAATCCATTCATGAGGCCTGGGAGAGGTTCACTAAGCTACACGAAAAGTGTCCCCATCATGAGATTCCTAAGACCAGCCTGGTCCTACATTTCTTTAGGGGGATTACTATTGAAAGTTAGAAGCTTGTGGATGCAGCATGTGGCGGCTCCCATTTCAACACAGATGAGGACGTAGTCTGGTAGATATTCGAAGAAATGGTCGAAGTAGAGGCTGCTTTATCGTTGTCTCGTGCATATCAGCGTCAACAACAATCAGTTCTAAAGCCTATGCATATGGCAACATCCCACAAGCCGGACAGGGACGAGAGCTCCAATCTAAGCATTATTGGGAGCCACCTATCCAAGGTGGACACCATCGAGAAACGATCACTAGACTTAGAGAAATTGGCTGTGGTCGAACAGAGAACAAAGAACCTGGACAAATTAGATCAAAATACCAAGCAGCTGGAGCTGCTGGTAAGTACAATCAGCTCCTACAACTCTGTGTCTACATCAGCCCCCACTCTAGCGAGACGAAGGAACATTCTCAACATCAACCCCCTCAGTCGAGTCAATCGTAGCCGACGGTTCAACACGTCTATTACGTACTAGCCCCAGAGCCACCCACTCAACAATAGTCACAACAGCGACTGGTCATCTACCAGCCAGAGCCCTAGTACATTCCAGAGTAATTCTCCCCTCCACCACCTCTTATTCAAGAAGTGAACAACATATGGTCAAACGACGTGCAACCGACCCATCTTGGTGAACCTCAGCAAGTCAGGTCGCCAACTCCTGCCAGTTCCCTCAACAGTATGGAGGGAGGTTTGTCTAGAACAACTAGTAGCAACACCAACAACACCAACAATCTCCACAATTCCATTGCAATTGGAGACAAAACCAATACCAACAACCGTAGTACTGACAAAACCAAGAGAACTAGCAGTATGCGATTGTGCCCTATCAACATCACCCTCCTCGGAAGTATCATTAGAATCACCCTTCTCCTCAATACCATTCTCAGTATCCCAATCATCAATCTCAGTACCATCAACAGTACCAGCATGGCCAACACACCGAGGTATCTGAGGCTGCACCTCATGTGAACCCATCCTTGGACTGCTTGGCCTAGCTTCTCAAGGGCCTTACAAATCTCAGCCAGAAGTTAGACGACTTCACCGCCACTAAAACCTTAATTCTAGCACAAGTCAAGGTGAACCCCAATAATTTTAAGAAGAAAGAGTAGGTAGCCTGTGAATGTCCCACTTGTCTTATAATGTCAGACGTGCATAATTTGGTTTTATATAATGCCGACACTCTCAGGAGCGGTAGGACTTTGCAGTCATCAACCACATACAAGGGGAAGAATAAAGCCACCAGGGGAGAGTCATTGTCTTCTTCTACAACAACCAGACCTGCAACTGTACCGAGTGAGGAAGAAGAAGAAGTAGGAGAAGCACCACCACAAATCCAAAAAAATCAACAAAAGGAAAAATACCAAAAAGAAAGCACCAGCAGCAACCGAAGCACCAGCCAACCCCCCTTGGAGGAAACTGCTCCCACAGTTGATCCAGAGCCAGCTGATGGAGCTTCACTTGAAGAATTTGGATGCCCCTTATTCTTGGATGACCCTGCTCATTTTAGTCCTCCACATGTACATCCTAATGTGGTTACAGATTTTGTTGTAACCGAGAATACTACTTCCACTACTACTTTTAATTCTATAAATATTCCATTTCCGGATGCTATGAGAAAACCCAAAAAAATTAAAAATTTGAAAATGACTTTGTCTGATCCAGATGTTGTAGAAATAATTCAGAATCTTGTTCTTGAAAATGTCTTTACTCAAAGTCATCAAATATATGCCAAATATCAAGAAAGGCTTGAAAGAGGCATGTACCTTGAAGAGACAGCCGCGAAAAGCTTGAGAAAGAAATGTGAAGCATATTCTCACAGCGGCTACAGTAAATGAAATCAACAATCTCCCAACAAAGAAGAAGGACATGGGAGCTCCTCTAGTCAAATGCCAGATGTTTAACCAAGAGTTTGACCAAACTCTACTTGACAGTGGGTTCTCAATCAACCTAATGCCTACATCATTGCTAAAGGACTTTGGGTTGGGACCGCTCAAATCCACAAGAATGATTCTGCAGTTTGCAAACACATCCATTAAGCGGCCCCGAGGAATTTTGGAAGATATCGTTGTCACCATTCAGGGGATGCAGTTCCTTGCAGACTTCATAGTCCTAGACATGGACACTTCAGCTCCTCTTCTTCATACCCCAATAATCCTTGGACAATCGTTCCTTCAAACAGCCGAAGCAGTGGTAAACTATGGCACTGTTCAGATACCATTCCATTCAAATAATGATAAGGTATCGGTTGAGACGATCCAAATGCCCAAACCATCAACATCTACATCAGATCAGAGCAAGCCCACAGAGCAGCGAACAAAAGACTGTGACTTTTTAGCCGAAATCCACGATACAAACTTGTTCATGGATGATAACGAGACCCTGGCATTCCTCTCTACAGAGGCAGTGCTGGACAACACATTCGAGTTCCCAGTTGTCCTTGAAGATGAGATTATTGCTGAATTGCCTGAAAAGTACATTCATGGCCACCTGACCTTAGCAGAGCAAGAGGATATTATTGCAGAATTCAGTGAACAAGATTCTATTGTCGAGGAATTCTGTGCAAAGCTGTACTTAGAGTCTACAATGGCAATGGTGGACACACAACTGATGAAAGATCCAATACCATCGCCCTGCACAGTAGTAGAAGTCACTATTGAGCTAAACCTGTCCCCGCCTAAACTCAAGCTACTTCCAACAAACATGAAGTATGCCTTTCTTGCGGGTGCACCAAACATGTTCCCTGTAATCATCAATTCACAACTCAAGCTACTTCTCGTCTACTTGAGGTTCTAGAACCGCAAGGCCATAGGCTGGAAAATTTCTGATCTCCATGGGATAAATCCTTCCCTATGCTCGCATCACATATATGTGGAAGAAGATAGCAAACCCTCTCGCAAGTTTCAGCACAGATTAAATCCAAACCTGCGAGAGGTAGTGATGAATAGATAATGAAATGGTGTGAGGAGGGATTCATCTATCCTATCTCCGACTCAAAATGGGTGAGTCCCCTGCACGTTGTGCCCAACAAGTCAGGGATCACCATGATTAAGAATGAAAAAGGAGAGGAGATCACAACCAGAGTTCCAAAATCATGGCGTTTCTGTGTGGATTACAGACGTCTTAATTTAGCAACCAAGAAAGATCATTTTCTACTCCCCTTCATCGACCAGATAGTCGAAAGGCTGGCCATGAAGGAATACTTCTGTTTCTTGGATGGATACTCTGGTTACAATCAAGTCACCATTGCACCTGAAGATCAGGAGAAGACTACCTTCACTTGTCCATTTGGGACATATGCCTTCCGCAAAATGTCGTTCGAGTTGTGTAACGCTCCAACAACATTCCAACGATGCATGTTGGCAGTATTTGCAGAAATGGTTGGAAGTTTTCTCGAGGTCTTCATGGATGATTTCTCGGTCTAAGGAGACAGCTTTGGTCAGTGCTTATCTTATCTGGACCGAGTTCTGAAAAGATGCTTTGAAGTGAACCTTGTACTCTCTTGGGAAAAGATCCAGTTTATGGTGGCTGAAGGCATTGTTCTCGACCATGTCATCTCAAAATGTGGCATGGAGGTCGAAACAACGAAGGTGGAAGTGATTTCAAAATTAAAGCAACCTACCAATCTGAAATAGGTCAGGTCATTTTTAGGGCACGTCGACTTCTATCGACGATTCATCAAGGATTTCAGCAAAATTGCCTGACCCCTGACCGAGCTTTTAGGCAAGGAGGCTAATTTTATTGTTGATGGCAGAGTCCTCCGGGCCTTTACACAGTTGAAAGAAATAATCATTTAGGCCCCTTTCCTTGAACTGCCAGATTGGTCTTTACCATTTGAGATCATGACAGACGCTTTTAATTATGCCATTGGGGTAGTTTTAGGATAGAGGAGAGATCATATTCTATTTGCTATTAATATGCCAACAGAACTCTAGATGAAGCATAAAGAAACTACACTGTCACTGAAAAAGAGCTGCTAGCAGTAGTATTCGCCCTAGAAAAATTCACAGCCCATTTGCTTAGATCCATAGTCATTATTTATACAGATCACTCGGCCATCAGGTATCTTCAATCCAAGAAGGATGCCAAACCACGATTAATCAGATGGATCCTTCTGCTTCAGGAATTCGATCTTGAAATTCATGATAAACCTAGAGTTAAAAATATGGTGGCCGATCACTTGTCAAGACTGCCCGAATCAGACACTCCTGCCCAAAGCCTACTATAGATCACTGAAACTTTTTCAGATGAAGCCATCTTATCAACAACTGCACTCCCCTAGTTCCATTTATGAACTATCTTATATCCAAAAAAACTCCATAAGTTTGCCCTAAGCTTAAAAGAGACAAGTTCTTGTCCGACATCAATTTTTACTAGTGAGAGGATCCATATCTCTTTCAAGAAGGAGCTGACTGCATCTGGTGAAGATGCATTCCTCAGGAGGAAGTCCACAGTGTCCTTGAGCATTATTACTCCAAAGAATTAGGAGGACACCATTCTGGCAGAAGAACGACAACAAACGTCCTATAATGCAGCCTTTGGTGACCGATTCTATTCAAAGACGTAGATGATTTTGTCAAGCAATGCACTGACTGTCAAAGACTGGGAAGAACCATCGAAATGAGAGACACGATGCCTCTGAAGTACATTCAAATTTCCGATGTATTTGACGCACGGGCATTGATTTTACGGGCCCATTCCCTAACAGTCAGGGTTTTGAGTATATTCTGCTCACTGTCGACTATGTAAGTCGTTGGGTGGAGGCTGTCCCAGTCCAAGTTGCTGACAGTCGTACTGTCTGTCGGTTCCTCAAGGATCACATTTTTGCAAGGTTTGGGATCCCCAAAATTCTGATATCTGATGGGGGAATCCACTTTGTAAACAGAGAGGTGAAGAAACTGACATAAGAATTCTACAGCGAACATTGTGTTACCACTCCGTACCACCCATAGTCCAATGGCTTGGCTGAATGTTCGAACAAGGAGATCAAGATAATATTTAAAAAACTAATACGCCCCGACAGGAAGAATTGATCACAACTACTTGACTCGGTACTATGGGCCTATCGGACTGCGTACAAGTCGCCGTTAGGAATTTCTCCCTATCGCATGGTATACAGTAAGCCATGCCATCTGCCCGTGGAACTTATTCAAAAATCATTATGGGTTATCAACATCTGCAATTTGGATTCCAAGAAGGGAGGCAAGAATAGAAAGGTGGATCTGAATCAGCTCCTTCGATTCCATGAGTATGCATACGACAACTGTCTTATGTACAAGGAAAAGATCAAGAAGTGGCATGACAAGCACATCCGCCGCAAGACCTTCGACCCAGGACAGAAGGTTTAGTTGTTTTATGCAAAGCTCAAATTATTCCAAGGGAAATTGAAGAGCAGGTGGACAAGATCGTTCATAGTTAAACAAGTGTGTGACAATGGAAGTATAGTCATATCCAGACTGCCAGCTGATGCACAACGATTTGTGATCAACAGACAATTGCTGAAGCCATATCTCGAATATGACACATTTCTGTTCGTAGTCGATTCAATTAAGGTGGTTCACGATGACAAATTCACAACCACAATATCCATTCACGCAGACATGGCCATCAAAAACATTTTTGAATAGTTAATCATTTTCTTCTTTTCTTCGTTTCCTTTTCTATTATTTGATTCTTCCGAAAAGACGTATTTGCCCCCATACATAACTGCTATACTTAGGATATGCTTCATCCTAGGTATATGGGGGGCAAATACGTTCGGGTGCTCATTCTTTGATCCTTCACCCGTCTCCTCAAATTTTGACATTCTTTCTATACTTATAGATATTTTACCCTAAATATAGGGGGAGACAGGACGAGCCGTTGAGTTATTTATTTGTTTCTCACCCTCGACCCTCCCTGCATTAGTATACATACTGCTATACTTAGGATTAATTGATCCTAAATATAGGGGGACATTCGACTTCTCATTCTTTAGTCATTGTAGTATAAACTTCTCTATACTTAGTACGAGTTATGTCTTCCTTTCTCTTCGATCTATGAGGACATAGCACAAGTTAAGTATATGGGTGTCAATATATACTCTTTATATATTTTAGCCATAACTCGTACGTCGTATTTTCAATAAATATGGCTAAAACATTATAAATATCTGTATACAAATCCATTTAATTAATTAGTAAAAATGATGTCTATTGTTCCTCAATATATTTGTATACTGATTAATAAATTAGGTAAAAATGCTTTGCAAAATGTTTGGAAAATAGTTTGAAAATCCAATAGAAAAATCTTTGAAAACTGTTTGAAAAATATTTTGGAAAATGTTTTCAACCTTTGTAAAATATTTTGTTTGCAAAATTTATTTTCTTTGCGTGAAACAAAAATGCTTGAAAAATGCTTTACAAACATTTGGAAAATGTTTGTAAAAACATTTTGAAAAATCTATATATACTGTTTGAAAAACCTTTGCAAAATAATTTTCAAATGTATGTAAATGTTTGTAAAAATAGGTTTGTAAAGATTATTTTGGACTATAGTTTTCCAAAAACTTGTTGTAAAATCATTTTCAAATAAATATGAGGATTATATACATCACTCTCAAATTCAGTAGCAAATGTAAATAAATATCTATAAAATGATCACTTTCCCCTTGTAAATTCTTAAAGAACCCTAATTCTTGTAAATATAAGATGCACCCCCATATAAATATTTTTTCCTAGTTTTTGTCCAAAAACTTTTGTTTCCAAAAATCACAAAAACATTTGCAAAAAACTAAAAATACCAAAAACATTTGAAAAATACACAAAACAATGCATATGCATCATATTTTTCAAAAATCCATAAAAAGTTCAAAATTGAAAATATCATCACAAAAACACTTTTGCATTATGCATATCATGAGCATTTTTTTGAGTAATTTAGGCGATTGAACAAGTCCAAGTAAAGTCTGAAGATTGAATCTTTAGGAAGACCTTAATACACTTAATTTTAGAGGAACCATTTGAGGACTGGAATTGGAGATACATCAGATCGCTTTGACTTAGTTCTTTAGATTCCATAAGACTATGTGCATGAGCCAATGCAATGTGCCTAAATAGAACCCTTCATATCATCCGTAAAACTCTTGAGACAATGACCTGACTGGAAATCTCACACTTAACACTTAACCCAACCTTGACATCCTATTGAAAAATATTGGGGTCTAAGTCAGGACGATGCAAGGCCGCTTCGTCAAGGGTAGCTCAGAAACCATTCTTAGGGATTGCCGACACCGGTACTCTAATCCACTTCTTCTGATAAACATGATATCTAAAGACTGGAGATGGATTGAAACAATTCTTCAGATGGGGGATGGTCTACCGGCGCAACTTTGTCTAAGATCCCAAAATAGTGGGTGGAACAAAAGATGCTATATCCACCGAGGCACAAACAAGAATGCATAAGCTACACAAAGTCAAAGAAAATATTCAAAGAAGCCTTCAACCAAAATTCCACAAATATGAGCTTCAGAAAGAGCCTACTTCTTGGTGAAGATCCGGTTACACTGGCCGACTTCACAAGGGAATGAAGACTACATTGGTCCATTCCCACTTCTCTTCCCATTCTTCCATCTTCTTGCCTCATTCAGTTGTAAAGATCGGAAGCACCTGACCTTAGAAGGAAATATCTGACTCCATGAGGACGAGTTATCAGAAGAGCAGACAACTTGATAGTTCAATGGTTTTGACAGGGGAGAGCTAAACAATTTCACACACATGGTTATATCATTTCAAGGTAGCAGGAGTATGCGACTGAGAGGATGATAATGACCTGGTTGTGGATTGGACTGGATAATAGGAGTATGGAATCTAAATGTTGTTGTGTCACAAATCCTAACCTCTAAGTGGTTCCGAACACATCATTAATCCAAAGGTTTTCTCGGAGCTCCAAACTTTGACATTATTAAGACAAGTTTAAAAGTCGAAAATTATTCCAAGTTCTTTCTTTTTCTTTTCTTCTTCGCACTTATAGGCATAAGTGTTTGCTAGAGACTAGCAAAGGCAAGTATAGGGGGTGATGAATCTCCATTTCATCACCTTTATTCTTTCATTTTGGCCTTCAAACCCTAGCTGAATGCATGTATATATCATTAATTGATGAAAATAAACACTCATTAAATCACACAGAATACTGTATAAAATACTGTACATGTATTGTATTTATTGCCAAAATAAAAGAATAAAGGAAAGAAAAGAAAAAGAGCAAAGTGTCAAAAACAGTGAAGTGACCGTAGCCCCCGAGACTCAGTCATCATGATGACCCGACAAGGAATAATGTAGGGGGTGTAGGGGGTGATAGGGCGGCTAATTGTACAGAAGATACCAAGCAATCACTCTATTAAAATTGGGTAATAAATGCTTTTTAGGACCTATTTTATTCTTTATTATTGATACCTCAAATAATAAAACTTTGTATATGAAAGTTATATATAATAGTACATAGAAAAACACAAAACTTATTTCACATGAAAATAATATACAACGTGCATGTTATACTCAAAATAAAATTCTAACATCCAAATTTCACAGACTCATATCTCCCAAATAAAAACTCAAAATGTATCAAAATCATCTTTAATTGTATATAACTTTTAATAAGCTATTTAATGAAGGTGGTATCATATTTTTTGGAGTTAAGGAGTGGAAGTTAGGTTTTGGACCCCTATTGTATAATATACTCGATAAAATAATCATTTTATTTATTATTTATTATTTTTGTAAATTTAAATTCTTATAATTTTGTAAATATTATTTATAATATATGTACATATTAAAATAGGCATAAGACAATAAAGAAAGCAGTGAAATAAAATGGGTTTATACAATTCATAAATGAAATACCTATGTCTACACATATATAAATAATACACCTATTTATTTAAGTGTATATATCGCATCAGAAAAATATAATAAAAATGTATGTAAGCATATAAAAATAAGTTATAATTATATAAAATAATAAGCTAAAATAATAAAATCTAGAATACAAAATAAAAATAAAATACCTAAAACATAGGTAAATATACCTAAATGTGTACCCTAAAAAATTTACTTGTAAATAAACACCTCTAAAAAATAAACAAAAATATCCACAAATACTACATAAAATTACAAACATTTTTTATTTACAACCTAAAAATTATAAAATCGAATTATATTTATTATTCAATTTCCAAGGCATTTTTCCTTGGAATTTCCTGGTTGGTTTACATGGACCAACCAGGCTCATTTCTTTGTTGACCTTGGTCAACTGTTTGGTCTCCCTTCTGACGCCTGTCAGAAGTCACGAGGCCGCCTTCTTATCCCATTTCTCCACACCTCTCCATTTACTCATTACTCTCAAAACCACCACCATCTCGTAGCCGCTTCTTCCTTCATCTACGCCCCTCCTAGAATCTCCACCTATCCTCACTGGATAGCACGCAAGATCTCCTAAAAAATCATCCAAAATTTGCTTATAAATACTACCACTGAACCATTTTGGCTTTTTGATCCCTCTTCTTCGAGATTTAGCCCCTCAGATTAGTCCTAATGGCCTCCCCATGGTGATTCAGTGGTTTGGCCTTTAATTTGCAGCGAGGAGAGCCCATAGAGGAGGTGCATCCATCCACCGCCGGAGCTCCACTGACAGGTCTCTCTCATGGTTGCCTCAGGCCGCTTGAACCTCATTTCCTTGCATTCCTAGGTAGTCCTCTATGTCAATTTCAATTTCGCATCTTTAATCTTTAGTTTAATAAGATGATTATCGTGTAACATAGAAATCCCCATTTCCTTGCATTCCTAGGATGGAGCTTGAGCTCTAGGTCTGATTCACTGTAATTCAATCGTCGATCTGCCCCGCTTTCATCGCCATTCCATTCCCCTCCACGTTCTCCATCAAATCCCCTCTTTGTCCAACCCAGATCCATCGTGGATCTGGGAGTCGAGCTCTCTCTGCCGTGACCTTACCAGAGCTCCCCTCCATCTCATCCCCCCTTGGTTTTAGGTAAACCTGGATCTAGAAGATAGCTCTCGCACCCGGGGAAATTTTGGTGGCTTTTTTGTAGGTCATTTGGTGCACCTGGAACCTCAGAAACCACTTGGGGCTGCTCCAGGTGGTTCCCCTTCGCTAGAGCACGTCGTGCTCTATGACCGCCATCGAACCATGTAGGAGCATACTGAGAATGCCCAGCTACCTGCTGGGCCCATAAGAGAAGGCATTGGCCATCGGAGGAGCGAGGATCGAAGAAGCAAAGTTCACCGACGTCGAGTTCTTGAATGTTCTTTGAAGCCCCTTCACCACCGTTCGATCAAGAATAACGTCCAGATCTAATATGGACAGTTGATTCTAAACAAAGGGGTATGCTATCAGAGCCGCTCAAGAGGACATGTGGTAACGTCTGGACGCTCGGATCTGGGTGCTTAGGTGGTACAATTTCACCAATACCCTCCGCCTTTTTGTATTCATGTAAAGGTCATGTAAATATTTTATCTAGTTTAAAAACTATTGGACAAATTGCACATACCCCCTTGGACTTTTCACATATTGCAATTTAGTCCCCGCCAGAGTCACATGCATGCACACGCTTTTGTTGTAAAATTTGCACCGAACCCCTTGCATGTTTCTATAATTATTCTTTAATATATAAAGTTTTAAAATCAATATTATATTTTGGGAAAAATTGCTTTTAACCCTCGCATGATATTTTAATTGCAGTTATATCCTTGCTAGGCTGAACATTTTTATGTGATATTTTCTATTTATTAAAAATAACAAAACATACTCTAAAAATGACCAAAAAATAGGGATAGGTACTTAGATGTATGCTTGATCATACTATAATATTTTTTACATTTTATGCCCATTCATATTTTCTAAAAATAGAATAGTGCACGATTAAGTCATGTTTGCAATATAAAACCTATAAAAATTACAAAAATTTCGAAAACTTTTCAAAAAATATATTTTATGTATTTTGTATTTCTAATATTCAGCCCAAAAATCATAAAAAATACAAAAGAAAACACAAAAAATACAAAACCCCTAAACCCTTTATAAAAATATAAAAAAACACTAGAAAAATAGCAAAAAATATATTTCTGTCTCTGAATTTTTTTAAAGTATTATCTTTATTTTAAAACTAATTGGAGAAATTTTGATTCTGTTTTCAATTTTTAATCTCCATTCTAATTTTGGACAATTAATAAACCCTGTTTTAGTGTATTTTTTACTTTATATATATATATGTATATAAATTAACAAAATTCCAAAAAAAACACAAAAAAATAGTAGAAAATATTTAAACCCCAAAATATTTTATGTCCTTTACTTTTCATATTATTATTATTATTATTATTTATATTTATCCTAGCCTATATGGTATATATATAAATATATCCTATATATAACTATATATATATATAAATTAGAAGTATAAGAAACTATAAAAATATATAAAAAAGGAAAATATAAAATCAAAAAAATAGTTTTTTAAATAAAAAATCAATTCAAAAGCCCACGTTATTCGGTAAATATTGAGTTTAGTAATACATACTCATATACTTATATTATTTATTTATAAATAATATATAGTGTTATATCGTGTGTTCCCAGTGTTCGACACTCTGCTCCACTTGTAACTATACGCATTATATAGTATGGTTTATAATAAATTTCAATCCACACTGCTTTTATTTTTGATATCCAATTGTGGGTTGATCATTGAGATGGTCTGGGATTTTGTGAGCGGTCACCCCAGCGACACTTTTGACTTCTCTTAGACCCTCGCAGGGTCCTCGGGCTTGGTTTTCAATTGTCCCACTATATCATTTTGCATGTACATCGGATGGAAAGGAAATGCATAAAAAGATTACCAACTACCTTATAGAGTAATGCTATTAAGGTTGGTTGCATGACTACTATCCCTGATAACTCTCTGATGTCTGTTGTTTTTCAGAAATCATGGGACAAAGATTAGCGAGATCTAAGAAATGAAGAAAAGAAAATTAAAGAAGAAATGTAGCTTAACAAAACTTATTATTTTTTAACTTTTTATATTTCTAAAAAATGGTCAAATTAGGATTCTTCGTAGTGAATAACATAAATTCGAGAATTTCAAGAATCTAGTATGAATACCCAATAACAAAAGGTAGGATTTTGTTACCTAATCGAGCTCCCTCTTGCGTATGCAGTTCTTTAATGTTATTCAATATCAGAAAGGGTGATCACCATCTCCTGAAACGATTGAATTTCACTTTCGTATTAAGAACACGAAGAACACACCTAGAACACGAAGAACGAACAAAGAACACGAAGAACATGAAGAACATATTTTTTCTTGAAATTTCAGTAGAGCTTCCCCTTATATGGGGTGATATTTCTAGGAAAATTTCGATAGAGTTTCCCCTTATATCAGGACATATCACTATGAAAATTTCAGTAGAGTTTTCCCTTATATCAAGACATATTTCAAAAGAAAATAGGAAAGAGTTTCCTCTATAAAATCACTGAGAGGAAAACAACAACGAAATCGGAAGAATATAATCTACTGCAAGCAATGGAGAATCGGTAGACACCACACGTCTTAGGTGAGTGAAGCATGTGACGATTGCAAGGTTCACTGACGTGCATAGCCACCTGCACCAAAGTAGGGTGTTACACAAATATCTCCACCAAAATAACCATAAAAGTGAAACCAAAAGAATATAATAGAACTGCAATAGATGGAGAATCGGTAGACACCACACGTCTTAGGTTAGTGAAGCGTGTGACGAATCATAGGGTTCACTGACGAGCATAGCTGGCTGTATCTAAGTAAGGTGTTACATAGATTTCTCCTCAAACCACAATGCAAAATGAATTTGTAAAGGAGGATGAATCAAGAACCTAGCCTAAGATAGGGCTACGATCCTCCTACACTAAGCCAACTAGGAGAGGATCCTACCGTCCTCCTCCTCCTCGTCCTCCCGGCAACACTTTGCTAGCATTCATTCCCTGCCTCCCTCTCCTCCACGTGACGTCTCGACCCTAGCCCTCGAGGTAGTGGTGGTATTGGAAATCGTAGAGAATGAATGGGTGAGGGGCTATTTATAGGATTCAGAAAACCTCTAACCATTGATGAATCTCCAATTTATCATTTCGATACTCCCTTTTATCCTTGGAGCATAAACTTTCAATTCAAATCTTCATTAATTCCACATCATTAATAATAAATCCTCTTCCTGTAAATAACCATATTTATTGTACAAATATTAACCCTTTATTTTCCTTATTTTATTCCCTATTTAAAACTACCTAAAATTTAGGTTAATTATTGTAGATATTTATTTTGGTGTTAAAAAGAAATTATAAATACAAAATCTCAAAACATTTAATAGTAGTTTTTTTATCTATTAAAAATACTTATCAAAATATTTTTTTGTGTTTTTCATCTCATTTGGCTTTTTGGACAACATGAAACTTGTATATCATTTTGACTTTTGCTAATTTTTCCTCCTACTATTTCTTTTGTATTTTCCTTTATTATCTAATTTTTGAATAATTTTATTAGGTTACGTGGCACACTCTGGGCCGCACACGTGGCCCCTTCCTCGCACGCCACTCAGCCTCGGCCAAGGTTGTCTGATCTTCCATTCCCCGCTTCCATCTTGATCATCCATCGAAGCTTCCATCTCAGCTGTCTGATCAACTCCCTCCACTCATCTAAGCTGCCCGCATATGCTCGTATCTCCACATTTGGATCAGACCAGAGGATCTGATCTAATCCATTCCCTCGTGCCCTCATCACAACTGCTGGATCACAAGATCCCACAGTTAGGACGTTGTCTTACACCCCCCTCATCCCCCGTCAGACATTAAACCTCGCAAACCTCTCACCCCTTCCAATTTTAGCCGCCACCTTAGCCACTCTCTTCGTTCGATAATATCTCCCTCGCCTAAACCTATTCTCCCTCAATCTTGCCCAACCATCACTCTCATCGATCATATTCCTACGGTGCCATCGTAACGTCCGGAGATCTCCCTATAAATCCTTCACCTCAGCCTCCTCTCCACGTTGTCCACCAATCCAAAGGCTGAGGCCCATCTTCCCTCACCCCTAAGATGTCAACAGAGGGGTGAATTGGTGAGGCGATGATGACCCCATGCCCATGTGCGACCCTTGGTTGTCCATCCAAGCCACGTTCGCCGAGCGACCGATTGAGCTCGCTGGCATAGCTGCCCAGCTCAAGCAAAGATTAGAGGGCTAAATCGACCCTCAGCCAAGCTCCTCCTCCTCTAATTGCCTACTACGATCAGGTATCCCTTTCCCATTCTTTTTATTTTATGTTCTCTTATTTTCTCTATCGCCCACAAATCATCCCACCATCACCTGACCATTCTCCAAGGTCCGTCACACCACCATCTTCGTCGACCCCTCCACTCGCAATCTTCCTCCTCCATCACAAGACCACTTGTATATATAGGGAATATATGGTAATATACAAGTGATAATTTAAAAGGGAATTTTAGGCTTCTTATTAAATGCAACTATACATGCTAAAACATGGATGCTATTTACATATGCATTAATAATAATAATGCAATATAGATGAATAAAAGCACTTAATTACTTAAGAACAAAGCTCTATTTTCAACTTTTAGAGTGATGAATCATAGAATAATCAACCTCCTATACTTAAATATTTCTCGTCCTTGAGTAAGTAAAATGAAATGCAAAAGTGAAATGATATTGGGTTCCACACCAACGTTATGAACAAATGGTGAAAATGGAGCATGACTCGACCTTTGATTTTTAATGTGGCAGAACTCCTTGTGAGACTTACGATTTTTAGAATAACAATCTCCAAGTTATACACATCATAGTCCAAACCTGACTCAGAAGTCATCTTAGATCAAACCCCTTCCAAAGCGTCCCATATGAACACTAAATAAATTTATCTGAGTGTTAAGGGTGATATCTCTTCCAATACAGGATGCCAAACTACTATGTAATCTCCTACTCCAGCAACTCATCCTCGGAGAGTCGGGTATTTCCTTCTAAGTTTAGGAACATGCTAGTTCACAACGAGTGAGGGAGAAGTCTAAAAGAAGGGGAAAAGAAGGGGAGAGTGACTAGTGTAGTCAACTCTCCTATGAATCTTGGTTGGTGTAGTCAAGTCTCCACAAGATCTGCATGTTCTCTGAAGGTTGGACCATTGTGGTCAAATGTTTCTCTTTTTGGTATTTGCTTTTTTGGTAGAAATCGTGGTTGCTCTGCGTTGATATTTTGTGCTCCAACAGATATAGGATCTTTTGGTCCGCTCATATTTTGGGGTCTTAAAAAAATTATGCTAGCAATCCATCCCTCATATAAAGCTTTATTTCAACTTGGTACTCTGGTCTTTAGATGTCCATGCTACCAAAAAAAGACACAGTTTTCCAACACCTCATCTGAGTTGAGCTAAGTGCACAGCGTAGAGTACAGGATAATTCCTTATCCAAGAGTCTACTCAGAATGAGGCACCAAGGTTAGACACTAAGAATAAAGTCTACACATTGTCTTGTGAACTTGGAGAATTAAGTCTAAGATTTGAAGTTCCTAAAAACCTAATTCTCAATGAAGTTCCTTTGAATCTTATGTTATTTAAGGTCAGGTCAAGTCCACCCTCAATTTTTACTCATGATTTGATTCGAAACTTGCTAACTTTCCACTTTGCATATGCATGATATATAAATGAAATGCATACGATATGAAATGCATATGAATGAAGTGCAATTTTTTAATGCAAGAATGAATGAGAAGCCATATTATTTGACAAAAGCCTTTTTTATTTTTTTGTTATACCTCTTTTTTTATAAGAATTTTACAAAGGTATTATTTACAAAGATTTTAGAACAATTTTACAAAGGAAAGTATTATTTACAAGGCTTTGACAATGTTTAAACAGAGAGTATATTTTTACACATTATACATATTTTACACCTTGTATGCAAAATACAAGTATTTTACGACACAAAATAATTTTTTACCAGTTTTACCAATCTCGTATTTATTAAATTATATGCACATAAAATACGTGAAAGTACGAGCTATGTGTAAAGTATATATGTAAAATATACACACCCTCTATACTTTTGTGTCAAAGTCACGTGACCTCTAACTTTGCCCATTTTTCCTTCCTTCTCCCTTCCTCCATGCTCCTCGAGCACCTCACCACTCTACAGCCTACACACCCCTCTGTTGGACATGCGAGCCCATGACGAGTCATTATGCAATAAATGTTATCACAAATATTATTCCCTGATCTAAAATGAACAATAAATAATTTGCATAATAGGTACCTTAGTACAATTAGCTTTATGTATCATAGCCATCTTGATAATCATACAACTGTTGATTCAATTGATTGAATCATAGAGGCAGGAGCTTGGATGAATATCTAAAGAGTTAAACTGAGGACTCGTCAAACACCATCAAATGATTATTAAGAGATGATCTCCAGCCTAAGTAGGAAATGGCAATCCTTTCTCTCATGGACTGATATTTAACCGACCTTTTGATGCAAGTCCTCTTCATAGGAATAGAGATTCATAGATGTTAGATAAGTTAGGTCAAAGAGTTGACTTGATGGGATTGAGATAACCAAAGACCTATGTCGTATGCTATCACGATATAGGCATACATCCTTTGACTAGAAAAAGATGTGTTACTATATTGTCTGAGTAAGAACATTTGGCAGACCGACAGGTTGGTGAGCTAATCAAGGTCTATACACCGATGCGCTAGTGTGCATACAAGGGCATATGAGTAATACGATCTCTCAAAGGGATCATACAGGTTCATTTACTGAACCAGAAGACATGAGCTCACTCATAAGATATTGAGAATCAAATTCCTTGCACGATCATTTTGCTTTGGAAGCTTGATTGAATTTGTAGGTTTGATATATGCTTTTGGAAAGTAGATGATCAATACCTAGATATGATATATGCTTTTCGAAAGTATATGATCGATACTGACTCCCAATTATCAAATGAGAAACTTAATGATAAAACCCTAAAGAAGACAGTCTAAATAGAAATAAAACTTCAGGTTTATTCTAGGTATTCCATTATGCAGGATGTGTAGGTATTAGGAATATCTGAGGGTGATGTGATCATAAACGTTTATATAACCATGACGCTTCCATTATGAGGGAATGATGAAACAGGTCTTGATTTTAGCGACTCCTCTCACTAGAGAAGTAATCTAATCTAGGTTCAAATGTTAGACAATGATCTGAATGTGATTGAGATATAATGAGAAGATTAGATTTACAGCTTTGATTTAATCAAACATCTATGGGAGGTCACCGAGAATTGGATTTGAGATGTAATCTAAATATCCAAGACACTCTACCTAGAACGTACAATCTCCCTATCTTTATCTCCAAGTATCCGCGAAGAAAGTGCATTATTCTTTAAAGAGTTCAAGGATAGTTTGACTGTTGATAATGTGTCTGAGCATTGAGGAAATTGATAGTTAAATGTGATTTAATTATCTTGGATAATATGAACTTGATTCATATTATTTGGTCATATAAGGAGAGTTATCTGTAATAATTAAATTTGATTTAATTATCAAAGAAGTGAATAATGTGAATGTGATTCATGTTATTTGGGTACATGAGAAGAGCCATCTTGGAAAATTAAATATGATTTAATTATCAAAGATATGACTAATGTGGATATCTCTATCCATAATAATTATGGATATTATAAATATGATTTATAATATGTTGAAGAGATTTAATTATAAATAGAATTACAAATTATATATTGTTGTGAATTAGATTCACAATAAACAATTAATTGTAAATCTAATTTACATATTATGTTGGATATATGGATATGATTCATATTTATCAATGGCATGATTGATGTTTTTACAAATTGAATTTAGAATTATTTTTGTGAAGATAAATCCAATAATAGTTGTTGCATTTTAATGTATATATAATAAATAAATATTAAGGAAGGTAAAACTCCCAAAGGTGGTCGTCCACCTTTACCAAGTCAAAAGGGGGGATTCCCGCCCTCTTTTTAGGGTGGAGGTTACCTCCTTAATTATCTATTTATTATAGTTGAAATTAAAATGAATTAATTTCTATCTTAATAAAATGATATAATTAATTTAGTTTAATTGAATTAGTTGTTACAAATTTACAGCAAAAAATCATGGCTATTGATTAATAACCTCTTAATCTAAACCGTTGGATTAAGATGGTACATAGATTGAGATCCATATACATCCAACAAGTATAAAAGGAAGGGTAGCCATTGCATTTTAGACTATACACATAATTCGAAAAAGGAACGAAACTCCATATCTCTCTACATATGCCTCCTCTCTCCTTTCTTAGAATGGTCGTCCGCCCTAAACCCTAGAGAGGGTCAACGTCGTCGCCACGTTGTTGTGATGCAGCTTCGACCGTTTATGGATCTCTATCTCCTTCGGTGCATCTTGCTCGTGAAGAAGACATCGGATCTCATGAGATGAGATCAGGAGATTCACCGCTTGGATCATCAACATGGATTGCGAGGAGCACACGTTTTACCAACACGCTCGCAAGCGTCTCCTCCGTTGGATCAGACTTGAAATAGGAGGTCTCTTTGTTTAGAGACTCGATCGCAACCACGCTTCAAGAGGTAACCCTAATATTTGTTTATGATTTAGATGAAATAATCTGAGAAGTGTTCTTGAATCATGTGGTTTCATCATTCAATTTTTTTTAAATTCTGTTGCCCCGAGAGACAAGTACGACTAGTCGCTCCCGATCGCATATTATGCGATCTCCATGCTTCCATGATGTACTTTAGTATTTTCCCATATCCTTCAAGTGGTATCAGAGCCAGGTTAGAGGTTTAGGATATGATCCATAAATATAAGATGACATGGGCATTTTAAATTGTGTGAAGTTTCATCACATTTTATTCACGCAACCTTATTTTGTGAAATTTTTTCACCCTATTTAAATGCTTAAAAAGTGATATTATCACTTGTATTATTTTTTCCAGTAAATTATGAAACCGTAGGACTTGAGTTTGTGTGATTTAGAATCTGTTTGCTTAAGTTATGATTGTTTTAATGGACATGTATCCTTTATTACAAGATTGGTATTTTAAAACGTAATGAAGAGATAACCACGATTTTAAAATGACTATACATATGTGTTTATCACTTGAGTTCTATTATAAATCAAATTGAAAAATTAAAGAAACTTAATTTGCGTGATTTGGATTTTATTTGATCGAGTAATGCTAATTTTATTTAGTATGGGTCACGGTTGGAAATTACATACTTGATCATGAATCTTGTGATTGTCATTCAATTAAATTCATGGAAAATAAAGGTTAATATTCTGGATAATTAGTTGTTAAATATTTTTGAGTTATTTAATAATGATAATTTTTTTGAATGACCATAACCAACTTGATAAGATAATGTATCTTGATTGATTTGGTTATAATGAACTTTCCAACAAATATTGATGTTTGAATAGGATTGGGGATTTGTTTAGAAAATCTCCTTATAATATTAATCACAATGGTTTTGATAAATATTATATGGTATAACTTCAGTTAACAAATCGATTATCATCTCAAATACAAAATGATCAAATCACATTATCCTGACCTAAGGCGGATATGGTATCTAGTCGGGGATCGATGGGGTAGCAGGTTGCTCCATGAGCGATCTGTCCCACATCCTGTGCGTACTGGCCATGACAACGTATAAGGAAAGGATAATGTTTGAAGCGATCATGGTGTATTTTTCTAATTATTAAAATTTAAATAATATGTATTTTGAGATTATACCATCCTTCAAGTAATATTCAAAATTGTTTGTTGGTTGATTGATTGGATCAATAATTGATTTTATATGATTAAATTAATTAGATCCAAATAAACACTCTATTATGAATAGAGTTGTAATTCCCTTGGAAGAATTAATTATGTGAATATGATTCATAATAAGTAATTAAAATTTAAACATGATATGGAGGACCACATAAGTGACATCCATGGTCTTCCGTTAAGGCGAAGGGTTCCATCGCCAAGGATTGTATGTAGCGGACGCTTGTCCGAAGTGACAGCTCCTGCATACAATCGCATCTGGATCGGGCTCATTGCTTCTCGAAAGAGTAAGGTCGTATGCATAGTGACTCGAATATCGGTTCCTCATATTATTGGGATGATATTGGATTGCACATAATGAGTTCTATTTCTGTTGATGGTTGGTTCAATTAAGGATTGGTCAACATTGCCTTAGGGGTGGTGGGCTCAGGCGTTAAAGATCGAATTGAGAAATGCAAGTTGGACTTGCAAGGCGGAATGAGTTTCCATTTCTTTTTATCCGAGTCGTAGTTTCTCATATTATTGGGATGTAACGAAGATAAGAACGGAGGTCTCAGATCTTGATTGAGATATAATGGTAAGTATATCTCTTACATTGAAAGTGATTAAGGGAATGAACTTTCAATGTTTATAAGGCAAGAAAACTTTGATATAAAAATTCCTAAATCAAAGTAAAATATGTATATCTATCTATATATTTACATAAATTTCTTATTTCAGATAACCTTCATTGAACCCACTCAAAACTATACTCATAAAATAACCACTAAGCTTATCATAAATTGGATTCATGATCAAGATATTGTACTTGCAGTTGGATATGTAATGTATGTGGTTGTAATGTGCAAGTTTTTCATAATAATGAGGAATGACAATAGGAGAACAACCTAGGGTCTGTGTGTCTCTATAGTCTTGATCTCTCATCGAGTGTGCTTTGGAAGTATCATGTCGATGATGATCGTAGTTATAAAAAATCCTTATAAAATCTAAGAAGATGTTTTGGCATATATATGTGCTCTCAACATTTAATCATGAATGACATGGTTCACAACATTATGCAGAATGGCGGCTCGATATGAGAAGATCTACTCAAAATGTTTGAATACCTACCTAAACCAAAGTCTTTTAGAGTTTAGATGAATGTAGATACGATGAGTGTCATCATTCAACTATTTATACTCAAGTCATTCATGTAGCTTCATAATATTCATATTGTATGAGTTGAAAGAAGCATGTATAAAAGTTTGAAATACTCTTACATTGAATTCGTTCTAGTTCAACATAAGAAATCCTTTTATCTTAAGAAATGGTTGTTTATAGGTGAAGGGAGCATAGTGGAAGCGGGTCTGACCCAAGTAAGAAGGAAAGTCAAAGAGATGATTGTACTTCTTTGGTTCCCAAACATATGACAGCCAAAGAGTTGGATGAATGCCAATATTGCAACAAGCCGATGCATTGACAATATGACTATATGGACTATGTAGTCTCCTTAGAGAAGGACTCGGATAGTGCATCGAAATATTCTACATTTGATCATTGAAATTGACTTGCTTATTAGATAAAATCAAAGTCTAATAATTGTATCTCATTCTTTTAATAACACTTGTAATTGGTTGCATATGTTTTAGAATACTAGAAAATTTGATATTAAGGTTTTGTTTTCATCTATATGCGAAAAGAGAGAATGCAATTGTTGCAACAATCTCCATTGGATAGATAGACCATATTTTCAATAGGAGAGACCTTAGTCTTAGAGAATGTCTCTATGATCTAGATATTAGAATACACTCATTGTTTATTTCTAAATGTTGGAAATAAACATGAATTCTGGAATAGATCTATCATAAAGAGTTATGATATATATATTTCAGATAGTAATCTAACATCTAGAAGAATCTACTCACCTAGAAAATTTATGAATGGTTCATTGACATTTATAATACGAGAATTTAAACCTTGAAAGATCAATAGCAGGATGAAGATCATTTGATAATGATTTGGCATCAAGCCTTGGACATATATCTTTTGATGTAAGAGATGAACATTTAGAATGTCAGAAATTTCAAATATTACATACTTGTGAATATTGTATTCCAAGAAAACTATCCAATACACTCTTCCCTGAGAATGGTGTAAGATGTCAAGGTATTAAAGATCTCATACATATTGATGTATGTGGATCATCTGTATCATAATAAACATTGATGATATGTGATATTATTCGATGATTATTTGTGATATGAAATCTCTTCCCTTCACCTTAGAAAGCTTTAAAATGTTCAAAGATTTCACAATTTTAGTTTAGAACCAAAGTTTGAAGGAAGATGAAAGAATTTGGTCTAATCAAGGTAGCAAGTACCTAATAGATGAATTCAAGAATACCTTATGGAGATAGGAATATCATTCCTAATCATTCCTATCTCACTCCACCTAATACACCTAAATTCAACAGAGTTGTAAGGAGATATAATTGGATCATGTGTGACATGATTTGATCAATGATGACTCTTGGCATAAATACCTCTTACTTTCCAAGGTATATATGTAGTATAGACTACAGTATATATCGTTAATAAGGTTCCATGCAAGTTAGCTGGAATCTAGCACCAGAGAATGCTACTTCATTAGAAAAGTAAAGGATGGCATTGGATACCTACTTTATGACCTTGAGATTCTTAAAGAGTTTCATCTCTAAGGATATGATTCGTAGGTGATGACTTTCTTGAGAATCAAGATGAAAATGAAGTGAAGGAACTCATTTAATCTTGAACAGATAATGATGCTCCTGAAATTAGAAACTAAAAGGATAATTATAGATGAAACACTCATACCTCTTCAAATTAGTTTGAGAATGGATTCCATAAGTCAGTTAAGTCTAACAATGATCTGACTTCATATGATGAAGCTTCTAAGGATCATGACATGGAAAGATGGATGTTAGCAATAATGTCTAAAGTGGACTTCAAATAAAAGTGTTGTATATGGAACCTCAAGGATCCACCTAAAAGGGTAAGACCTGTTAAGGTGTAAATGGATCTTCAAGATAACGAGGGAACCTGATGAGAATGTAGAGACCTTCAAAGCACGGTTCGTATTCGAAAGCTACACCTGGAGAGAAGATATCGCTTGGGATGAGAGTTGCTCTTCAATGACCATGCTTAAACCCATCAGAATATTGCTAACTATAGTTACACAACTTGATTATAACATCTACAAGATGGAAGTCGAGATTATATTCCTTTATGAATTCCTCACTGAGGATATTCATATGAAGTATCCCCAGAGCTTCATAATTGAGGGACACAATGTGTGTAAGATAACTACGTCGATGGACTGTAATAAGCTTCTAGTAGTCGGAACGTCAAATTTAATGAAGTTATAAATGTTATGATTTCATACACTACCTTGATGATCCATGTGAATGTTAGTGGGAGTGCCATTGTGTTCATCGTGCTAATTTTACATAATATCCTAATCATTTGAAATGATATAAGTATGATAATAAGTGTTTATAATCTGGTAATTCCATATCTTAAGATATGATCTTAGGATACCTCTTAGATCTTAATTATGATACTGTTCAGAAGCGAAGAAAAGATGGTGTTGGGACCGTCATATTAGTAGTACACTTGGACATGTTCCATTTTTGGGTAAATTCCCAATAAAAGCTTCCTTCTCTTAAGATATGGTACTAACCTATCTGAAGGGATATCACCTCAAGGAGTTGAGGAAATGTGTGCTAGATGTGTACAAAAGTCAGATTTCTGATATGTAGTTGGAGTAGTAAACTGTTACTAGTCATACTGAGGAGATAAAACACATGATTGCAGTAATAACAATATCTTCAAAGATGAAGACTTTTGAGACAGCGATCTCAAAGTCTTATCTTCAAGAACTTAAGACCTTATAGAGAGTGATCTAAAAGACCTTAAGTGCAGATACCTTATAAGACTTAAGACTGGGTCTTAGTCTTAGGAGATAGAGATATCCAAGAATGAAGGCATTTTGATAAGGATAATAGAAAAATTACATACTGGTTATAACTATTATTGAGTTGTAGTATCAAAGTCAGTATAAGTGTTTTGACAATATATAGTATTGGTTGCATGAGATGGAACATTTGCATTGGATGCGAGCACTATAACTAGGAGATATGCAAGTACCGTAAATAGACTTGGCGTAGTCTCTCAAGAATAGGGTGACATATCATCTTACCTAGCTATATTAAATAGCTTATGATTGTCACATGAGTGTGGGTTTAAAGATTAGCCCATTAATGACTATTTGGGCTAGTGGGAGTTTATTGGACATGTGAGCCCACTACGAGCCATTATGTAATAAATGTTATTGCAAATATCATTCCCTAATCTGAAATGAAGAATAAATAAATACATAATAGGTTTCTTAGTACAATTAGGGTTACGTACCATGGTTATCTTGATTATCATACAACTGTTGATTCGATTGATTGAATTGTAGAGGTTGGTGCTTGGATGAATATCTAAAGAGTTAAATTTAGGACTCATCAAGCACCATTAAATGATTATTAAGAGATGATCTCCAGTCTGAGTAGGAGATGGCGATCCTTTCTCTCATGGGCTCATATCTAACCGACCTCTTGATGCAGGTCCTCTGCATAGGAATAGAGATTCAGAGGTGTTAGATAAGGTAAGTCAAAAAGTTGACTTAACGAGATCGAGATAACCAAATACCTATGTCTTATGCTATCACGATATAGGAACACATCCTTTGATCGGATACATATGTGTTACTATATGTCTGTGTATGTACATTTGGCAGACCAATAAGTTGATGGCCTAATCAAGGTCTATACCTGGCATGCTGGTGTACATACAAGGGCAAACGAGTAATATGATCTATCAAACAGAACATACATGTTCATTTACCGAACCAGAAGACATGAGCTCACTCATGAGATATTAGGAATCAAATTCCATGCATGATCGTCTCGCTTGGGAAGCTTGACTGAATTTGTAGGTTTGATATATGCTTTGGGAAAAAAATATATGATCAATACCTAGGTTTGATATATGCTTTTGGAAAATATATGGTCGATACAGACTCCCAATAATCAAATGAGAAACTAAACATAAAACTCTGAAGAAGACAGTCTAAATAGATCTCAAACTTCGGCTTATTCTAGGTCTTCCAATATGCAGGATGTAAATGTATTAGGAATATCTGAGTGTGATGTGATCATAAAAGATTGTATAACCATGACGCTTCCATTCCCTATGAGTGATGAAATAGGTCTATATTTTAGTGACTCCCTCACTAGAGAAGTAATCTAATCTTGGTCCAAATGTTGGGCAATTATATGAATGTTATTCAGATAAAATGAGAAGATTAGATTTACAGCTTTTATTTAGTAAAAAAATATATGGGAGATCCCCGAGATCTGGATTTGAAATGTAATCTCAATATCCAAGTCATTATATGTGGAACGTACAATAGCCCTGTCCTTATCTCCAAGTATTCACGGAGAAAGTGCAGTATTCTTGAAAGAGTTCAAGGATAATTTCATTATTGATAATGTGTCCGAGCATTGAGGAAATTGATAGATAAATGTGATTTAATTACCATGGATACTATGAATTTGATTTATACTATTTGATCATTGATTGACGCGCCTAGCGACCCAGGTTAAGTAGGCAAATAATAAAGGGTCATTGTCACCCGAATCACTAAGCTCAATAAACGAGAAAATATAACCAATCACGGAAAATTCAAACAATCAAAGGATGTAAGAAGCTTGCTATCTTATTTACCTGGTATAGCCACCAGGGTCGAACACAAGGAGCAAGAGAAAAATACGAAGTAGTCAAACTTCCGGAAATAAAATAATTTTTAGTGTTTTTTTTAAATTTTTGAATTTTTAATTTTTTAATAAAACACACAAGCATAAAAATAAAAGAAAGCAAACACAAAAACCTTTTTGGATTTTTCTAAATAATAAAAAATAGTCAGAAAATTAAAGTTAAAATAATTTTTTGGTTTTCTATGTTTTAAAGTGTTTTCGATAATTTTTATAGGTTTTTCTAATATTTTTGTGATTTTATAACAATAAAATAAGTCTCAAAATTCAAAACCGTGCACAGCCAGGACCAAATTACAAATTAAAATTATCAAAAGTTCCTAAGGTAATTGTTAGCAATTTTTTGATAAAATAAAGATAAAAAGATACAAACAGGGACTGGAAATGAATTTTTTTGTATTTTTCTTTGATTTTATACGATTTATATAAGATTTTGGTTGTTTTGAGATTTTTATGGTTTTTATAGTGACTTTTCAAACAAAATTAATATAGGAATTAAAACACAATAAAATGCACTCATAGTAATTTTTATAGATTTTCTAAAGCTTTTTTCGAATTTTTAGGATTTTTAGAAGGAAAATAAGGTACTTTTTTAAGGGTTTTGAATTTTCAAAAAAATAGAAAATGCAATTAAATTAATCCAATAGAATCAAAGTAAAAACTACACCCCTAACAAGAGAAAATAGTGATTTTTAGGTGAGATTCGAATTAATTTAATATTTATTAAGTCTAACACAAAATGCTATTAAGCACAGTTCATAGGGACCTATTCGTAATTACTTTAAGTTTATAGACCCACTGGATAACACAATATAAAAGTCACGGGTTGATTCCACAAAAGCCCACTCAATTCACGCACATGCTCAATACTGATTGCACAAAGGTATAATGCAATTTCTAGAAACTTAACATTCAAGTAGTAACAACATAAATGTTTAAGGCAGAAAATACAAATGACCCAAAATACACGTGAGCACGTACGTGCTTCAGACTTGGAGGGACTAAAATGCAAAAATAAAAAACTACGAGGTTCGAAATGCAAATTTTCTCAACTACAATATTTATTTAATGGACTAAATGTAAAAACACAGACATGCAGATAAGAAAAAGAAAATTACCCAGGCATGGGTACGAGGCGTTCGTGGTGGCAGTCACTATCATACGACTCGAATCAACTGCAGCTGCAGGATCTTACGGTGCATGGAATGTATGGGATGTGCAGGGAAGACGCGTCAGAATCTCTAATCCAACGACCAAAAGGTTGTACGGTTGGGCGACTGTAATGCTATATGGCAGAGGCAGGATGATCCAACGACTAGGGAGGGGTCTGCAAGTACACTCCCGGGTCGAACTTTGATTGAGCAAGGGAAGGGATCCGCTGACCCGATGAAGGATCTGGGGGCCCCGACAGACTCGTGAAGGTGATGCACATCGAACTAGGGGCTCCGATGGAGGCGATGATGGTCGGATGAGCGTGGCGAAGGCTGCTCGCCTGGAACTGCTCCGCCTGAGTAGCTGGGAGTCTAAATGGCGCTACAGACATGCGTAAGTTCCTGCAAGGTATCCTAAGCTCGGGGAGAACTCCGGTGAGGTTTATTTGAGCGTACAAGCAAGTGAAGCGATGGAGAATGGGGTTTTGGGTCTCCAACGAACGTGGGGGGGGGGGGGGGGGTGGAGACCCGACCTAATCTCGACCCAATGGTTGAGCCTCACGGGGAACATGTCGCGTAAGAAGATGGAGGGTGAGGCGTTGCATCGATCTGAACAGATGGGAGTGTGTAATGGGGCTCTGACTAGCCGATTGGAGCAGAGGTGACGGCGACGGTGTGAAATGGAATGATTGATCAAAAATGGAAATGTGGAAGGAAGGGTAGACACATGAAGGCCCGGACGGGTACCTGAGCTTCAGGAGAAGGTGAGGTCTTGGCCTCAACCGAGCTACGACTAGATGGGAGGCTACTCGCGGTTGTTCTTCGGCCACGATGTGAGCTTCGAGATTCCTAGCACCTCCAGCGAATCCTAAGCGACTCCTTCAACGACTGTCACTACGAGGAAGGTGGCTTAGAGTCTGTGGTGGTGTGAGGGACGAGTTGAGGCGATGTGGAAGCTGGAAGAGAGGGTTTATAGGTTGCCTAGGGTCCAAGAAGATCGGGGAGATACACGAAACCCTTGGCAGATCCGACTGCGTCTAGGGATCCGCGAGGATCATGGATCATGAAGCTTCAATAGGGTGAAGGAATCAAGGCAAGAGGTGGTCAGGTTTGGTCAAGAAAAATCAAATAAGAAGCTTCGACGACAGGGATGCGACCCAACCTAGTCTGGAGGGGCACGTTGACCAGGGTCAACAATCCCAGCTGGGCCAATCAAAATCAAGGATGTACATAAATAAAAGAGTAATATATAATAAATAGTAAATGACTTTAAAATAAAAAAGTATAAAATAAAAAATGTTATTTTTCAAACTATTTTTCTATGAATTTTAATTATTTTTTTTAAAAAATAAAATTATGTTATATACAGTATATAATATTATATACATGTGTAATATACCTCTAAATTATGTACACGTATTTTTATTTTATTATTTATAAAAAAATAAGTTTATTTTATATTTTATTTATTTACTTCATGATTGTAGGAGTATAAAATAATTTTTTTATTTTTCTGTAAATTATTTAGAGGTATAAAATAAATAATGAATGTGGTACGTATATGTAAATTTTGTACAAAGGTTTGACGATTTTATTTTTATATTATTTTTCTAATTTTATTCTATTTTTATAATATTATTAGATCTACATACAAGGGTGTAAAATAATAAAATAATTTGGTTTTATAAAAAATAAATAGATAAATAATGTGTACAAGTATATGTGATATGTACAATTCACAATGAACCCTTATCTCTCTTTACTTATTTTATTTTGCGAACTGATCAAGGCTTGACCTTCTCTTTGGGTTTGGGTCACTCTGTATATATTCTAAGTACATCATTCTTTTTCTTTTTCTTTTATTCTTTTATTTTTTCAAAATATATGCTAATTAGCATTATTAACAAGTGCATGTTTACAGGTAGTTACTGGGTGTTGTGCCAAAAAGAAGAGCCAAAATAAAAGAATATAGAGTGAGAATCATGGATTCATCACCCCCCTATACTTTACCTTTGCTAGTCCCTTAGCAAACTCTTATTTGAAAAAGAAGCGAAAATAAGAAAAGAATCAAGGATGATTATTAAACTTATCTTCATTAAATTGGAGTATGGAGCTCATCAGACCTTTGGATTATTAGTTTGGCGGAATCTTGCTGAGAAACAGATTTAAGACTCAACAAACTCTAAGTTCCACAATTTTATCATCAAGACTCCTCAATAAACTAGGACAGAAGAAGTCTACACACATAAAATCTAATGACTATGCATCTTTCCTTGTACTATGTAAGTGATATGTATCTCCCCACCTCAGAAATGACAAAGAAATAGCCTCCCTCAACAAGGCAGCTCTAATTTCCCAGTCTAGCAGCTCTTTCGTCAAGGAGCGGAGTATTCCCTTCTAAGTTCAAGTACAACCGGCTCAAGAAGAGGTTAAAGAAGAGAATGGACCATGGACAGTGTAGCCACGTATCCCTTGGAGAAAAGCCAGTGTAGCTAAGTCTCCAGCTGCAAGCTTGATGAATCTACAATTCATCATCTTTATTCATTTATTTTAGCTTAAAATCCCTTATAAAACACATGTATATAACACTAACTCCATATTCTTACTAACTTACATTTGTGTGTAAATATTGTACACTGCTTACCATTTTAACCTAAAATAAATAAATAAAAAAAGAAAGGAAAATGAAGAAAATAAAATAAAAAAGGAAGACTGTATATATGTAATAGATACAGGCTGACCTGAACCCCGAGAGAAGGTCAAAACTTGACCTTATCAACCAGGAATAAAGTATGGGGAGATATGGTCCTCAATAAAAGAAATCCAAAAAAACTGTGTGCTGTCTATATTTGTGTACTACACTATTCTATTTATATATTAATTGACCACAAATCAACTAACTTTCAAAACCAAAGTTGTAAATAAAAATGTGTTCTAATTAATAAAAATAATTGCACAATTAAATCATGTATAGAATAAAAGCAACCACACTTGGGAAAAGCCACTAAGCACTAATTGAAAGGCCAATTTCGGCTCCATATGCTTCCATTGGATTCTAAATTAAACTATCTTTAAAATAGCTATATTTTCATAATTTTTGGAGTTACAAGTAAAAAGTTGGTTTTCTGGGGTGGTTTGTACAATTTTTCCATGTATTTTGTACATATTGTATTTGTAGATATTTGTAAATATTTTTACTAATTATTTAAAATAAAATTAAAAAAAAATTAAAAAAAAACAAAAAAGCTAATTTCCTTATTTAACTATGTACATAATGTACCATATGTATATAGTATATGTATATAGTTGCCATTCTTAATTAACCACAGTAAAAAAATAAAAAAATAACATTTTTTATTGTAATAAATAAAGTGATGAAAATTCAAAAAAATATATTTAATTTTTGTCAATATTTGTTATCTTTATCTTTATCTCATTTCAATTTTCATCTCTCTTATCTCTTCAACCAAAAATTCAAAAAATCAAATTTCATTCTCTATCTTTTCTATTTGTATGGCTCCTTCTCCATCATTCCAACTTGATCAATCTATGGTGCGAGGAGCGCGATCTCCGAGAGTCTTATTGTCGCAGAAGGGTGCCTAGCCTTCGAGCCGTCCGGTAACAGTGCGTCGGCCTTCGTCGAGGTGATCAAGGTCTTTTCCGCTCCTAAGGTGAGATCCACATCATTTTCTTCTTATTTTTACTCTAGGTTAATCGTAGTTTATTTTCACGTTTTTTTTTGTTGTCATTTTTTTATCTAGAAATTAAAAATCACCATGATTGATCCACCACCAACTCGATTTTCCGTTTCATCTCTCGATCTATTCGCGTTCTTTTCTACCTCGCACGATCTCTCAACTCCGGCCACGCACAGTAGCTGGAGACTCGGATCTGATTCTATCGCAAGATCTGCTCGTTCACACATCCCATTTATGTGCAAAAATATATAAAAAATAATATATATATTTGTTTTTCTTTTCTCTTTAATCTTTGTTTTGCAGAAAAATTAAAAAACATAAAAAATATTAAAAAAATTCTGCCTCTATTTACATTTTCTATAACAAAAATATAAAAAAATCTTTATTATAGTTTTCTATTTACAGAAAAATAAATACAAAAAAATTTAAAATAGCAGCTTCACTGTGTGCGCCCACCGCCCACCAGCGGTCCACCGTCCTCCAGCCAAGATAGGCGGCAGCGCCGCCCGCCTGCTCCTTGTCCCCGACCATAGTGCGACGCACGCGGGTCGCCCGCAACTCCCCTGCCTCCTGCCTATGCGCGCCCACGCGCGCCTGGACCGGCTCAACCGCCCCTGGCCATCTTCGACCTTCGTCGGCCCGCAATCCCTCTGCTGTAGAGCAATGTGGCATCATCTGCCTCGACCTCCAGAACCGTCCTCCGTCGCAGGCTTTGCAGCCCGCGTCCTCCAGGTCACAGCCGCCAAGAGGCAGCGACGCTCCCTCCGCACATGAAGGAGCCCCTTGCCTCACCTCCGTACGATCCTCCCGCACCACACGCGGCATCTCCCTCGACGCGCGAGCCTGCATCGTCACGGCTGCGTCTGGCCATGCGAGCCCGTGGCTCCCCTCCTCCCAGTCGTGCGTGCCACCTTAATCGATCCTCCAGGAACAAGCGCAGCCCGCGCTCCGTCAGCCACTCCGCGTAGTGGCTCGCCGCTCCACGTCCCCTACAACCTCCTCATCTCTGGAAGAATAAAAGAAATGAAGGCCTCTAGGGTTTGAGATTGAAATGAAAAAATCATTTAAAAAATTGTACACTTTACCTTGGAAGATTCTGGAATTGCAAAAAGACCCCCGCCAACACAGATCATGTGTTCAGCATACAACAACTGGGTAATTTGCAATTTTTCCTCACATTTTATTTCTGTTATTTATTTCGTACAAAAACTTAAACTAATTTCAATCAAGTCCCTGTTTTTCCAAATTACTTATTTACTTTTCTTGCATTTAAATAAATGTTTTTATTATTCGAAAAATTTTCAAAAATATTGTTTATGTTCCTGTTAAGTTCTTCTACAATGTATAAAAATTTCAAAGAATTTTGTTGACATTTGATATATTTAAAAAGTAAAAAACAACATCTTTTTGTCTGCTTGAAATTAGAAAATTCATTAAAATTTGAAAATTTGCCCAAAAATTCCAAAAAATTACTGTAGGTGTATTTTGTGCTTTTATTTTCTGTCCAATTTTTGTGCTTACATCATTTATAAAAATAAAAAATATTGCAGAAAACAAAAAATCTTAAAAAAATTGTAGAAAATTAAAAAAAATCTAAAAATTATGATTTAGTCTATGTTTGTAGATATTTATTAGTAGTTTAGCTTAAAAATAATTTCCAGGATTATTAAGTTGCAAAATACTCTCGGTTGTGCATTGTTTTCTTTATTTTTCACTGTTTGATTTTTATAAAATTACAAAAACATCAGGAAATTTTGAAAAAAACCAAAATTATTTTAAAACCTATAAACACAAAATTATTTTCTCTGGATTTTTATGAGCATTTTTATATAACTGAAAATTACAAAAAGAGTTGGTGTGCGTATTCTTATCTTATGCATATTTCTCCTTATTTTTGAAATAAAAAAATATGAAAAATTAAAATCACTAAAAATTTGAAAATTAGAAAATAAAAAATAGAAAAAAATAAAAAAAAATAAAAAGACAAAAATTCGACTAAAACCAAGGATAGTTTGCCTTTGAGATTCCTACTTTTTCTTTTAATTGATTTTTGTCGATTATTTGAATAACCTCGAGAATTGTAGCCTCCCTGAGTTTGGTCTTGTCTGCTATACAGGTAAATAAGTAGCAAAATATTTTTTTCTTGTTTCATTATTCGCTTCTAGTTAATTTTACAGCTTGAGAAGAAAAAAATTGTTTGTTTGTCACGGAATTTTTGGGTATAGAAACGACCACTTCATATCCTATCATTAATTTTTTATCCTCGAATTCCTGTAGCAACAAAATGGCGACGTTGACGGGGTGGCACGACGAGGGTAGTCAGGTTTCTCTTTTGACCTGCTATTCTTGGTTGTAAAAATCTGTTTACATTTTGCCATTTATTCCATTGTTCATATCCATTGCATTTGTTTCATTTTTTCTCTTATATTTGATAATTGTGTTTCTTACACATTCTCTTTTCTTTTTCTTGCAAGGGCCCGCAGAGCGAAGGAGGAGATCCTAGGAGAGCCGAAGCACCCAAGCTATGTGGAGGTGGCTTGATTCTTCACCAAGCCGCATGATAGTGTGAGAAGAGGAGAAGAAGAATTGAAGGAGGCGAAAGAGAGAGAGAGAGAGAGAGAGAGAGAGAGAGACTTTTTTTCTAGCATTTAAAAACTTGTAAATGGACATTCATCTGTAGCGCGGTCTATTTTGCCAAGTACCGGTGCACTTGGGGGACCTCACCGGTTTTGTTTTCATCACCTTTTTTTTCTTTGTTTCCACAGATTTCGTGAGCTACCTCTTGATTGCTTTAATTAATTTGCTTGAGTCAGGTAATTAATTAGGTCCAAACACCTTAAACAAGAATTTTCGTACCTATAGAGCAGAGTGTAATTTGGACTTAGTCAAATTAACTTGTTCTTGCCCGTTAATAGAAGTATCATCTAGGACGGTTCACTTGCATCATATAGGATAGTTTATTTCAATTATGTGCGGATCACTTGCATGCATAGTGCTGGCGACAAGGTATGCATCTCTAAACCCTGCATGCATCATTATTTTTAATCGCGCATTTGCATTTCCGATCTCCTTCCTTATTTTCACTCACATAAGTTAAAAAGGAAATTGGACACTCGGTAGGCAGTTCTTTGAAAATATTTTAACATGGTGACAACTGCCTAAAATATGGGACTGCTAAAGAAAACTCGACCCTAAAATAAACACAAGGAAAAATCATTGTTTTGGGGAGAGTAACCCCCTCATTGTTTGATTTGTATGTAGCGAGAGAGCGACCCGTACATTAGGATAGAAACATGCCTGAACTCTTTTCAGACTACTATCTTGGGTTAGTCGTTCTCCAGTGAGGATCTCTCCGGTAGCCGGTAAAGCAGCGCGTGACGTCCTTAACAGATTGAATTGATCGGGTAGCCGGTAAACGGTCTGCAATTCATACTGACTGGGAAAGATCTAACTGTAGGATTGAGACAGTCTCCTGAGAGCATTGGGTTCCTAATAGCTTGCTCTAACCGCTCTGATAGATTGTATTCTCATTAAACTCTAAAATTGACAAGATAATTGACCGAACCTTTACGATCTTCACATTGAGTTGAGTTCGTAAACTAGGGGTTTGCATTATCTTTGATTGCTTGTGTGCATACTCGATCCTTCTGTGAATTTGTGTCTTTTTGTCCATATCTTTTAACTTGACCCTCGTGCTCTCCCGATCCCGTCTTTTGTTTCGAAGATGGTCGACTGGAGTTATTTTAATATGATCTTCATAGACTTCTCGCACTCTCCAGACGATCCACCTTCCTTTTTCCAGGAGGACTTTCCTCCTGATTTTTATGCATATCCACCTAACCCATTATTTCAGGAGATGGACTCTGATTCTCACCCACCCTCATTAAACCCACCCGATCCTGATTTTGAAGTCACCTTTCATGATATCCACACTTGAGACACTGAACCAGATGATGGAGCACATGAATTCGAGGATTAGCAATCTATTTAACATTAATAAGAGCCAGAACACTGCTCCATTGTTTGGGGATATGGATTCACTTGAGGATAATCATGAAAGTTTGAAATCGCCCAAAATACAAAAAAATGAGAAAATTTTAAAAATCCAAAAAGATTCCGAGAGACACATTATTGATTCATTTTGTGAGGAGAGGGCATCCATGCCAAACCAATTTCCCACACAGTCATCCACCACATGTCCCGACCTTGACCTCGAGGATTCCATTATACAGACTGCTCTTGGCAATCCTCATGTAAATTATGATTCTGACCTCCTCCATTGTAAGGAGGAGGTTCAAAATTTCAAAAAAATATTGACTGAACCTGAAGTGGTAGCCACTATTCATGAGATCATTAAAGCCCCGCTTTAACAGGCCATGACAGATTTATCTACTCCTCAACACAAGAAGAGAAAGCGAAGGAGAAGATCTGAGCGTCACATCATGACCATGGCCACTGCCTACGCCCTCTCTCACCGTCCGTATTTTAAGAAAGGGAACACTGCCACACCTCTTGTGAGTTGCTCCATATCTAACTATTCTTGTGATAACACTCTCCTTGAAGGTATCTCATCAATCAATATAATACCCTTATCTATGGTACAGTCTCTTCATCTTGGGCCTCTTAAGAAAACCATGATGATAGTTCAATTTGCTTATGGATCTATCAAGAGGACGAAGGGTATCCTAGAAAACGCTGTCATTCTTATTCAGGGCATGAAATTCACTTTGGATTTTTGTTTAATGCCCATGGAGACCTCCACCCCTGTAGAGCACCCTCCAATCATCCTGGGATGACCTTTCCTCACCTATGCGGGAGCCGTTATTGATTATGGTTCAGGAGAGATTCGCTTCCGTTTTGATGTAGGGAGCGATGTGTTAATCACTACACCTATTACTGACCAAAGATATGCATCCCATGAGAGCCCGCCTGTGTTAGCCAACCCCAAGGAATTTGACTTCGAGGATAATATCAGAGATTCTTGTTATATGTTAGATGATAATGAAACCCAAGAATTCCTCTTCAAGAAGGAAGACTTGGAAAGTATAGACCTTGGAGTTCCGCCTTCTAGTATGTGGCGATGCATTGATGACATCTGCGGAATTTACACGATAGATTCTCTAGAGTGGAAGGCAGACTCTGAAACTATATAGGACAAACATGATTCGACTACTTTCACTGATGAGTCCGTTCCTATTCACCCTGATTCAGATGTAGACTGATCAGGCCAAATTTGATTTGATTACTTTTACAAAGGAATTCGGGATTTTTGATAAAGATGATGATCTGGTGGAGGTTCGCCAGGCTGAAATTGATCCTACTTTTTTTATTATGATTTCGAGCCATTTTACTTTGATGTTTGCGAGACTTCCCAGGCCGGTCATGACCATGCTACTTCCACTGATCGGTTTAGGCTTGCACAATCTGAAACCGTTGAGGATACATTCTTGGTCGATCCTACTCAGTTTATTTCTAATGATGATCCCAATATCAACCTGCACCTTGTCATGTCCATTCCTCAGTGGTCCCACAAGAAGGTTCTCTTTCGACCTTCCTGACCTTTGTACATCCACTCCTTTTGTATATCCTTTCGTTTCACTCTTTCTTCTTCCATTTTATCATTCACTCCTTTTCCATGTGTGTATATATGCTATACTTAGAATGTGTTTTATCCTAAGTATAGGGAGTGAATGATTTGTGTTGTTCATATTCATCTTGTTCATCACTCCTGTTGTTGCCTATACTTAGGGATACTCTACCCTAAGTATAGGGGGTGATGTTGTTCATATCGTTTTATTTTATTTTATTTTATTTTTGATCTGTACATTCTCTTCATCGATTTTTCCCTTTTGTACACTCTACGATACTTAGGATTAGTTGATCCTAAGTATAGGGGGATCACCAACTTCTCTTCTTTTTATCTTTTCTTTAAGTTGTTGTAGCATATGAGTCTTTTTACTTTTCTTTACTTAGTACAAGTTATGTCTTCCTTTTCTCTCTCCGATCACTATGAGGACATAGTTCGAGCTAAATATAGGGGTTTCGTATATACTGTATATATACTTTAGACATAACTCGTACTTTTAATATGTTTATTTGGGAGTTATGTATATAATTATGTAAAATCCACGTGTGTAAAAAGAAAAAGAAAAAACAACAAAAAAAACAAACAAAAACAAAAAAAACAAAAACAAATAACACAAAAAAATCTTCTATATATTGTATATATTTTACAAACCCTTTTTCCTTTTTGAAAAAAAACTACAAAACCAAAAGTCTACAAAAACTTGCATAATTCAAAAAAAAACCTTTCTTTTACATATGCATTTTTCTTAAAAAAATCCATAAAAAGTTCAAAATTAGAAAATTATTTTTTTAACAAATGTTCTTTTGACATGTGCATCATTTTTTCAAAAAAAACAAAATGCTTTCTTTTCATTGTACATATTTTCTTGCATTTGCATGTGCATTTTTCAGGATAGTATTGACATTTAAACTATGTCTGGAATAAAATTGAAGAATGTATCTTAGTTGGACCTTAATCCACTGAATTTCAGAGGAACCTTATAAGAAATGGAGTTAAGACTTTTCAGGTCCTAGTGACTTAATTCTTTGAGTCCATAAGACTACGTTCACATATCATCTTGATTAATCTAAGTAGAACATTTAACAACACACGCATGATTCTTTCAGACCGTGGTTTATCTTGTACAAGCACTCTACACATAGCTCTTCATGGATGAGGTAGTGAGGAGGCAGAATCTTTTGGCTTGGGGTAGCATACGAGGGTAGTACATCTAGGTGGAAACTCTCGTCTTCCTCTAGGGAAGGAAGTGCATCTCAACCTGGTCTATCGATGTTGAGGTTTAAAGACATGATGCTGAGGGGTTGCAATAATGCTTCAAAAGAGGGATAGTCTACTGGCTCAAGAGGAAAAACTCCTTATGTACATGCTTCACCTTGTATATGCTTTCAAAAAAAAGTATGGAAAAATGCAGAATCTCTAAAGGTGGACAGGCTTGATTGAAAAGTAAAATGCCTGCCGGAGTGTATATACAAGGATAAAAAATTAAATAAGAGCTTCAAAGACAAATTTTTGTAAGCTTGCAGTGGATGACTTGGCTACACTGGTCATGCATCCAAGGACAGGTAGCTACACTGGTTACCATCCATTCTTTTCTCCATCCCCTCTTCTTGAGCTGATTGTACTTGAACTTAGAAGGGAATATCTCCGCTCCTTGAGGAAAGAGATGCAAGACCGGGGAACTAGAGTTACCTTGTTGAGGGAGGCTATTTCTTTGCTACTTCTGAGATGGGGAGGTATACCTCACTTACATCGTACAAGTAAAGATTCATAGTCATAAGAATTGGTGTATGTAGACTTGTTCTGACCTGACTGTTGAGGAGACCTAAATAGGAGTCCTATGGAACTTAGAGGTTGTAAGGTCTTAAATCCATCTCCCATTAAAATTCCGACAAACTAATAATCCAAAGGTCCGATATTGCTCCAAACTACAATTTTATGAAGATAAGTTTAATACTCAATATTATCCTACTTTCTTTATTTTCCCTTTCTTTTTCTTTTTCTTCACTTATTCTTTCAAATAAGTGTTTGCTAACGGACTAGCAAAGGTAAAGCATAGGGGGATGACGAATCTATGATTCGTCATCTTTATTCATTTATATTAGCTAAAAATCCCCTGTAAAACACCTGTATATAACACTAACTCCATATTCTTACTAACCTGCATTTATGTGTAAATATTGTACACTTCTTACCATTTTAACCTAAAATAAATAAAGAAAGAAAAGAAAAATAAAGAAAATAAAATAAAAAAGAAAGACTGTATATATGTAATAGATACAGGCTGACCCGAACCCCTAGAGAAGGTCAAGACTTGACCTGATCGACCAGGAATAAAGAAGAGGGAGATAGGGTCCTCAATCAAAAAAATCCAAAAAAATTGTGTGTTGTGTATGTTTGTATACTACACTATTCTATTTGTACATTAATTGACCTCAAATCAAATAACTTTCAAAACTAAAGTTTTAAATAAAAATGTGTCCTAATTAATAAAAATAATTGCACAATTAAATCATATACAGAATAAAGGCAACCACACTTGGAAAAAGCCACTAAGCACTAATTGAAAGACTAATTCCGGCTCCATATGAACTCAAATTAAACCAATCTTACTTCCATTGGATTCTGAATTAAATCATCTATAAAGTGGTTGTATTTTCATAATTTTTGGAGTTACGAGTAAAAAGTTGGTTTTTCAGGGTGATTTGTGCAAATTGTAAATATTTTTAAATATTTTTACTAATTATTTAAAATAAAAATAAAAAAAAATAAATATTAAAAAAACATAAAAAACTAATTTCCTTATTTAACTATGTATATAATGTACCATATGTATATAGTATATGTATATAGTTGCTATTCTTAATTAACCACCATAAAAAAATAAAAAAATAATAACATTTTTATTCAAATAAATAAAATGACGAAAATCAAAAAAATAATTAATTTTTGCAAATATTTTTATCTTTTTCTCATTTCAGTTTTCATCTTTCTTATCTCTTCAACCAAAAATTTAAAAATTAAAATTTCATTCTCTATCTTTTCTATTTATATGGCTCCTTCTCCATCATTCCAACTAGATCAATCTTTGAGAGGAGCCCGATCTCCGAGAGTCTTCTTATCGCAGAAGGGTGCCTAGCCTCCGAGCATCCGGTGATAATGCGCCGGCCTTCATTGAGGTGATCAAGTGCTTTTCCGCTCCTAAGGTGAGATCCACATCATTTTCTTCTTATATTTACTCTAGGTTAATCGTAGTTTATTTTCAAGCATTTTTTTGTCGTCAAATTTTTTATCTAGACATAAAAAATCACCAAGATTTGATCCTCCACCAACTCGATTTTCCGTTTCATCTCTCGATCTATTCACATTCTTTTCTACCTCGCACGATCTCTCAACTCCGACCACGCACGGTAGCTGGAGACTCGGATTCGATTCCATCATATCGCAAGATCCGTCCATTCACACATCCCATTTTTGTGTATAAATAAATAAAAAAATAAAAAATAAATATATATTTTATTTTTCTTTTCTCTCTAATCTTTGTTATGAAGGAAAATAAAAAACATAAAAAATATATAAAAAAATTTCTGTCTCTGTTTATATTTTCTATAAAAAATATAAAAAAATCTTTATTACAGTTTTCTATTTACAGAAAAAAATAAAAACAAAAAAATTAAAAAAACAGCTTCATTGTGCGTGCCCACCACCCACCTGAGGTCCACCGACCTCCAGCCAAGCCAGGCGGCAACGACGCCCGCCTGCTCCTCGTCCCCGACCACAGGGCGGCACACGGGGGTCGCACGCAACTCCCCCGCCTCCTGACTATGCGCGCCCACATGTGCCTGGATCGCTTAATCGCCCATGGCCGTCTTCGACCTCCGCCGGCTCGCAATACCTCTGCCGTGGAGCAATGCGGCATCATCCATCTTCGACCTTGAGAACCGCCCTCCGCCACGGGCGGTGCAGCCCGCACCCTTCAGGTCACATCTGCCAAGAAACGGCGGTTCTCCCTCCGCCCGCAAAGGAGCCTCTTGCCTCGCCTCCGTACGATCATTCCGCGCCATGCGCAGCATCCGCCTAGACGTGCGAGCCCGCACCGCCGCGGCTGCATCTGGTCGCGCGAGCATGCGACTCCCTTCCTCCCAATCGCGTGTGCCACTAATGAATCTATGATTCATCACACTTAAAGTTGAAAATATAGTCTTGCTCATGAGTAATTAGTAGCATATTTCCTCTTATCTTGCATAATTATCATTCATGCATGCATGCATAATATCTGCATTCTAGCATTCATATTTGCATTAAATAAGAAGCCCAATTCACTTGTAAATATTCACCAGTATATTCACCATTAATCACCTATTTATTTATATTTTATACTCACTCCAAAGTCAATAAAACCAAATTTATACTATGTATATTACTAACTAATAATATAAGGAAAAGGCCAAAAATTCCTAGCTTGTAGAATTACTCAATAAATCCCCAAACCTAATTGGAGACCGCAGACCTTAGAATGCAAATATCTACCTCATACAACCTCCGATCTAGGTCTACTCACATTTAGAATAATACATGTTCAGAGACCTTCAAAATGAGAGCAATTTCATTTAAATCGGAGCTCGTATGCAAAACTTGGGTTTTGGGACCCCATTGTACATTATATGTATGTATATTTGTACACTTGTATTTTTTATCTGATTTGACCTCATCTCCGTTTTTGGTCACCAACATAAAACTTGTAGATCTCATCGAGATCTACAACTTTCATGTTTTGAGTTTTTCCAAATTTCGGCCATCTTCTCTCTCTTATTCTACATTCTTTCTCGACCACTCATATCAGGCCACGTGGCGCCCTCTAGTTGCGCCACACGGTCCGCTCACATCGCGCCACGTGCCCTTCTTCTTCCACCATCCGATCCCTTCCCCCCTCTCCTGATCCGAGCCATCCATGCCTCCATATGATCTCCACCCTTAGATCGAGGCCCAGATTCACTCACTAGCGCCTCGTCCTCAGCACGCCACGTGTTGAGTTGTGAGCCCTCCGATCTTCTCCAAAAGCCTTCATCCTCACTGCACATTTCTGGACCATTACTGACCATTCGGTCAAATCCCCCAGATCTCATCTCGTCTGTCCCTCAGCGCCTTCACCTGCACCCGCCACGTGCCGCCTCCTTAGCCCTTCGATCTCACCACTCCGATCAAATCCAGACCCTCCTCTCACACCCTTCTCCTGGTCGTTGGATCACTCGATCCAACGGTCCAGAGACCGTCGTCTACCTTGGGCCGCATCTCTCGTGCACATCGCCTACCTCGTGCGCACGTTGTCCCCTTTCTATTTTCTCCATCACTACGGCCACCATCTCCACCCTCCAGCACTCCCACCTCGTATCGTAGCCCAAGACTCCCTTATCCTCGCCAGCTACCACAGACTCCATGAAGACCATCATCGTCGCTCCATGACCTCCACGAAACCTCGCCTTCCGTCACGTGCACCCTCGCCTCTTAAACATAATTCAAATAATAAAAAATTCTTTACAAACTTCGTATATAAAGACCTACTAATTTTTCAACTTGTAAATTCTGTATATAAAATGCACCTTAAATCTTGTAAATAGAGATGCACTCTCGTTTAAATAGTGGTACATAGTTCTTTTACTAACCTTTATTCAAAAATCCATAAAAAATGCAAAATTCAAAATCCAAAAATAATTATAAAAATCTTTCTAAATCTGCATAAAAATTTGCAAAACTTTTCTCAAAAATACATAAAAAGATCAAAATAGAAAATGACCACAAAAAGATTTTCTCTTACATTGTACATAGCATTTGCATTTTTGGGATCGATGATGACAATTGAAAAAGTGTAAATAAAATCGGAAGATTGGAGCTTTGTTAGACCTTAATTCACCTAATCACATGAATCTTATAGGAACTAGAATTGAGGCGCTTCAGGTCTACTATACTTAATTCTTTGAGACCACAAGACTTGGTTCAATGTCATCTTGATTGCCTAAGTAGAATATTTTAAAGCACACACACGACTCTTGACGACAACGGCCTAATTTGCACACATGCACCTTACACCTTGCTCAACTCAGTTGAAGTGGTAGAGGGTTGGATTCGCTGGCATGAGACTCAAGTGAATGGAAACATATGAAGTCATGATTCCGTGGCCATTGTGCCCAACCCGATCCAATAGCCATGAGATCTAATGACAAAATGTCATGAGTTTCAATAATGCTTCAAAAGAGGGATAGTCAATTGGCTCAAGAGGAAAATGTCCTTATGTAAATGTTGTTGTATATAGTAATAAAAATACACAAATAAAAACACCAAAAAATAGACGGGTAAACATATATTGCTTATAGAAAAGTCAATAAGCACGCTTTAGCTTCAAAGTCAAAGATACATTTGAGCCTACAGACGGATGACTTAGCTATACTAGTCAAGCATCCTAGAATGGGTAGCTATACTTGCTACCATCCATTCTCTTCTCCTCCTCCTCTTCTTGAGCCGGTTGCATTTGAACTTAGAAGGGAATACCCCGCTTCTAGAGGAAAGAGTTGTTGGATTGGGGAATTAGGTTCACCATGTTGGAGAAGCCTGAGCTTTACCGCATCAGCCAAGAGGAGCTATATATCACTAACACTATACAAGAAAGACTCATAGCCATAAGGGGTTGCATATGATGTCGGCTTGTTCTAACCTGACTTTTGAGAAGACTTGGGCAGAGTTTTGTGATTCTTGGAGGTTGTTGTGTTTCAAGTCTGATTCCCATTAAGGTTCCAACCAAACTTAATTTTCCAAAGGTCCGACTAAGCTCCAATCTTTGATTTTGTGAAGATAATTTTAAGACTTAAAATCACCCAAGTTCTTTCCTTTTCTTTTCTTTATTTTTCTTTTTGCACTTATAGGCACAAGTGTTTGCTAGGGACTAACAAAGGCAAGTATAGGGAGGTGATGAATCTCCATTTCATCACCTTTATTCTTTCATTTTAGCCTTTAAATCCTAGCTAAATACACGTATATAGTATTATATTGCATAAATAACATATACTCTTTACAATGTAAATATTGTAGAAAATAACCTATTTTAAATATTGTATAAAATAACCTATTTTTAATGCCCAAAGAAAAGAATAATGAAATGAAAAGAAAAAGAAATAAAATACCATAGGTATTGAATGACCCTAGACCCCGAAACCTAGGCATCGTGATGACTTGGTCAACACGGAATATAGGAGGAGATAAGGGCCAAAAATATTAGAAAACCCTAATTTGTAAATTCCCCAATAAAGTCAATTTGGGACCTATTATGTTCTTTATTATTTGTACTTCAAATCAATAAACTTAGTATATTAAAGATGTAGATAAAATACAAACCAAAATATAAAATTTATTTCATGCCAAAATAATGCACAATGTGCCCTACCCACTCAGAAATAAGCCAAAATCCAAACATCACATATATGTATCTTTCCGTATTAAGTCAAAGATCACCAAAATCACTTTAATTGTATATGACCTTTAATTAACTATTTAATGAAAGTGGTTTCATTCAATTTAGACTTAAGATGCAAAAGTTAGGGTTTGGACCCCCATTGTACATTATACCTGAATAAAATAATCATTTTATTTATTCTTTATATTTTTCATACTTTATATTTTTATTATTCTGTAAATATTATTCATAGCTTATGCACAAAATTAGAATAAAGAAGAGTCATTTAAAATTCAATAAAATAAATAAGCATAAAAAATATATAGATGAATTATGTATATAAAACCTATATAATAAATACATATATACATTTAAGTATACAAATTACTTCAAAAAATATAATATATAGATGTATGTATTTAAATAATATATAAATATATAACTTATGTAGATAAAATAATAAAATAGAAAATAGAAAATAAAAATAAAATACACAATACATAGGTCAATATACATATTTTGCATGTGTAAAAATAAGCATACAATAAATTAACTTGTAAAAAGAACTAAAAATCAAATTAAAATACTACATTAGATAATAAATGATTTTTATGTTTTAAAAATACTTAATAAAATTGTTTACTACTTTTAATAAAAACTAATAATGAATTTAATTATTTTTGTCGTATAGTGTACATACGTCGCCCAATAGGGGCGCAATCTTCATTGACTTTAGGTCAACTTTACGCCCCTCCATAGGTATGCGTCTGTCAGACGCTTGACCTCTTGTTCCTCGATTTTTCCCACTCGAGTCTTTCACCATTTCGATTCAATTCCTTGTTGAATTTTGTCCCTTGATCTTTGCTACTCCACCTGCACATGAAACATCGATCAATGGATCATTGCCTCGGGCAGAATCCCCTCTCGAACCACAGCCTGTACATATACCTCCACCTCGCCCGTTTTTTATTTTTGATTGCCATTTTCCTCACTAGACCGCTCAGGTCTGTAGCCCAACGAGTTGAGGAGAGTGACATGCTCCTTCTCGTTTGATCTGCAGCAAGCTGTTGGTGCTGGAGTAGTCGATCCTCCACCACCGGAGCTCTGCCCCGACATGGTTCCTGAGCTCCTTTCCCCCGCAGGTTCGATCTCCCTTTCTCTCATTTCTAGGTAGCATTTCCTTCAAGCATTTCGATTCTATCTTTAGTTTAAGCATTCCATTACCGCAGTAGTGTAGATCCCCATTTTTAAAGTACACCAGATCTAGGGCTCTGGCCATTGTTCCTCGTCGTGTTTTGCCATGTTTGGACTCATCTCCACTACCATTCTCCTCCCCCTTCGCTTCTCTACCTCAAAATAACCTTCTCTCACCTCGACAACCATGCAAGTCAGGAGGCTCGAATGCCTCATTCGAGGCATTTTTGGCATCAGTTGAAGGTCATCTATGTCGCAAAACGTCACCACACTTCCAGGCCTCCATCGATGAGGTCTGGACACTTTTGAACCCTCCATTCGCTACAGAATTGTCCCGATTGTCAATAGATCCCATCAGCAGCGAAGGAGGCAGTCAGAGGCACACAGGAGGGTAGATCAAAGCTCTCCCTAAGGCAAATCTTCATGTGTTCTTGTAGAGCTCTTCCAAGCTATCTGATGAAGAACGCTCCCCAAGTTTAATCGCAACCATATGATTGAGCGTATCTAGCACCGTCGGATCTCCTTGGAGATCTAACCATGTCCAGTCATCCGCAAATCAGTATCGGTCGTTAGTGAGGCGACACATGTTTAATGGAGTGATCAGGACCATCAACCAGCGTGCATAGTGGTGGTAATTTTGCCATATACCCTTATCTCTTTTGTATTTTAATTTTAAAATAAAAACCTTCATCTGCAATCCAATCATTTTTGTAATATTTATAAATTGGACCCCTAGACTTCTATTTATTACGTTTAGGTCTAGGCCATGTCACCTCACGTGTCTTTGCGTGTGAGGTGAGTGGCCATTTTGCACCTAAAACCTTCCAGTTTATGTTATTGTTTAGTACTGAATGATGAAAATTTAGTGTAATATTTTGTTGGCAAATTGCGTTATTGCCCTATAAGGTTTTGATATTTGCAAAAATACCCCTGTCAACATGTCTAATAATGAATATATTTGGTATTTTGCGCTTTTGGCTCTTAAGTTTTTAGGGAGTGTTCTCGAAACATGGAATAGTTTTTGTTAATTACAAATAGGTCCCTAATAGGCATTTATCTAATTTTATTCATTTTTTCTTTTGTTAAAAATATTTTAGTGCTCTAATAATCTTAGGAAAATGAGAACAAATTATACAAAAGATAAAAAAATATTTTCTTTTCTCATTTTGAGTACATACATCTATATCTATAAATATAATCTAAATTCTTTTAACACTGATATTTTGATATTTGTATCCAACTAAAAATACATAAAATATAAAAATTATAAGAAAAAATAGAAAATAGAATAAATTATACAAAAGGTAAAAATATTTTACTTTCTCATTTTGAGTACTTATAACTATATCAATAAATATAACCCAAATTCCCTAAAAATAATAAAAGAAAATCGCTAAGAATGAAAAATCTCCAAAATACTTAATTTTTTTAAAAAAAATCTATAAAAATCCAAAAGTAATTGTTTCTATTTCTAAATTGTATTTATTATATTTATTATATATTAAAAATAATTTTGGATATTTTTGAGCTTTTTAGCTAATTTTGAAATCCAAATTAATTGAACCTAGTAATATAAGTCAATGTTATGATATTTGTATCCCACAAAGTCCAAAAAATAGTGAAAGTTATTAGAAAAAACAAAAAATATAACAAATTATAAAAAATATTAAAATATTTTCTTTTCTCATTTTTGTATCTGCAATTTGCAGAATCATTCCTGTGGACTTGAGAGGTCCTAACCTAAATTCTTTGAGCCGTGAAGTAGACATCAGATTGATCGACGATCCGCTTTCAAAGAGTGTTCGATCGAACTCTTGGTAATTTCTCGCATATGATAAGAGGGGCTCTCATGTATTTCTTTTTACTCGGGAGATTGTTGATTGCATTCACAGTGCTGAGGTTAGAATGTGTTTCACATTTCTTTCTCTGGCTAGACACGACTGTCTCTTTAAAGTACATGCGTCCTTCAGTCCTTTCTTGATATTTAACATGTACTTAATGGCCTTAAGCAGAGGTATCCCTAGTACATTATTTTGAATAATTTTGACCACATTAGGGTCAGACAATGCAATTTTCAAAATTCTAATTTGTTGGACGTTCTCAAAGCTTTAGGAAACATTATATGTACAGAACCAAAAGCAGAAATAATGTTCATATTTACATTAAAATCAATGCCCACATCTGGTTGTAAAAATTGACGACAACATGGAATGTGATCATTCATGAGAGGTGTGCATTCCAAAAATGCAGGCGGGGCTCCATCGACTGGCTCTAGATCAGTTGCTGGTGCAGCCTCCTCCATGGATGGTGTGGTGTTTCTTCGTCTGCTGCTATCTTTTTGGTATTTTTATTTTTTCTGATTTTTTTGAATTTTTGCTTCTTCTAGTGCTTCTCCTCCATACTCTTCTTCCTCACCCAGCCTGGTTGCTGGATTAGTTGATGCAGAAGTTGTTGATTCACCAGTAGAAACTTTATTCTTCTCATTCATGGTGGCAGATGGCTGCAAGGTCCTACCACTCTTGAGAGTGACAACATTAGATACAAATATATCAACTACATCTAACTCTATGGGATTAGACATACTACCACTACACTGCTCTTTCTTCCTGAATATATTGGGATTGTCCACCACCTATGTCAGAATTGGAGTTTTGGTGGCGGTGAGGTCATCAAGCTTCTGGTTCATTTCTGCAAGGTTCTTCAATAACTGAGCCACGTAGTCTAAGTTAGGCTTTATGGGAGCATCCTATGATGGATCAACATGATATAAACGCTATGACTGGGAATGGTGTGGAGGATGCAAGTAGGAATTCTGATTGTGGTATTGAGGAGAAGGGTTGTAATGCTAATGTCGAGGAGGTCGATGCTAATATGGAACAACTGAGTACTGCCGGTATGGCTTATTCCGATGGTACTGTGGTTGTTGGTACGTGTTCTATCTTCAATTGCCATGGTATTGTGGAGACTATTTATGCTGCTGAGGCTAACTATTATGAGCAAATCTCCCTCCTTTCTGTTGAGGGAATGGATGGTTGCCTGTAGACTGACCCTACTGATGTCCGCCAGGACGGGCCAGTTGTGCATCGTTGCCCCATACACCATTCACCTCATGAATGAGAGGTGGAGGTGGAGAATATGAATCAGGAAGGATCTGGAGCTCAAGCCGGTAGACAACCAACTACTGTTGCAGTTGCTGAGGCGATGTCACCTCGAGGGCTTGCACGTAGTATACAGGTTAAATCGTTGGTTGTGTTGAACTCTGCTAAGTTGTTTGAGGCAATAATGGCTCTTTCATTTTAAAAGGAGTCTACGTTGATGGAGAAACCAACTGGCAGGAACTGATTGTGCTCACCAACAGCTCTAGCTGCTTGGTTACCTTATCCAATTTATCCATATTTTGTATCAATTTTTGGACAGGTGGCTCCCTATGATGCTCAAGCTGGATCTCTCATCCCTGTCTGGATCATGTGATGCCGCCACACGAATTGGCTTCTAGAGATTCTATGTCTAGCGTTGATAAGTGTGGGATGATGATAAGGCAGCCTCTCCTTCGACAATCTCCTCGAAAGTCTACCAGATGACATCCTCATCTTTGTTGAAATGTGACCTACCACAAACGGCAACAATGAGCCTTTTGATCTCGAGAGTGAGTCTCCAAAAGAAGTGTTGGACCATAATGGTATGTGGAATGTTATAGTGGGGACATTTCTCCTATAGACCTCTAAATCACTCCCAAGACTCAAGAAAAGACTTGTGATTGGCTTGGTAGAAGTTGGCAATGTGGGCATGTGTTTGATTAAGCCAACCTAAAGGGTAGAATTTATGCAAGAAGGCTAACTTGAGATCCTCCTAGGTCATGAAGACTTTCCAGAGATGATTGGTCCAGTATATTGCCTTATTCTGAAGGCTGAATGGAAATGCCATCATCTTGACTACTCCTAACGATATGTTACGGTAGTGAGTTGTATCACAGATGCACTTAAATTGTTGAAGATGAATATATGGTTCCTCGTTTGTGTTCCAGAGAAAGGTGGGAAGAAGCACCAAGAGTTGAGGCTTCAGCTTGAAATGTGCACGGACCGATAAAATTTGAATCCACTCGGTCATCTGGCCAACGTCGTGGTTGCAAGTCTTCTTGAGAGTCATCTTGGGTCTCTCTCCTCTTGGCTCATCTACAGGTTCTCCACTGACTCCATCTTCTCTTTCTTTCTCTCCTCTTCCTCCTCATGGATTATCTCTCCTTCTCATCAGATCATTAAGCATATATTTGAAGGCAACCTGGCTCAATACCTGATCTGTGAGCTATTTCTAAATCGCCTGAATGGAGGTGAGAAGCTGGGCATTCAATGCATTCTGGTCTTGCTGGCTCTTCTCTGGTTGTGGTGGGTGATGTGTTCCCTTCCCTCTTCCTGTAGGAGCCATGTCTGAATCTGAATATGAAAGTAGCTCGGGCTCTAGATCGGGCACTTGGTCTGCACATGGAAAAATGCCCCGATCAGTATGAATAGAGCACCAGATGTAGAGAATCATTCGGTGTTAAGGTCAATACATAACTTCATTAAGGATGGAGATGTATATGAAGTGAAATCAATTTCTTTCCAAAATGGGTAGGGTTTGGGACAAGAGTGATCCAGATTTATTGAAGAAGATGGGGAGTCTAGAGGACGGTTGTCAAAGTCTGAATTGGGTTCTCAGGAACTGCTCCGAATTATTGGAGAAGGTGGCTGCATGGAATCGATATGGGTGTTGATGGAGTCCCAACCAAGCCATCCATAAGTCTTCATCTCGAGGGACAAGAAGAAGATCAAGAATGGATGAATGATATGATGCTAAACAAGGAATAAAAGGAGTGCAAAATAGTAGAAGGCTCGAAGTGAGTGGGGGTCAAAAGAGGAATAAATAGTGATAAAATGAAATAGGAAAGTTTGCACAAATGTGTGGGACTGGTCTTTGACTTTAATCTAGTTAAAACAAACACTAAACAAGTTTTGGATTCACCAATTTAACACAAATGAAGCTGTAAGAGTTCTGCTATTTTTATCTTTTCAATTTTATTATCGTTTTGCAGTCAAATATTTTATGAAGTCGTTAGGAGGTCTATCCTTATAAGAGTATGTGTACTTCCAAGAAAGTTCCATGTACTTCTTCCACCTCCTTTGTAACATGTCATCTGCGTACTTAGAGTCCTTGATCTCATGCCTGGGAGGCTACTCGACCAAAGAAATAGAGAGAAAGCCAATAGGTGAAACCAATATTTCCCTTACAAGTGGGGTACTCGGATGCAAGGTGATGAGACAAACACTGACTATGCTCAATACTTCGGAACAAGTTGGATGCTCCACACAAGATAAGAACACCATCGTCAACATGGCCCTACTCGTTTACGTACGATATAAGCGCCAATACTTCATTGTCCTAGGTGATAATCAATGTTGCGACAAAATCAGGTTTTGGACTCTAATCCTTAGGGGTCATGCCTCACTCTATCTGAATGGTACCTAAAAATAATGAGGGCTTTATGAACCCAAAACAATGATGTCCATTACAATTTTTATTAAGGTCAAAGGTTTATTAGCATACCCTTTGTTTTATTTTTTATTTTCAATTTTTTTGAGTATTTTTCAATGCAAAGTGCCTAACGATTTTTTTTATATTTTCTTTGAATTGTAAATGTGCAAAAACAGAGGGAGATAACGAAAAAGCCTTGCAAGTAGATACTAAAGTGGAAATCTCACTCTCCAATCAAATGATGTATCCAAAGTAAGAGGACTTATGGTGCTTCCCAGCTCTCTCCATGAGGATGTAAGGTAGAAATTTAAATATCTACACTACATGAGCGGTAATCAAAGCGAGGAAGCGTCCTAAATAAGAATTGCTATTAGCGAGAAGAACGAAATGTGAACTACTCAAAAATGGATCCTAAGTGTCTGATCTTGGAGACTCCTCAGTATCCACCACAATGGCTCCTGCAAGCATTGTATGGAGTCTCTCACAGCGCGTGGTTCCAAATTCAACTAATTAGAGATTAATTTTTGACTAGATCCAAGTGTATATCACTATAGGCACATGAGTCTAATTAAGATGTGGACCGAATTTACCAATGCAAGAAAACCTAAATCAAAGGATCGAATCACATAAAACAAATAGAAAGAAAGGCATATAAATCAAAATTTATGAAACATAATTAAATAAAGTGATGAAAATGATAAAAAACCACCGAGGCCCCTAGATGAACAGACACTCGGGTAATGGACCTTGTGAAGTGAAGTGTCCAAAATGTCCAAATTACACAAATAAAATAAAAACACTATCCTCACAAAAAAAATAAAATGTTATGCTCTTCTCTTTCCCTTCTCTCCATTTCTATCTCTCCTGCTCTCTCCAATTGGCACGAGAGTAGAAGCACCAATCTCCTCATGAGTGCGTCCACCTCCTAAGAAGCAGTCATCACCACACAGTCCCTCACAGAAAAGTCAACAAAGAAACAAGTGGTCAGAAGCAAATAAATAACGATCAACAATAAATAGCAGATAATAAAAGAGTCAAGTAATGGGAAAATAAATATGTACAAAAATGCTACACTCCATTGCTCCCTGACTACGGCGTCATTTATTGAATTAGATGGGAAACTGTGAGGCGGTCGTAAGGTCTCATACGGCTGACCTCGATCACTGAAGTGACCAATCATTAGAGCCGACTGACTCATGCAACAATCAACCCACAACTAGAATAATTAAATAATCAAATGCAATTGTGGATCAATATTTATTATAAATCCTACAAATAAATGTGTTTAGTAGACAAGCAGAGTAGGGTATTGAACATAGGGAACAAGTCGGTGTAGTAAAGATTTTTTTTATAACTAGATAATAATGTATTTGTATATATGTACACTATTATCTTTACTTAATGTTTTTCGTGGGTTTTTTATTTTTGATTTATATATATTATTTTAAGTGTATAATGTTATAATTTATTTTTACAATCTTCTTATTTTTATTCCTTTTCTTTTCAATATATAATAAAGGTATAAATACATAACTATATGTAATGGTGTATATAATTTAAGGTATAAATGTATAATATGTATAATAAATATATAAAATTTAGAAAATACAAACAAGAACATACCTTTTTATTTTTAATGGTTTTAAAATATATTTAAAGGTTCAATAATAATTAATAAGGATAGTAATTATATATATCTATATATAGGTATAGTCAGACCTTCCAATAGGACATGGTCCTTTCATGTGTACGGAAGGCCAATGATCGTAGTCATGAGATTCTAATCTAACAACACCTTGCCCAGAAGGGTATTTTAGTCATCATGTTTTGCATTGATTATGCATATCATTAATATTTCAAAATACAATATTTATCTAGATCTAATTTTGGTGTTTCTTCGCAATACCTAATTTAAATAATATCTAATTTTGTGCTTGGTGATATTGCATTAGGCAAATGTTTGTATCTTGATGTAATATTTTCTAGAATCAATGATTTCTTTTGTATCGATTGTATACTATTTGTAGAATATGTGGTTCCTTCAAAATTCATCAGTCATTTGTAAATTTGTATGGTTCTTTGTAAAATACAAATCATATTAGCAATTAATGCATGGTTCTTTGTAACTATTGTATGGTTCCTTGTATAATAAAATTTGTATGGTTCTTTGTAAAAACACGATAGTCATTCACGCTTAATTGATGAGTAAAATACAAATCAAATATTTATAATACACATCCAAAATGTATAATGTACATCCAAAATGTGTAATGCACATCAAATATACAAGAGATATAAAAAATACAATTTTCATTCACAAGAAATTGGTATGTAAAAATACATATCAAATATGTATAATAGACATCAAAATTGTATATTACACATTACTATTGTATAGTACATATCAATATTGTATAAAACTACCAATTGTTCTTCATCCAGGACTGGGTGCAGAACTTTTTTGTCGCCATCGCTTGCATGAAGAACTTCTCTGATAGTCACCACCACTCCGCATAGGCCTTGGATAGATCCCCCACCATCTAGGTCGGGCTGAACTTGACATAGATCAGCATCCCCTCTTTTGCCGGATGTAGCTTGTAACCTCCCCCCTTTTTTCTTCTTTGATCTGCAGTAAATGAGCAAAAATGGATTGGTCAGTGATTCTCTACCGCGTAGAAAGGTGGTCCAAACGACGGGGGGAGACAAGATGCAATGATGTGGGTAGATGAACAACCAGAAATAGTGGGTTACCCGAAGGACGTCTCTCCTCGGTCTTCCTCTTCCTCTCGCTCACCGACGTCCATGCCATCCTATGCTCTATGCAACACCAAGTTGAAGACACATGTCGTACGTTACAGTCCTCACCTCTGCTTGCACGTTGTCATCTTGACCTCTGCTCATGCGCCACCACCATCACCTCCTCTCTTGCATTGCGTCGTGCTTGCGGGATTAGGAGAGATATTGATGAGATATTTTAGGTGTGTTTATGGGATTTTTGAAAGGGCAGGAGAGAGATTAATGAGGAGATATTTTGGGCAGTTACATATTATATTTAGATAATGCATAAATGACCAAATGGGGTTTTGATTAATTAAATAATAATATTAACATGCCTTTAATAGCATCTATCGGACCAATTACGGATGCATGGGAACGCTGGCCTTCCTTAGGTATGGAAGGATCGTGTCCTATTGGAAGGATATCTTATAGGTATATAATATAATATAGGGTTGTTTATTTATGAATATAGCTAAATATAGTCAAATTTTACAAAATAAAATAATTTTTGTTTTTCTAAATATTCTTCTATTTTCGGTAATTTCTTGGCAATTTTTACTAATTTTTGTATTTTAAACCATCCAAATATCCCAGATCAAGGACTTTATAAATAGGATGAATTATTTGAGATTTAAAAATACTAAATAGGTCCAAAATTTCTCAACTAATTTTAATATTTAGTAAAAAGTATATATATATAAATATGGGAAATAAAACTATTCTTGGAAGTTTCGAAAAATATTTTGTATTTTTTTAGGATTAGTAAGGGTTTGTAATTTTTAGGATTTTCTGTTGATATTTTTTATGAATTTTGGTTTGTAGTGAGAAAATACAATAATTGACATTAGATCATTTTTTTGGAATCTTTAATCATGGTTTTATATTTTTTATTTTTTAAGTCAAAGAGGAAGAAAATGAGCTCTTTATAATTTTAATAAATATAAAATGTATGAAAAATGCTAAACAAAACATATGAAGTGAATGGCCAATTAATCAGGCACTTAATCCTATTCTTTCATAATTTTGGGAGCGTGACAAGTATTTATAGAAAATCATCATCAACAACAACAACAACAAAGCCTTTTCCCATAATTAAGTAGGGTCGGCTACATGGATTCTTCGCCTCCGTTCAGATCTATCTTGAGTCAATCCCGGGCTTATATCCACAAAACTAAGATCCCTTCGTATAATCTCTTTCCAACACTTCTTGGGCCGCCCTCGCCCTCTCTTAGCCGGCTCAACATCCCAACACTCGCATCTCCTAACCGGTGCATCAGCTGATCTTCTTTGCAAATGTCAAAACCATCTTAAGCGATTTTCTCGCATCTTATCCTCGATCGGAGCTACACCAACTTTCTTTTTGATTACATCATTCCAAATCCGATCTTTACGTGTGTGTGTGTGTCCACACATCCACCTTAACATTTTCATTTTTGCTACATTCATTCTTTGTACATGTTTACGGTTCACATGCTAACATTCGGATCCATAAAGCATAGCAGGTCTCACGGCTGCTTTGTAAAACTTTTCTTTAATTTTTAAAGGAATTTTCTTATCACAGAGAACAGCAGAGGCTCCTCTCCACTTTATCCAGCCGGCATTTATTCTATTAGTAACATCTCCATCAATTACCCCATCATGTTGCAGAATAGATCCCAGATATCTAAAGGAATCTCTCTTCTGAATGTTATCGTCACCAATCTTCACCCCGATTCCTTCATCATTGCTTCCATCAAAGGTTCACTCCATATATTCCGTCTTGGACCTACTTATACGAAATCCTTTAGTCTCCAACTCATGTCTCCAAACCTCAAGCTTCTCATTTACTCCATCTCTAGTCTCGTCAATTAACACAATATCATCAGCAAATAACATACACCAAGGCAACTCATCCTGAATGTGACTTGTCAACTCGTCCATAATCAAAGTAAAAAGAAATGGACTCAAAGAAGAACCTTGATGTAAACCAATGTTGATGTCAAAATATCCAGTCTTCCCAGACGGGGTCCTTACACAAGATAAAGCCCTATCATACATGTCCTTTATGAGGGTAATGTATAGGACAGGTACTTGTCTCTTCTCCAACACTCTCCACAATATCTCTTGTGGGATAGAGTCATAAGCCTTCTCAAAATCAATAAAGATCATCTGGAGGTTCTTCCTTTTAGCTCTATAAATCTCCATTGTTCTCCTTAGCAAATGGCTGGCTTCAATCCTAAACCATCGCCGAAGGGAGGAGAGAGAAGCTCTGGCGAAAAAGAGGGTGATTTCGAGGCGATTTTGGGGCTTCTCATGTTCCAGGTTCTTTTACACTTATTTGATGATGATATAGCCTTTTATCATGGGTTAGATCATCATGCAACATGCTTTATGATCATCGAGAACTACTACTCTATATTTCGTTCGGTTTTTGGATCAGTTTTGTTACTATTCTTGTGAACTGGACACCGTCTGGTTGATGAGCACTTGCTGGTGCTTTTTGAAGGTATACAGAGTATTGTGTTATACCCTGTATTTCTTTCACAAGTTCTCTGTCTGGATTTGTTTGAAGCTACTGATCGGAGCTTCTTCGATAAGGGAGATGTCGCTGCTCTTGGAAGGAAGGGGAAGGTTTTCGATTGGTAAAGGGAATATCAGTTTTCCTTCTTTGTGTTTGTGGTCCCTCTGTTATTCTTCATCGAATACTGTGAAGACACGTGGATTCTCTGCCTGATATTTTCTGGAAAAGCAGCTGCTGGGGAACACTCTCTGCTGACCTTTTTTTACTCTCCCAATCTGTGCTCTACATGTGGACTTTGTTGCTTAACGACTTCTTACATCATTATAAATGGTCTCCCTATCTTGTGGTGACAAGTGGACTGTTGCCACGTGGATTTTGACGTTGGTAATGGCAGAGTCTGTGGATCTGGTTCCTAGACCTGGGTTTGAATCTTATTTATCTGATGGTTTTATGGGAAATGCTTCGGATTTCCCTCTTTTATCTCCGATTATGTTTGGGCAAAAAAGAGAAATTAAGAAAGCTGCAGATTCAAGTAGAATAAATACAAATGATGTGAAGAAAACTTCTTTTGCTACTGCTATGAAGGGAATGCATAAGGCCCCCATCTTTGAATCCATCCTGTTAGAGAAGCTTCGCTGATTGATGGGGAGTTTGTAATTGAAATTTCTGAGGAAGAAGTTGCTCAGTTGCAGAAGCCCTTTACTTCTAGCTTGGTTGCTAGATTTCAGAACTCCAGGGTTGATCTTCTTAATTTTAGAAGCTTTCTCAATGCCAGATTTTCACATTGTGGGGAGATCTTCCTTGGGGCTATTGACTCTAAGCATATCTTGATCATGTTTGAGGATGAAAAAGATTTCGTGCAAACCTATGCAATGGGTGATTTCAAATTACACGGTGCTTGGGTCTCTGTGATAAGACGGTCCCCCTATTTCAGACCTAATCTTAGGTCCACTAAAGTCCCAGTTTGGATTGGTCTTCCTAGCCTTAATGTACACCTCCATAATCCGGGTGTAATTAAGTCCTATTGCAAACACTCTGGGAAGGTACATCTGTGTGGACAAGGATGTCAAGGACTTCACTAGACCTAGTTACTTGAGGGTCTATGTGGAGATTGATCTGTTGAAGCCGCAAATTCCCTTCATTCTGATCAAAAATGGGGCTCAAGTCTTCAAGCAAAGAAATAGTGTATGAACGAGTTCCCAAATTCTGTTATCATTGTTGTGCGATTGGGCACAATGAAGATGATTGTAAGGCGAGGAAAAAAGATAAAGATGATGGTGAAAAGCTGAAGGAAAAAATGGAAGAGGAGAAAGTTTGGAGACCTAAGGAGATTCGGAATGTATCTCTGCAGCATCAGGTTAAGGTTCCCCCTGTTCTGCTAGAGATCCAACAGAAGAAGGAGCATCAGCATGAGAAAATTTTGGATGATGATCCCAAAAACTTATGATATTGGATAAAGTCATTGAAGGGCACTGCAGTTTTGGAGGAGTTGAGATGGAAATTCTATAAAGCTGAAAAAACCAATTCAGGAGTGTCAAATGCTAAGATGAAGCCACAGCTTGCAGATCAGATCTCAGATAGGAAGCATGTTCTTGAGCAACAGGATCAACAGGTCCAAAAGCAAATTCTTGTTTCTGATTCTAGAGTTATAACTGATGAAACAATACTTGAAAAGTCAAGAAAGATCAACCTACAGCTGAAGGAAGTTGCTACTATGTCAATTCCTTCATGAGCTCCCGAAGAGTGTTGAAATTGATGAAAGGATAGAATCCCCTCTCTCCCTAAAATCTGCTTTATTAGATGGACTTCAACAAGATGCTCTTTCAATTCAAGCGAGAATGGAGAAGAAAATGAAGGAAAGGAATCATGGTCTGTGATAAAAAGAAAGAGTACGAAGACACCAATTCCTATCCAATATCAAGAAAAACAGCAAACTCCACATCTTTGTATGTTAAATTCAGAAATGCAATACATTCCTTCGAATGACAGATCTGATGATGATGAAGAAGCACCTAACACAAGTGATGAGAGTTATGTTAACTCTAATATCAGGTATCATTAGATTCAAGATCAAATCAAGTTACGCTCTCCAAAATTCAGGAAAGTAAAAGAGAAAGGAAGGAAAAAGCAATTTTTTCATGAAATCTAGTGAACCTGTTGTGTCATGTAAGAGGCTATAATTTTGTAAGACGCTATATGCCTCATTGTTGTCTTGTTTGTCCGTGTCCTGTAAGAGACAATGTCTCATAAGAGCATCATTTTAAAATCTTTCTTTGATTAATGAGAGGGGATACCCGGACCCCCAAAATTACCGGGCTTATGAGACAAAAATGGATGGCTTCAATCGTTGAGCGACCTGGCATGAATCTGAATTGGTTTTCTTTTACGTTGGAAACTTGCCTCAACCTTCTTTCGATCACACGTTCCCAAATTTTCATAGTGTGACTCATCATCTTGATACCTCATAATTTGAACAATTTTGAATGTCTCCTTTATTCTTATAAAGAGGCACCACGATACTCATCCTCCAATCCTCAGGAATTTTCTTGCTTTGCCAAAATAATATTGAATAGATTCGTAAGCCAAGTCAAACTACGCTCACCTAAAACTCTCCATACTTCTACAAGGATGTCATCCAGTCCTACACCTTTCCCAGGTCTCATAACCTTCAAAGCCTCCTCTACTTCCTTTCTTTGTATCCGTCTATAGCTTGCACGATTCAAGTAACTTTCACTACAAGCTAGATCACCCAAAGTGATCTCTCTATTTCCTTCCCCAATGAAAAGTTTATGGAAATACTGCTCCCACCTAGTCTTTATATCCTTCTGAGTAACAAGCACATGACCTTCCTCGTCCTTAATGCATCTTACTTGAGAAAGGTCTTTGGTCTTTCTTTCTCTTGCTTTGGCCAACCTGAATATATCCTTTTGTCCCTCCTTAGAGTCAGATTTTATACAAAACTTCATAAGCTTTTGACTTAGCTTCGCTTATGGCCTACTTATTTCCTTCTTCGCTATTTTGTAGTTTGTGACGGTTTCCTATGTTTTATCCTTAGGCATAGCTTTAAAGCAATCTTTTTTATTTTTAGCTTCTCTTGCACCCCTTCACTCCACCACCAAGCCTCCTTTTGACCTGGAGCTCCTCCCTTTGACTCACCTAGCATCTCTTTAGCTACCTTTCGGATACAAGATGCTACTGCCTCCTACATCTCGTTTGCACTACCGCTACAATCCCAAGATAAGTCTCCTAAAATCTTCTCCCTTAAGCTCGCTTGCTTCAATGGAAGATTCCACCATCTAGTTCTAGTTATCATGGAAATCCTCCTTTTCTTTACCAGCCCTTTCATTTGTACATCCAAGACTAACAAACGATGTTGGGTTGTCAAACTCTCTCCTGGGATTACTTTGCAGTCTTTAAAACACAACCGATCTCTTCTCCTCAATGCAAAGTAATCTATCTGTGTTCTAGTTGGCCGACTCTTTATAAGTAATTAAAATGTTCCTCCGTCTTCTTGAAGAGAGTGTTTGATATGAAAAGATCACATGCCGTTGCAAAATCCAGGATGGCTATTCCCTCTTCATTTCTATCCCCAAAACCATGTCCTCCATGAGCACTAGCATACCGTGAAGCATCTTTTCCCACAGGTCCATTAAAATCTCCACTGATGCAAATCATCTCTCTTTGTGGGATTCCTTGTAGACTCTTACCCAAATCCTCCCAAAAGCTTGTTTAGTCCTTTCATCTAAACCAATTTGTGGTGCATAAACTGAGATGATATTCAGAATTTCTTCTTCAAGCACCAATTTTAGCAAAATAATTCGATTTCTGAATCTTTTCACCTCACCACACAATCCTTCAATCCTTATGCAACCACTCCAACACCGTTTCTACCCTTATCTTTACCTAAATACCAAAGTTTAAAGCATGTCTTCTCAATCTCCCTTGCTTTCCCTCCAACCCATTTAGTCTCTTGAAGACACAATATATGAATCTTCCTTCTTTCCATCGTATCCACTATCTCCATCAACTTTCCAGTTAAAGTGCCATATTCCAACTACCATTCCACAACTTCTGTTGCAATCTCTTTTGGAATAACTTCTTTACTCGCATGCGTCCATTATGCGAGAACCTTGTAATTTGGACTGCATCTGGGCAGTGATGCAGCGGAACTAGCTTAATTACCCGCATGCGTTCCTCATGCGGGAACCCTTGCAAATTTTGAACTACATCCAAGATGCTATGTAGCGGCCCTTGCTCACTTTTCATTGCATTCGAGCGATGCAATGCGTCGCAAATAGGGAACGCCCAAACGAAATCTGTATGTTTCCTTTAAATCCATGTTGAAAAGATCCGACTGTCATGAGGCAACTTCTGAAATAGTATTTTTTTAGAAAAAAAGTACTATTTAGGAAGTTCTCTCTAACTATTTTACGCTACCTAACGCAACCCTCCTCATTTACCTGGGCTTGGGAACGGCCATGGCTGAGTTAAATAGAAAATAGAAATGCAAAAATAAAATTCAAGCTAGCTAGTAGGGGCATTTATGAAAATAAATTAAAAGCAAGGGGTAAATGTAATAGCACCAGAAATTTTTTACAACAACTTGATTTTTATAGTAGGAGGTTATACATGCAATTTTTCCAATTGAAAAATGATAAGATGGGAGACGCTAAATAATGGCCTGGCAAATCAGGCTCACTGTCGCTGATGCGAGTACTCCAACCATCTTGTTGTTTCAACAATTAACCCACACAAATAATTAAGCAATTAACAGTAAGAGGTTAAAATTTATTATACCCTACTAAGAATGTATAATGGCAAGCAAGTAGGATCGAACACATGAAGCAAAGGAGTAGAGCAACAATGATAAGAAATCATGGCACAATTTATCTCTCAATTGCTTAATTTTGTATTTTTTTATTTATTATTAATTTTTATTTATTATTTTGAATTATGATTTTTAATTTTCTATTATCATCTTTCCTTTTTAGATTTTTTATGGTTTTATCTTTTCTTTTTCTTTTAATTAAAAATTAATGCTATAATAAGATAACTATTCAATATATGCAAGAATAAATATAGAAAATAAAAATAAGCAAAATAAGCTATTTTTTGGATTTTCAGATTTTTTTACTGCTTTTTTATTTTTAGGAATTATTGCAAATTTTTATATATTTTAAAAGTAAAAATGCCTAAAACTAGGGGTAAAATAAATACCCAAAATAAAAATGGAGTTTAAAAATATAAAATAGAATCAAAATTTCTCCTAAACTAATTTAAAGTAAAGATAATAATTATTAAAGAAAATTTAGAGACAAAAAATATATTTTGGGGATTTTTTTTAGGATTTTTTATATTTTTATAAAGGTTTTTAGGGTTTTCCCCAATTTTTAGACTTTTCTTTTGTATTTTTTATGATTTTTGGTCTAAATGTTCAAAAAATATAAATGAAAAAATAATTTTTTTGGGATTTTTCAAAATATTTTATAATTTTTATGTATTTTCTATTGCAAACTAGGACAAAAGGCTCCTTTTTATTTTGAATATATATTAAAAGTTTCAAAATGCAAAACAAAAATTATGGCGTGAAAGTACAATGCAACAGGAAGCTACACATATTTTTTTTAGATTTTTAGAGCAATGTAGCTATATAAAATAAATACAAGAAACATAGAGAAAATGTAATGTTGGTAGGGGCATTGATTTAAATATCAGAAAGTCCAAGCGCCTCACTGTAATTTTCCCCAAAAATATTGAACTATATAAAGTAGTTTCCGGACTAAATGGAAATAAACAAAACCCTTGGGGGTCTGATGCAAAATCGCCACCTCACATGGTCCCACGTGAGGTGAGCTAACACGGACTGGAATACAAATACTAAGAGTCTGTAGGCCTTTTTGTAAATTTTACAAAATATAAATAACTGCAAATGAAAGTTTGGGTACTATTTAATAAGTTACAAAAATGATTGGGCACAAAACATAAAATACCCAGTAAAGGCATGATCGGACGGCTAAGGCTGGTTCACTTATGCCATGCGTCGCTCTGTTGTGTCCCGATGACGCTTTGACGTGATGGCCCGGATAAAATTGCAGATGACGATCCGACGATACGGGAAGGCTTGATCGTATGTCACCTGCACTTCGTGAAGAACACGACAAAGATTCGACGACACTGGGATGCTCAGGACAAACACGTGAGGAACATGACCTGGATGAGCTTGAATCGTTAAAGTCCTCACGCTCCGAGCTTCTACCTCCCCGCTGATGATCCAAAAAGCTCCCCAAGGTCGCTCAGCAGTAGCTGGGTGTGTCAAAGTGCTCAGAGAGGCTCTCGTGGTGGCAGGCGAAGAAGGTAGACCTAGGGAAGTTCATGCAGCATCAACGAATGTGCTTGTTCTTCTCCTACAGGGAAATGTTAGAGGCAAAAATCGAAGTTCAAGGGAACTCCTGGGGTGCGAACAAATGGGAGAAGGTGTAAGCTGAATCCCTCCAGCGAGCGACGAAGTGGCAGACGCGGATCGCCTGTTCTATGCAAGAATAGGGAGGGGAGGAGAAGCGACAGATTATGAGAAGGCACAGTGAACAGAATGGAAGCGGTTTTGAGTCGAAGGACCGGTGGAAATGACGGAACTGGTTCACCGGAGTTCAGCTCCGACAAACTACACACGTAGGGATTTAAGCGAGATTGAGCAATAAAAGAGGAAAGTAAATGCAGGAAACGACTCCTAAGGGTACTGTTATCCTGAAACTATGAAAAGGGAGAAAGATATAGGAGATTACCGACGTGAAGAGTCCCTACCGGAGCTGCAGTGGAGTACAACGACGAGCAACGGATAAGACCTCTATTCTACACTAATCTCCACGCCAAGAGCTTGGGTCACCTCCTACTGTCACCAGGACTCTGATTCATGGCTCGAATCTAAGTTTAGGAGGCGGAAGAGGGAGAATCGAAGGGAAAGTCGAAGGCGCTTTTGTACAAGGTTGACGAGCGGGCTCAAAGATCGATGAAGATGGGATGAATCAATGATACTCGACCTAAGAAATCGATAGGGAGTGTAAGATCAATCCTCGAGGAGAAAAAATCGTCAAGACTTCGATCAAAAAAGGCATAAGGAGAGGCCTCCGAAAAATCGAGTATCTTGGCAAAAATGAGGTTCTGATACAGGTTGCAGGCAGGTCAGACAGTGGACCTATCGTCAACCATCCCAGCAACCTGGTTGGTCTGCATGGACCAACCAGGAAAAACCCTTCTGAAAATAGTTGTAAAATCATTTTTAAATAATAAATGATTTCATTAATTTTGGGTTAAAAATAAAAAATGTTCCTTATTTTTTGAAGTATTTTATTATGTTATTTAGAGATATAATTGTAAGTTATTTTTAGGCTTTATATATAGGTATATTTATCTATTTATTTAAGTATTTTATTTTTATTTTGTATTTTTTATTTTATTAATCTAATTTATTATTTTATATATTTATAACTTATTTTTACATACATAAATGTATTTTTATTATGTTTTTCTGATATAATACAACAACAACAAAGCATTTTCCTACAATTAAGTAGGGTCGGCTACATGGATTCTTAGCCTCCATTCAGATCTATCTGGGGTCAATCCCGAGCTACAACAACAACAGCAAAGCCTTTTCCCACAATTAAGTAGGGTCAGCTACATGGATTCTTCACCTCCATTCAGATCTATCTTAGGTCAATCCTGGGCTTATATCCACAAAACAAAGATCCCTTCATATGGTCTCTTACCAACACTTCTTGGGTCGTCCTCACCCTTTCTTAGCCAGCTCAACATCCCAATGCCCACATCTCCGAACTGGTGCGAGATATAGGTTTTTCCGATATAATAAATATACTTAATTAACTACATGTATTAGTTATACAGATATAGATATTTTACCTTTGTATTTTATATACCTATTTTATTTTGGTATTTTCTTTTTGTTCTTATTTTAATTATAATATGTACATATATTATAAATAATATTTATGAAATTATAAAAATATAAATTAAAAAATAATAAATAATAAATAAAATGAATATTTTAATCAGGTAAACTATACAATAGGGGTCCAAAACCTAACTTTCACATATTAACTCCAAAAAATATGAAACCACCTTCATTAAATAGCTTATTAAAAGTTATAAACAATTAAAGTTATTTTAATATATTTTGAGTTTTTATTTGAAAGATATATGTTTGGGAAGTTGGGATTTTGGAACATTATTTAGATCGTATTTTGTACACTATTTATTATTTTTGAGTAAACTCAATTTTGTATTTTTCTATATTTTATCATCTACAACTCTCATGTACAAAATTTCTTTATTTGAAGTATAAAAAGCAGAACTAAAAATAGGTCCCAAAATGAATAAAGAATAAATAATTAAATGGATTTTTATTGTATTTTGGAAATCTCCCCCTACTTTATTCCTTGTCGACCTAGTCATCAATATGCCTAGGTCTCAGGTTTAGGGTCGTAAATATTCAATATTTTATTCTTTTTCTTTTCTTTTCTTTACTCTATAATTTTGGCATTAATACATTATTTACACAACATTGCATGAATGTTAAAATGCATGAATTAGAGGTATTTACATGCATTTACTAGGGTTTTTAAGGCTAAAATGATATAATAAAGGTGATGAATTGGAGATTCATCACCAGTACATGTGGGGAACACTAAGATGAGATGGTAGAGGACTAAAGTGCAATATAGAAGACTTACAGGAGGTCCTTTGCCATTTTCTCAAAACTTTTAAACATACAAAAATATTTACAATACTTTTTATAAAATACAAAAAGGGAGAGGGGTTTTGTGCAATTTACCCTAACATGTGAGCTTGGTTGGCCATATATGATCGTGCTACTTTGCATCACTTAAATAGATCTAATGGCTAGAACAGGTGACGTTTTAACTTTGGTCGGACGACATGGAAACAATTTGGAAGGCTTTGAAGATCTGACATCTGGCGAGGCCTTTGGAAGAACACTTAAGAACATGGAGCAAGAGCTCCTTCAATCGATGATTCTTGGTTATGGCATCCTCCTTTTCATACACCCTCGGTGAATACGTGACCCTGGCTACCTTCCGCAGCGGGAGGTGAGCTCAGATGAGCTTCAAGGGTCTAGATGGGGCTGTGAGGGCTTGGCCCGCTCCAGGTCACCTACAGCAGCTCCAAGTGTTCTCCTGGGTTTAAGATGACTCCAAATGGATCTTGACCTACAAAAAAGGATTCACCAGCTCGAGGAAGTCTTCATCGATCGGATATTGAAGCTAGAAGCAAGGGGGGATGATATGGCGACGTAGCTCCAACGTTGGTCGATGGATGGAGCTCGGTTCCAAGATCCATGATGGATCTGGGTTGAATAAGTGGAGGGAGTCGTGGAGAACCCGAAGGGGAAACGACGTGGAGCAAAAATGTGGTGGAAGCAGAGTCGAATGATGATGGATTTGGCGTGGAGCTCAAGTTTTAAGTAAAATTAGGGTTTTTAAAATTACACCTAATTCCTCTATTAAAGATAATATTAAATGTATAAATTGAAACATAGATCCTAAATTTACCTAAAATGTGAGAGAAAAGCAGTCTCGACCAAGTCGTGGGCCTAGGAGGCAGAACTAGTTGGATGTGGTTCTGGCGGTGGTTAGATCACCTCCAGAAGCTCTCCTCCTCATTGTAGGGCAACCATCTTGGACTCCTTTCACTATACAAAGATGTTGAGGCTACTCTTAGGTACTAAGATTGCTCCAGGAAGGATCAATCGTAAAAAGGTGGAGAATGGAGAAATTTTATAATCTAACGGTTGGATAGGAAGATCATGGGTGTGGTGGTGGTGCCATGATCAAATGGAGGATCAGAAGGATGGGAGATGATCTGGAAGGAGGGGCACATTTTCAATGAAGGAATTGAAGTTTCTCGATCCTTGAATCATCATCAAAAAATAACAGAAAATGGGCTTGTACGAGGCTTTGATAGGGGTAGTGAGCCGGGTCAGTACAATTGACCCGAGGTCAATGTTTGAAGGGCCTTGCTTTGTCCACGTGGACCAACCAAGAAAAATAGAATTAAAAATAACTTGTAAATTTGTATAAAAACATAAAATGAATTAATTAATTATATGTTAATAAAAATGCTTCTAATTTTATGTAGTATTTTATAAATATTTTTATTTATTTTCTTAAGGTGATTTATTATAAGTTATTTTTTACATGTATAATTGTAGGTAAATATACCTATATATTAAGTATTTTATTTTTTTCCATTATTTTGTATATTTTATCATTATATACATTTTTAATATATTTTTAATTTACTTAGTTACATATTTAGGAGTTTTTGTTGTATATCTATGAGTTTATTTATATATTTAATTAATTATATACATTATTTTTATAGGTATATTATAGTATATTTCATCTATGTATTGAAATGTAGGAATTATTTTTATTTTATTTTAATGGTTTTATTTTATTTTAATTATGGACATGTATTTCATATAATATTTATAATTTTACAAAAATATAAGAAATTAAAAAATATAAAGAATAAATATATTAAATATAATATAAATGTATATTACACAATGAGGGCCTAAAACCTAAATTTTGCATCTTAACTCCAAATTGAATGAAACCATCTTCATTAAATAGCTTATTTAATTTTATATAAAATTAACCGTTTTGTCAACTTTGAAACAACATGGAGAAGATACATGTGTGCAAAGTTTTCTTTGCGGCTTTTTTATTTTATGTGTCCCAGACACACTTTGCATTATTTTTCAGTGAAATCAATTTTGTATTTTTCCTTGTATTTTTATCGACATTATTCATATAGAGGATTTTATTATCTGAGGTATAAAAATTATAAAATAAAATAACTCTCAAAAAGTAATTATTGGCTATAAAAATTAGGGTTTTGTGCTTGATTTTTGTACAGTTTTCTGCCCTATCTCCCCCTACTTTATTCCCTGTCGACCTAGTAATCATGATGACTAGGTCTAGGGTCACTCAGTGTCTTTGATAATTCATTATTTTTTGTTTCTTTCCTTTATTCTTTTATTATAGAATAAATACAATAATTATATATTATTTTATATAGTATTTTGTATAATTTATTGAATGTTTATTTTGGCAAATTAATTATATATGCATGCATTTAACTAGGGATTTAAGGCCAAAATAAAAGAATAAAGGTGATGTAATGGAGATTCATCACTTACTCGTAGGACGAGAAGGAAGTTGGATTGTTGACTCTGGTGCTTCTGTACATGTATGCAATCAGTTGCATATGTTTCAAGACACTAGAAATATTGATGAAGGAGAGATTGTCATCCAGATGGGATCTGATGCAACTGTTGCAACGACCGCCATTAGAACCTGTAGACTATCATTATCCACCGAGAGAGTATTGTACATTAGATATTTTCTTTATGCACTGAATATTAGAAGGAACTTACTATACTTGTTTAAGCTTGTTTATGGATATACTTTCCTTTTCTATAATAAACTTATCATAAATCTTTTGGTAATTTTATAGCAGATGGTTCTCTAATAATAGGCGTACTCTATGAATTGAGCATGCATGAATGTATCTTGAATCTCAATACCACTGATAAAATTAATATTAATAGTAATATTAAAATCCCTAAATGAGAAAGGGAGGATGGAGATCATTTAAATATGATTAAACATAAAAGACTTGGTCATGTGTTGGTTGATAGGATCAATAGACTGGTAAAAGATGGACCTTTGGATTTTCTGGAATTCTGTGATTTACCAACTTACGAACATTGTATTCGCAGGAAAATGTCGAGGGAACCCTTCTCAAAGAAAGGTGAACGATGCGAAGGCATATTGGAACTGATACATAATGATGTATGCAGTCCCTTGCGTACCATGACTTGAAATGGACATCAATATTATGTGACCTTTATTGATGATCATTCATGGTATGATTTTATCTTCTTATTACATCACAAACATGAAATATTTGAAAAGTTCAAAGAATTCATGGCTTTGGTTGAGAAACCAAATAAGAAAGAAGATAAAACAGATTCGATCTGACCAAGGTGGCGAATACCTCTCAGATGAATCTAGAGAATACCTTAAGGAGAGAGGAATTATTTCCAATCTCACTACACCAAGTACTCCTCAACTCAATGGAGTTGCATAGAGACACAATAGAACCATGTTGGACATGGATATATCAATGATGAGTAAAGCAAAATTGCCTCTCAGATTATGGGGACATGTAGTAGAGACTGCAACTTATGTCTTGAACAAGATTCTATCTAATCTGTACCCAAAAACACTCATGAGCTTTGGTATGGTACCAAGCCAAGTATACGACACTTGAGGATTTGGAGTTATTTGGTCCATGCTAAAAACGTGGATGCAAGCAAGCTAGAATCTCACATTATAGAGTGTTACTTCACTGGATAAGTAAAAAATGGTATTGGATACCAACTTTATGATCATGAGACTTGAAAGGTATTTTCTTCTAGAGACATCAAATTTCTGGAAGATGAATTCCTTAGAAGTCAAGAAAATAATAAAGTTAAAGAACTAATCAAATCTAGTGAGATTGATGAAGTGTTGACATCAAAAGCTGAAGAGATCAATGAAAATGGCACGACCGTACCTCCTGGAAGGAGTTTTAGGGTTGTAAGATAATATGAAAGGTATGGATTCCATGTAGCAGAAGAGTCCAATGATGATCCAACTTCATTAGAGGAAGCTTTAGGTGATATGGACATGGATAGTTAGATGCAAGAAATGAAGTCTGCGATAGATTCCGTACCCCGTGAATGGTGCATGGACTTTGAAGATCCACCAAAAGGGTCAAACCCATTGGGTGCAAATAGATCTTCAAAAGAAAGAAGGGACCCGATGGGATGGTAGAGACCTTCAAAGCACGACTTGTAGACAAGGATTACACACATAGAGCAGTCATCGATTACGATGAGACATTCTCTCCAGTGGCCTTGCTCAAATCCAATAGGGCATTGCTGGCTATAGACGTGCTCCTGGACTATGTCATTTGGTAGATGGATGTCAAGACCTTTTTTCTCAATGGATACCTCAAAGGGTGTATATATATAAACAATAAAGAGTTATGATTTCATGCAGAATCCAGATGAACCATGTGTGTACAAGAAGCTTAATTGGAGCTCCATCGTGTTCATTGTGCTTTATGTAGATGGCATACTTATCATTGGGAATGATACAAGGAGAATGACTAGTGTTAAGATCTGATTGTCTAATACCTTTGATATGAAAGATCTCAGAGATCCTCTTTCATCTTGGTCTGAACTTGTTCAGAAACTAATAAAAGAGGATATTGGGAGTATCACAAAAAGGATACATCAAGAGGATCTTTGAAAGATTTAGTATGGATAAATACAAGAAAAGATTCCATCCATTAATACATGGCATTCACCTATCTAAAGGGATGGCTCCTCAAGCTGTTGAGGAAAAGGAATCCATGGTCGGATGCCCTTATGAATTGGCTATAGGAAGGTTGATGTATGTCATGAAGTGTACTGGACCAGATATCAACCATACAGTGGCAGTGATAAGTCCTTACCAGTCTTATTATGGAGAAAAACACTCGACTGTAGTGAAGATCATCTTAAGTACCTAAGAAGAACTCAAGACTATGTCTTAGTTTATGGAAATAATAATCTCCAAGTCTTAAGGTACACTGATACAGATTTCCAATCAGATTCAGATGATAGGAAGTCAACCTCATGATTCTTATTCTTGTTGGATGGTAGTGCTCTGTGAGATAAGTGTTGCAAGAAACATGACACTATGGCTGTTTCGATAACGTAAAGCATTGGTTGCATAAGATGCAACAACTACATTGGATGTAGGTAATGTTCACATGGATCATGCAAGTTTGTAACAGAACTTGGCATAGTCGTCAGTGATAGTGTGAGTAATCTGCTTACCTGGATATTTGATAAATAGTCGACGATTATCATAATTAATATTGGGTTGAGAGTTGTATATGGACGACTCTGAGGACTAGTGGGAGACTATTAGATTTGTTAACCCCTGGCGACTAACTAATGCAATAAAAGTTGTTGTTTTATCATGTCCATCTGAAATGAAATGAATGGATGTGAATGAACTTTACTATTATAGTCCCTTTCTACAATTAGGGTTATATACCATGGTCATATTGAATACCATGTTGCTAGGAGGACACAACTGACTTCAAACATGTGATTCAGTAAAGATCTCTAGTATGAGAAAGAGACGGCGATCTTTCTCTTAATACTGATTTCCAACCGAGTTCTTGATGCATGTCCTTACATAAGAATGGAGATTTGGAAGTATTGGAATAATCAAGTCAAAGAGTTGACTTGACGAGGTCGAAAAATACAAATACATTACTAGTTGTCACGATCATGCACACATCCTTTGACCTAAGATAGATATGCATCTATATGCTTGAGTATGCCCATTTGACAAACCAATAGATTGTTGACCTAGCCATGGTCCATATACCGACACACTGGTATGCATATGAAGTTGTATGGGATGTATGATCTCTCGAAGGAATCATACAGGTTTATAATTGATGAAACGGAAAACAGAGCTTACACATGAGATATTTTGGTGTCAAAATGAATTCCATGCATGTTCATCTAGTTTATGAAATAAGGAAGACATGAATTCCAGATATTAAGATATTCTTTTATAAAGTATACGATTAATATTATCGCTCAATTGTCAAATGAGAAATCTATTGACATGTTCCGAAGGAGACAATCAAACCAGCGTTTGAACTTTAGATTTATCAAAGTCTTCTAGTGTGAAGAATGAATGAGTATTGAAAATACTCAAGGTTACATTTGTTGTAATGGATCATCCATCATGACACTACCATACCAAAGAAGTGATGAAATAAGATGGATTTTTGTGGCTCCATATATCTAGATGATTTGTGAGTTAATTGGATTAAATCACAATTCATTTGAATCCCATTTCTAATTCCAATTCCAATTTCAATGTCCAAATATTGGAAACATAAATGGACATGGAAATAGAAATATTCTAGCTCCTTGAGCTCATTTCTTAGCTCCAAATGGTTTGCACTATTATTAGAAATGCTTAAGGAAGCTGGATTTATCTCACTAACACTTTGTCCAACTCATGGAGAGTGCAATGCGTTTTGTTGAGCTCAATTAGAGTGTAAAGTGTTACAGCTCAAGCTCAACATTCGTAGTGATGGTTTTTTTTTTCAAAAATAGTATGAACCATGAAATCGGATAATTATCCATATTCAAGTCACTATACATGGATAGTATGATCTCCCCGACATTATCTCCAAGTATTTGCATTTGTATTTCTTGAGTCCTAATTAGATTAGGACTCGTACCTATCGATGTTAATATTGTAATAATAATAGTTATTATTGTATAAGGAGAATTTAGTTAATAAGATTGATAAATATATCTCGTTAATTAATGTGAATAGTGATTCAAAATAATTAACATTTTTGTGGATATGATTCATATAAATATTTATGTAAATATGATTTACATAATATTTCCAAGGCATGAATCATGTGAATTTGATTTATTTTTATCTTGTAGATGTAAATTGGATTTACATTTAATTTTGGGCTCATGAATATAATTCATAAGCTTTGAGGATTAATTTCATAATTTCTCCAATTTTGATAATGGTATTATCAAGTTAATTAATTAATAGATAAAAAAGAAAACAACTTTGACTAATTTTAGTTAAGCTAAGTTGTTGATTATATATTGTTAATTATTTAAAATTAATTGGAGATAAAATGATATAATACTTAGATTAGTTCCATAATTTCTTCAATTTTGGTTACGGGGTTAACAAGCTAATTAATTAGTAGATGAAAAGATAATAACCTTAACTAATTTTAGTAAAGTTAAGTTGTCGCTTATTTATTATTAATTTGTTAAAATTAATTAGAGAAGATAAGGAGATAATCCTTATTGAACTAGGACTTGCTCTAAGACCTTGATTTAAAATTCAAGGGACTACAACATACATGATGGACGTGTGGTGTAAGTATAAAAGAAAGGCAAGTCCCTCACTTTTGCAACACAATTTTTGAAGAGCAATATTCCTTAGTATTTCATTCCCTTGAGATAAAGAAGAGTCTTGAGAGTATTGATGAATCTCAGATTCATCACTCTAAATCTCATTAATTAAGCTCAAATCCCTCAAAATCATTGGCATTTCTCCATTTATTCTGTATAATTAGCATTCATGCATGTTATGGAAAGAATTGCATTTTATCCATTATTTCTGCACAAAATAAGAAGCCAAAAATCCCAGCCAAAATTGACCTGTAAATAGCCTAACTTCCCTAATTTTTAACAAATTCATGCTAACTCCGAATGACCCAAAACCACTCCACTTTGTACATATCACTAACAAGAATAAATGAAAAATACAAAAAAATCACTGACCCAAATAAGTGGACCAAAAACCCAAACCCTAGTTCTAGGATTCCAAGACTAAAACACTCATATCTCACCCATCCAATGTCCGATTTAATCCTACTTACTTTTAAACTAATGTACATTCAATTATCTTAAAAACAAGACCAAGTTCAAGTAAATCGGAGCTCGTATGTGAAAGTTGGGGTTTGGGCCTCTTTTGTACATTTTGTATTTTAGTGGTTTTTGACCTATTATTTTATATACATATTTTACCTATTTTAGTTTAGTTCTTTTTCATTTGTCTTCTTTGATAAAAGTTTTATTAAAATGCACAAAAATCGAAATCCAAACTAAGCTTGAAATCAAAGAAACAATTTGAGTCCGAGTCTTCACTAACTGTCTGTACAAAATTGGTCTTTTTCGTGTCTTAATTTATTTCTTCTTTTGCTTAATTAATAAAAATCCAAAAAAAACTAGATTAATGTGTAAATAGTTATTTTTGATTTTACCAAATTTTTTCCAGATTTTTATCTGTTATAAAAATGACAAAAAAAATATAAAGCCCAAAAATCATGGTGTTATATGTACATGGAATACCCCAAAAATATCACTTCATGCAATTGATCATTTTAAATTTGATGTCTTTATGAAAGTTGTAGATCTCATCGAGACGAGCAATTTTCATGAAGAAACTTTTTTGATCCGAGGTCGTTTGCTATTTATTTTATATTTTACAAAGTATTTTTTTTCGATTTTTGTGGTGTTGTCACGTGGCCGCTCCTGGAGCCGCCACGTGTCAGCAATTTTATAGACTTTTACTATTTGTTTTTTATAAAAAATATTAAAAAAAAATAAAAGGAGCGTACATGCAGAGCATGTGCCCTCAGGCACGTGCCACGCATGTGCTGCGCTTCCACCTTCACCTCCAGCTCGCCACGTGGCGCTACAGGGGCCGTCCGATCTCGACCAATCAGACGGCACCCGTGCGTCTTCTCCAAATCATCCCCTTTCCCATTCTGACCACCGCTCGACCCGCAATTCTCTCCGCTGCTGCGAAATCTCCGGCCATCCTCGATTCCGTCTCCAATCAAATCGTTGCCCAAGATCTCCTCCACAATCTTCCCAGTTGAATCTCGTCAAAGCGCCTCCCAATCAATCTCTCCTTCATCAAATCACCGATGAACCTATATAAACTTCACCGCCCTTCCTCGGAGATGCATCCGCCGATTCATCGGGAAGGGGGCTCCTCCGCCGGAGGTGACAGCTCCAGGCAATCATACACCAACCTGTGGTGAGATCCGAAGCCCTTCGGGCTTCGCTGCAGCATGACTTACTGTCGCCAACACTACCGTGCTCCGGCTGTGAGATGTCGAGCCCACCACCACGATGCATCTTGCAACTACCTTCATCCTCCTCCGCGCATCGCTACTCCGCCTACGACTTTTACTCCGACAACCGCCACGTCGACAACACCAACGCGCAACGACTTCATCTTCCCCGACAGCAGCTTCGCTTCATCAGCACCACTACTCCTCACCGACGACCGTGCAGGGGGGCGATGCCGCTCCTCCACCAACGTTGCCTCCCGCCGTAAGCTCAGTAGCCAGGCACAGCCCCGAGGCCCCTCCCTGCGTGCACACACATGATGCGGAGGGGAACTTTACATTCACGTCCTAGGGCTTCTGCCATTTCGCACAGTAGTCCAAGGATCACGTGCTGTGCACGTAACCACTTGGAATATTTACAAGGTGCCCCTCCATTTCTGCTAGCACTACAACTCAGTCCATGGGTCACGTGCCTCGCACGTGACCTGGTGAACAATTGCAGACGAGCCCCAACACTCCTCCTATTTGCCATTCAACCCGCCGACCAGAGGGCGTGAGCCACACACGTGCCCCTCTGGGATTTTTGTAGAAGACTCTAGTACTTATTGGTAATTACATTAAAGCCCCTTGTGTATTTTATTTTATTTTTAAATTATTATAATTTGCATAAATACCCTGGTATTCTCCCTCAGTTTTGGACCTCTTCTTTGCATCATTTTATTTATAAAAAATTAGCATTTCGTTTCTCATTTAATTCTCTACATCTTGGCATATTGTAGACATTTTTATGATCAATTGTTAATTAATAATTAATTATTTTGTGGAATATTACATACTTTGCCCATCTTGTACTCTGAAATTTATAATTGATTACCCGTTGCTCTAAAAATTCTCGAAAAATCGTAGATTGTAGATTTAATTGTGTTTAACATTATGCCTAAAAAGAATTGCATTTGCATGCATAGTTTTTCCTATAAAAATCATTTTTCATAATTCAATATTTGATTTCTAATAGGTATTAAATCTCGCATTTTCGAGGTTTAGGATTTTTCTGAGATCAATCACCTAGTGATAGATCTTAGATAATTTTATCCCTTGAAAAAAATTAGGTTTAATATTTATTATAATTAAATATTGAAATTCACTTTGTTTGCATTTAAAAATTCATAAAAAAAATCATCTTGCATCCAAAAATTCCAAAAAAAATTACTGTACATTCATTTCATCATATTAGCAGTTTGGCCAAGTTTCATATTTTTCGGACATTGTTTGATCAATAATTGCATTTTCGTCCCTAAAATAGGCCAAAATGGCATTTTGCATCCTTAATTGCATTAAAAATTAGAAAAAAATCACCTCGAAAACCGCGCAAGAATTTTGATAGACATAATTCTAGGTTGTTCCTTTGCCTCCTTGTGTTCGACCTTGGGACTTGCCCAAGTAAAATAAACATAAAACCACATTGATTAAAAATTGACTAAATAATTGTGGTTATATTCTTGACTGATTCCGACTGCCGCCTACAACGAAATGACACATCATATCTTTCAACCGAGCGATAATTCACGACACAAATACATATTTTAAAAAAGCGCAAATCAGGACCCGTCAGATGGCGCCATTGCTGGGGAGGCAAACGGCTTAGTTTTTTTGTCTGAAAATTTTTTGTTCGGTTTTCCGCATTCGGGTAGTCTGACCCCCGAATTTTTCACTGTAAGTCCATTTTTTCCTGCATTTATTTTATTTTATTTCCAACACTTATTTTATTTTTGATTTATTTTTGAGTCACTCTCCTACACCATCTCTCTTATTTTTCTTGCGAGGTACCCGTCGTACGTGAGCTGTTTTTCAAGAACCGATGCATCTTCACTGACTTCCGAAAAAGCCACAATTAATTTAAGATCGAGTCGAGTCGTGAGAGAGCGTAGAGTCTAGGATTTTATTTTCTGCAATTTTAAATTTTTGTAATTAATTGCTCATTTATAGAGGTATCCGTTTGGACTCTCGCGTATGTAAAGTAGACCTTGAACTTTTTCCGTGGTGTGTCGTGGCATGTTTCACTCTCCGGTGAGGGTGGGGCTCGACTTGAGCAGCGATTAGGATAGACCTACACATACGGCTCTCAAAGCATTTTAATTTTTGATTGTGCTCATAATACCTAGGGCCACACATCACATTAATTTAGACACACATTAGATCGTTCAACTTAGCCTAATTCAACTCAATTCTTTCCCGCTAATAGAATTTTCTACTAGGTGTGGTTTTTTCCGGCTTGCATTCATATAGATTAAATTTCATTTCTGTATTGCATCCCACATGAGATTGTGAGGACTCACTGTAAGTCTTCTAATTGAGCATACATCATTATTTTCACGTGCATCAGCTTTTTTTGAATTTCTCCCTCTTGTTTTATCACATAATTTTAAAGGAAATTGGGACTGGATGGTAGACGTGCATTTGTGCTCACTTAATTCTTCAGTGATTGCCTAATTAAAATTGGGATTGCTAAATATAGCCGATTTCAAATTAACCCATAAAATCGAGAATTTTTTGCGGGAGATTAACCCTGACATTGTATGCTTTTATTTTTTTTTGAGTGAGCGAGAGACGACACTTAAGACTAGAGCCCAAACCCAGATTTTCATATTGACTATTGATTCTACCAAAAACGATTAGCTACTTCTCAGTGAGGATCTACGGGTAGCCGGTAAACAGTCCGGATTTCCTTAGCAGAGTAAGTGCTTTAGAGGACACTGCACAAGGCACCATCCTCAAGTAACGGGTAGCCGTTCTATGGTCCGTACTTACTCCCATACTGGCTGAAAGTAGGCGCAACTAGTCGTAAGAATTCGAGACAGTCATTAGGAAAATTTCCGGCACCTAACAGCTCGCTAAATTCTTTCCAAGATTGTCTTATCACCAATTAAAATTGAAAAGATAATAGCTGAACTCTTACGGCTTCATTGTGTGAGTTGGTGAACTCAGGGTTTGATTTGTGTTTGCATTGGTGTACGTGAACCGATTTCGAAGATCAAAAGCCGCACATTTGATAAAATTTCTTTTTGACTATCCCGTGCAATCGCACCGAGATCAACCATGATGATTCATCCTCAACCTCCTTTGACAAACACAGGACAATGGTCCGAGCACCCATCTGATCTATATTATGAAAATGAATTTGTCTCGGTTAGGCTCAAATCAACTAAAATCTCTTCTTTCAATAATCCTCCAACATTTGCGCGAGATTTTTACCCGCGGATGAATTCGGCCCCCACATTGAATTCCTACTCGAATCATCCGACCCCCCATGATCACCTACCATATTGGACTGAACCGTCTTATTCTCGATTTCTCACAAATGAACCAATTCAAGATCAAATTACTTTTGAATCTCATGACTGGTCGAGAAACCAAACCCAGATGGAAAGACCAACACTTAATGATCATCAGCGTTGGATTGACCGTGACCATCAGATTCCTATAGACCAACCTGAGTCCCACTCCTTTGACCATCCTACACATACAGAGGACCAAATGGATGATATTGACACATATGCACCCTGTATGACTTCATTATTTGAGGATACAATCAATCTTGACCACGGAAATAAACTCTAATCAAACTAGGATTACATGCCCGAGTCACGACATGTTGAGTACGAGACCTGCACATTCCCGCAAAATCCTTCCACTGAGCAACCTCCTTCCATAAATTCTGAGGAGAAAATTTCAGAAAAAATGATCATATATCGGATATTCCAAGAAACTCTCCTCTCAGCACATACAGGAAAACGGAAGATGAAATTATTGAACACACACCTACTGCTCCCATAATTGATCACGAACAGAATTTTGAGAATGATTTCAAGGATAAATAAGAGTTTCGAATTAATGGAGGATAGATTTCAAAAATTTACCGACCGATTAATTTCACTCTCTGGGAGCTCGGACATAAAAATGAATGAGGAAATGATTGGATCTCATGCTGAAAATTTTGAGGATATTCAAAAACCTAGGGATGATTCTGACAGTGACATCTCCGTATATCCCTAGGAATGACTATGCCTCTGACTCTTACACTGAACATCAAAGCCCCTTCTCATCTACGGACTACACCACACCACACAAAAAATACCAAAAAATTGGAATATTCAAAAACACTAAAAAATCGAAAATCCAGAAAAATTCATAAAAATTGAGACTGAAGAAGATCTGAAGAATTTGGATCCTGCTTTACGGGAAGCATTGAAAAAAAGATTGACGTTTGAACTTCCCTTTATACAGGCCATTGAACACTTCCCCGATCTTAAAGGATTTGTAATGGATAAATTAATGATTAAAAAGTCGGACAGGATAAAGACAAAGACTGAAAGACATATCTTGTCAATGGCCTCCTCCTTGGTGTTGAGGAGGAAAACCAAGAGCTGCATAGTGAAGCGGTTGCCCAGATTTGACTGTGAAATCAAAGACATGATATTTACCCATGCTCGAGTTGATGACGATTCACCGATCAATATCCTCCCGACCTCTGTATTTCACGAACACAAACTCGGACCGATCAGAGAGATACAAGGGACTGTTTAATTAGTTGACCGATCGATAAAGAGGCCGAGAGGAACCATTTCTATCATCATGACATTCCAAGGAGCTCCGCTCAAAGTGGATTTCACGATAATTGATATTGAGCATCAAGGAGAATTCACCCAGTCTCCAATTATTCTCAGAAAGCATTCTTAGCATTGGCTAAGGTAATTATTGAGTGTGAGACTCGGGAAATCAATTTTACAGTATTGGAAGCACTTCAATCTCACCCAATCTTTGAGGAACCACGATTTTTTGAAGCAACCCACGAAGTCCCCAACAGCCGTAACCATGAAGCGGTAGAAGAGCCCTATCCCGTTGCTACAACTGAGATAGCGATTGTTGATGAGACTATTGGTTTAGAGAATCTCTCCCCTGCTCCATTCCCAACTGCTCTCACCATGGAGAATCAAGTATATGAATCATATGATCCGGAGACTTATGCATGGTCGCACCCTGGGTCAACCTATTCTGACTACGTGGATGACATCAACTCGACACAGGAATGCTCCAATATCAAATTAATTGAGAACGAACATGCAGAGACTCTCCCCAGTAGTTCAATTCCTGCGGATCTAAAAATAGACGAATGTTTCTTCTATGATCCTGAGACATATGCATGGTCTCACCCAGGGGCAACCTACTCTGAATATCTTGACCAAATCATCCCAAATCGAGAGTGCACCAACATTCAGAAGACTAAGAACAAACACGCAGGACGGACACGGATCAAGGAGAAGAATTCGAAAGGTTATTCATATGGATACTCAAATGGACCGACACCTTCACGAAACAAGAAAAAGAAAGTCACCTTTGACCTTCCGGAAGAGGAATCATCTGATGATCCCTCCTCAGGTCCAGAAAAGGTAATCTACATGAGTGAAGTCTGTTCGGTAGCTCTAAACCATATCTTTGCAAGGATCCAAACTTCAATTTTGTTGGGACTCCTGTTCCTCACTATTATTCATCCAAAGCTGATGCTTCTGCCCTCATCAAGTACACTGGAATTATTTCTTATGAGCTTACTGAGACCGGTACTTTTGAGTATTCATCCGAGGACAAATCGCTTGATCACAAGAAGGAACGAATTATGAGAAAACAACTGAAGAAACAAAAAGACCAGAATATTTGGAGTGTGTCCACTTTCAAATACTATTCCTTTGAGGATAACTCTGATGATGGATACCTTCAATCTGACTCAAACGCTTCATCTATTATCCGTCATGATTTTTCTGAGGATAGCTCTGATAATAGTTGAAAATCATATGCTTCATCTCCTTCTCGTCATTACGATCTCTCATTGCAGGCTCATAAAAAGATCAGCCGAAAACTGCCTTAATCATTGGCTACCCACCCTCCCTCCCAACCACATCAGTCCCCTTGTACAACTCTTCCTCTACTTAGGCCAAGGCCTTAGTAAAGGGGGGACTGATGCCGTCTGTATATACCATTTCCCTCATTACACTCCTTCTCACATCGCCTCATTTGCACCTTTCTTCTATACTTAGGATGACCAGAGCCTACGTATAGGGGGAACTGATGCCCATATGTATATACTCTCCTCATTCACATACCCCGATCGCCTCATTCTTTCGCTCTTCTTCAATACTTAGACTGTTCATAGTCTATGTATAGGGGGGCGGTCCGATCCATCTTTTTATTTTTCTTTTTCACTCTCTTACGCTTAGCCCGAGCTATGTCTTCTTTACGCTTCTTGTGCTCTGAGGACACATCACTCGCTAAGTTTAGGGGGGTCTGTATATATATTTTGTATATATTTTACCCATATCTTGTACTTTCATGTAAGTCTATATGTATTTATGGGATGGGTAATTAATTTGAAAAAAAACAAAAAAAACAACAAAAAAAAGAAAAAGAGTTTTGCTACTAACAATGGATGTGCCTAACCCAATTTTTTTGAAAAAAATGGCTTCTTATATCAATTTTTGCATAAAAAACAACAAAAAATCCCTTGCATAAAAATTCAAAAAAAATGTGTCTGCATTTTCACACACCTACTTCATTGAGCATTTCATTCATTTGCATCTGTGAAAGGTCTTTGGGTTTTGAACCGAGTTATGATCAGAAACCGAGAGTGTTCTGGACTTGACCTTAATCCACCTAATTTTCAGAGGAACTTCATCGAGAAATAGGATTTAAGAAACTTCAGGTCTTTACTTAATTCTTTGAGTTCTACATGACAATGTGCAACGTTTGACTCTTAGTGTCTAACCTGGTCTCTTCATTCTGGGTACAACTCTGGAATAGGGAATTAATTTGTACTCTCACACTTTCCATTAATGTCTCTCTTTAGCAGGGGAGGACGATTGAAATCACAAGTAACATCCTTTTATGGTCTAGAGTGAAAACTCACCCGGCCACGCAATCGTCTAGCTTTCTTTCGAGATTGTCAACATGTAAAATCGCAACATTACTACGTTCCCTTCTTCCCCAAGCTCAGCCATAAGTAGAAGAGTTCTAATTTGTCGGCAGTTATCAGACTCAATCGGCCGACGACAACATTATCGTTATACTTGTGCTCCTATATTACACTAACAAAAAGGTTGTGCTGTACATCTGGAAGAATACAGGGACACACATGCAATTGCACAAAAGTTAAGAGCCTAAATGTTATTAGAAAAATTCACAAGTGCACCAATGAAAAAAATCCCTATTATATAATGAAGAACTCTAGTTGATCATTGGAAGTACAATCACACTAATTTCTATTTGATGCGGATAAATTATCTCCAGTTCGACCATTTAAGTGTCTAGGACAAACCATTTGTTGGTTTGTTTGTAACCAAGAATGCTGATGTTTCTGAGCTTGGACTTGTACGTCGATCTAGAATGCATTGTAATCGGAAGAAAAGAAGGATAGATAAATCTTCCTTACTTCTCCGTCTTGATTACTTTCGAAGATCACAGCAAGTTCAAAAGCGAATAGGAGCATCGGCTTACCGGTGTCGGCAGGTTGGCGATGGCAGAGGATTCGAGCTCTTCTCAACGGTACTAACCCCTCCTCTCATTGCACAGGTCTTGCCTTCTTTTACATCTTTTGGTTCTTTGACAAATCCTTCCAACCTTGTGTAATGCATGCTTAAGGGTGATGGGCATTGTGTCAAATCGATGGCTTGGGGAAGTGTTAGTGAAAGTTGTAATACCATATTTCCTCTTTCTTCGCTCAAAAATACGCGACCTCTTCCTCAGTTGCGCCCTTGACTTCTTGCACTACTATCACTTGTACCCCTCGAGTTAATTGACATCCACTCGCATCATGTTAACTTTTGAGAAATAAGGGTAACTAGATTGAATAATTGGGGTAGACGTGTCTTCACCTCCTCCGCCTCCCTCCTCCTCCACTGTCCCGCACCTCCGTCTGCCCGTCCTCCTTCATCCTCCTCCACCATCGCCCCTGCAAATCCTCCAGTTAGTGATTTATTTCAATCGGAATTACTAACTTTAGCTAAATGAAAAACAGTTCTTTCAGCAGCATTAGAGCAACACGATTGAAATCCTCTCGTACACTTTTAATAATGAAGAGCTTCAGACTGGACTGTGTTCCTGTAATGCACTACTTCATGACTACAGCTGTCTTCCTGTAATGCATTAAGAAACGTAGTTTAGCATAAAAAGAGTATAAATGTAATGCATTTCACAATAAGTTGTCTTTACTCAAGCACTTCAGAATACGCCTCTTGTACTTGGCAATGACGAACGGCACCCAATCCCCGGAGATATAGAGAAGAATGATAACTGGATGTGAAAATAAAATCAGGTAAACAAAAAGATTTTATGAAAACGATTGTAGTGATGCAATAAAACAAGAATAAATATTAGTGATAGGCTCAAAGGATGCTCATGCTTTGGAATAACTCTGGATGTAGGAATGAATAATTGGGAGTGATGTTTATACCTTTTAATTCTGGCTATGATTCATATTATGGTTATGGTTCCAGCTCCCATTTTGATTCTGATGTGCCATAATCAGTGGCCATCCTTGCGGTATCGACTTTTTAGCGCCTTGCAGCAGCTCAAAGTCAAATTTGACAATGAGTCACATCCATGGATATGAAATTCCTCGAGGGAAGTAGGATGGTGCAGCATTAGACTTGTAAGCTTGGGGCAGTCCCTGATATGAAAGTGTCGGAGGGATGGTGGGCAATCACATGTAACACGCTCGATGTTCCTCATTTGGCGTAGCTCCAATTTCTCGAGATAGTTCAGGTTGTTGAGCTTCAGTGTGATTTCTACACAGTTCTCCCAGTTATGTAGAAGAATGCGTTCTAGATCGGAAGACGCGGTCATTGGTTAACCAACTTGGTAACACCCTTCCATTGTAGCCTTTCACGGTCAGTGATTTGAGATGACTTCCATTCGAACATAGAGCTTCAAGAACCCTTTCAGCAAGTTGTTCATGGCCTGCATGTATGTTCCTCCAACAAAGTGCTAACTCTTCCAAGTTTTCCTTCTGTCCCAAGTCTGCCTTTCTCGCCTCATCCACATTCAAGACATTATCGAGATCATCTATAGTAAGCGATCCTTCAAGCATATTGAGATTCTCCAATTCTTCAATCCCCCACCCTTTATTCTTATCTACAGCATAATGTGTTAACTCCTTCAGAGAAGTCATTCTCCCAATGTCATTTATCTTATAAAACAATTTGCTATCATACTGATGACCTTTTGGAAAAAACGAACAAAACGAAAAGCATTGTCTTAAAGCAGGAGATAGATGCTGGTAGCTCAACATAAGACTGGGGAGGATGTCAAGATCCTGGTGGTGGTCTTTCATTAACTCCCACAACTTGTTTGTCAAGATCAGGTTCCAGTGAGTTGACTCGAGACAAGTGCTTAGGAGTCGTCCGATTACTTTCGCCGCTAATGGGGAACCATGGAGCTTCCCAACAATCTGCCTTCCGATCTCCATGAGATTTTCATGCAATCGTCGTCCCCTGCAAACCCAAACCCAAATAAGTGTTACACTCATGAGATATCTTGGAGTAAAAATGAATTCCATGCATGGTCGTCTTGTTTATGAAATAAGGAAGACACGGGTTCGAGATATTAAGATATGCTTTTAGAATGTATATGATTAATATTATCATTCAATTATTAAATGAGAAATCTATTGACACATTCCAAAGGAGACAATCAAACTAGGGTTTGAGCTTCAGATTTATCAAAGTCTTCTAGTGTGAAGGATGAATGAGTATTGGAAATACTCAAGGTTACATCAGTTATAATGGAGCATCTACCATGACACTACCATACCAAAGAAGTGATGAAACAAGATGGATTTTAGTGGCTCCACAGAGCTAGATGATTTGTGTTTTAATTGGATTAAAACACAATTCATTTGAATTCTCTTTCAAATTCCAATTCTAATTTCAATGTCCAAATGTTGGAAACATAAATGGACATGGAAATGAAAATATTCTAGCTCCTTGAGCTCATTTCTTAGCTCCAAATCGTTTGGACTATGATTAGAAATGCTCAAGGAAGCTGGATTTAGCTCACCGACACTTTGCCCAGCTCATGAAAAGTGTGATGCGTTTTGTTGAGCTCACTGAGAGTGTAAAGTGTTACAACTCAAGCTCAACATTCGTAGGTGGCTTTTTTTTGCAAAAATTGTATGCAACTTGAAATCAGATAATTATCCATAGTTCAAGTCACTATACATGGACAGAATGATCTCCCCGACATTATCGACAAGTATCTGCATTTTTATTTCATGAGCCCTAATTAGATTAGGACTCATACCTATTGATGCCAATATTGTAATATATAAGGGGAATTTGAGATTGACAAATATATCTCATTAATTAATTTGAATATTGATTCACAATAATTAATATTTTTATGGATATGATTCATATAAATATTTATGTAAATATGATTTACATAATATTTCCAAGGCATGAAATCATGTAAATTTGATTTAATTTAATCTTGTAGATGTAGATTGGATTTACATTTAATTTTGGGCTCATAAATATGATAATCTTTGAGGATTAATTCCATAATTTCTCCAATTTTTATAATGATACATTAAGTTAATTGATTAATAGATAAAAAGATAACAACCATAACTAATTTTAGTTAAGCTAAGTTATTGATTATATATTGTTAATTATTTAAAATTAATTGGATATAAAAGGATATAATACTTAGATAAATTACATAATTTCTTCAATTTTGGTAATGGGCTTATCAATTTAATTAATTAATAGATAAAAATGTAATGACCTTAACTTTAGTTAAGTTAAGTTGTTGCTTATTTATTGTTAATTAGTTAAAATTAATTAGAGATGACAAGGAAATAATCCTTATTGAACTAGGACTTGCTCTGAGCTCTTGATTTAAATTTCAAAGGACTACAACACACACGATGGGCATGTAGTGTAAGTATGACAGAAAGGCAAGTCCCTCGCTTTTGCAACACAATTTTTGGAGAGCGATAGTCCTTAGTATTTCATGCCCCTGAGATATAGAAGAGTCTTGAGAGTCTCCATATCTCATATGCTTTTTATTGTTTCCTAGATGACATCCGGGTTCGTGGGACGCAACACGACTCATCCTCGTTCACACGAGAGAGAGAGAGAGAGAGACGTAGATCAGACTTGATTTGGGATGTCTCTTACTTTAAAAACTCATGCTTCAAGAGGTAACTCTGATTTATTTTTTATATTCACTATTAATATCAGAATTTGAGTTGGAAATTTATTCCTTAGAATTTATAATTCTTAATGCACAAATTATTGTGCTACATTTTCTAGTTCATATGATGAACCAACATTGTTTTGGGAAATGTTTGCTAAATATTCCTCATTTTTCACTAATTCATAGTAAATATTTTTTGTTTACTCCCTTCAATTGGTATAAGAGCCATAGTTTAGAAGATTTGGATTACTCCCAAGTCCGATGAACAATTGTCTAGATCATCTTGATTATCATGTACATATTGTCTTGCGACAGTTTTAATGATTCGAATGATTTGGTGACTTTCGAAGTTATTACTGCTCTTTCCTATTTTTAAATCTAATTTTAAGATATATATATATATACGAGGTCTATAAAGTATGGACTCATACCCAAAAGATGCACCAATTGTAGATGACATTCGGGGAAGATTGATATGTTAAAAGCGATCGTAGACTCTGATTTCATCCTAAGATCGTAGCATTACAGTTTGAATTTTTTAGATACTATTTTTGGATCACAAAACATGAAAAAATACTGATTATTAAATCATAAATCATGTCCTCATGAAAAAATTTCATGTAATTCTTACCGTACGGTCTCGAGAATTTGGATTTCTCGAAAGGTAGAGTTGGAAGAGGACTAGATTATCTTATTGACTTAACATCAGGAGTTGGATCCAATATTTTAGAAATATCAGGGGTCACAATCTATTTTAAGTCTAAGTTATATGATGCTTCCTAATTTTAAGTGTGATGGTCACAGCTTGCAAATTTGAATCTGAAATCATTATTTGTTTATTTTGGAAATATAAAATAAAATAGAATATCTTTTTATTTCATATTTTTTCAGATTATTTATTCATTTTAATGTTTACAATACAATTACAAATTGTTGAATTAATTTGATTAATTTTGGCAATTATCTAGATTTCTTCACTAAACATCTTTCGCAACTAAAATTGTATTGATTCAAAGAATTATCTTTATTGTTGCGCTGGACCTTTTGAAATTTTAAAAAAAAAGTTTTTTAAATTCAAGAATTATTTAGATTGTTGCATTACACCTTATTAGAAATTAAAAAGAGTTTTAAATTCCTAAAATATCTGAGAGTTACTATATAGTATCATACACGGCCGAAAGATCAACAAAACCTCATTAGTTTAATATGTATTGATTTTATTGTCTCAAATTGATTTAATGAGTGTATATAGACCATAGATTTTCTAATGGGTTACTTAATTGGCACCTTGCGCTGCATTTACAGTGGAAGTGCTCCCCGTTGGCATTGTCTGTTAGACTTGGCTAGACCCATTTCGATGAAAGGTGGTATGAGGAGTCATGACGTACATTAATAACTAAAATTGAAACATTAAATTGTACTAAGTGAGGGTGTAACACTATATGATAATATCAAGTGCATAGAAGGATCAAACACTAGTTGGGACCTTTTAAGTGTCATTGTTTTAATTGGATTAAAACTAAGGCAATAAGCATGTGTCCTAACTCTATCCCTTAGATAATCATGAGAATATGATTCAAAATGATTGATCACTGATTTAAACATGATATGGACAAAGTCATATGATGGCATCTATGGTCTCCTGTCATTTCGGGGAACTCCATCCCAATGAGTTGTATTTTTGGAGATGCTCATTTGTAGTCATGACTCTGGAATACAAATTTACATGGATCAAATTCTTCGTTTCTCAAAAGAGATGGGTTGTTTGCATAGTGACCCCAATGTTGTTCTCCTTATTATTGAGGCGACAATGGATTACGCATATCGTAAATTGATATTCGCTCATTGATAGTTGGTTTAATTGACAACATGCTCACTCCATACAAGTGGGGGTGTGGGTGTTGAAGACCAAACTCAGAGTATAAGTTGGACTTGTAAGGTGGAAAGAGTTCCCACTTATTTCATCATAGTTGCATTTTCTCGTATTATTGGGGTTCAGTGAAAATGGAAATGAGACTTAGATCTCATACTGAGACCTTTGGTTAGCCTGTCTAATGCTTTGAAATCTTATAATGGAAAGCATTTCAAAGTACAAGAAAATACAAGAATTCTTGATTCAAAAATAATAAATTATCTTATCTCCTTAATAAATATATTTAAGTGTATTCTATTTTTCTTTTATTTCAGATGAAATCTCTCAACCTACTTAACTATCTTCTTGAGGTCAATCGGTTAATTGACCTAAATTATTCGGATTGGATCTATAATTTCAAACTCGTACTTGAGATAAAACATATAACGTATGTGCTCTCGTCTTTAAAGTATGAGAACCATCAGACACAGGATGCATGCGAGTTCAACAAGAAGTGGTATGAGGATAATTCAATCGCTCGTTGCTTCATTCTTGTATCATTGTCTAATATGCTTCAAATGAAACTCATAGACATTGAATCTGCTCATGACATCCTCCTGAATCTGAAGAAGATGTATGGAAATGTGAATTGCATAATTTCTACATTAAGAACCACTGGGGATATTATGAAGAAAGAATTTCCCTCTAATGGTGAAATGGTTGCACAGGTTACAGGGAAGCACGAGAGGAAGCATTGATCTCGGAAGGGTCCATTCCTTGAGAAGAAAAAAAGGTCAAACTATTGATTATTCTTCGAATGCTTCAACACATCTGACACCCATAGAGATGGATGTTTACCACCACTACTATAAGCCAGGGTTCTGGAAGAGTAATAATCAAGAATATGTAAAGTCATAAGAGAAGGACCAATATACTACTTTGACAACTAATAAATCTACAATCATCATTGAAACCAACTTACTCGTATGATGAGAAGGAAGTTGGATTGTTGACTCTAGTGCTCATATACATGTATGCAATCAATTGCATATGTTACAAGATACCAGAAATCATGATGAAAGGGGGGATAGTCATCTAGATGAGATTTGATACAATTGTTGCAGCGATCACCATTGGAACTTGTAGACTATCATTATCCAGTGCGAGAGTCCTAGACATTAGTAATTATCTCTATGCATCGAATGTTATAAGCAACTTACTATCTGTTTCTAAGTTTGTAGGTTATGGATATACTTTCCTTTTCTGTAATAAACTTATCATAAATCATTATGCTGATTTTATAGTAGATGGTTCTCGAACATCTGGCAGACTCTGTGAATTGAACTTGTGAACATATCATGAATCTCAATACCAAAGATAATGGTAATATAAAAAATCATAAACGATTAAGGGAGGATGGAGATCATTTAACTATGATCTAGCATCAAAGACTTGGATATGTGTCTGTAGACAGGATCAATAGATTGGTAAAAGACAGACCTTTGGATTTTCTAGAAGTCTATGATTTACCAACTTATGAACATTGTATTTGTGGGAAAATGTCTTGGGCACGCTTCTCTAAGAAAGGTGAACGATGGGAAAGTATATTGGTCCTAATACATATCGATGTATGCAGTTCCTTTTGTACTGCGACTCAAAATTGACATAAATATTATGCGACCTTTCTTGATGATCATTCACGGTATGGTTTTGTCTTCTTATTATGTCACAAACGCAAAATCATTGAAAAGTTCAAAGAATTCATGGCTTTGGTTGAGAACCAAACAGGAAAGAAGATAAAATAAATTCGATCTGACCGAGGTGGTGAATAACTCTCAGATGAATTCAAAGAATACCTAAAGGAGAGATGAATAATTTCCAATATCTCTCCTCTAGGTACTCCTCAACTCAACATAGTAGTAGAGAGATACAACAAAGCCATGTTGGACATGGTGAGATCAATGATGAGTAAAGCAAACTTAGCTCTCATTTTTGGGGACATGCAGTAGAGATTACATCTCATATCCTGAACAAGATTCCATCTAAATACGTACCCAAAACCCCTCATGAGCATTGGTACGGTACCAAGCCAAGTGTACGAAACTTGAGGATTTGGGGTTGTTTGGTCCATGCTAAAAACGCGGATGCAAGATAGCTGGAGTCCCGCATTAGAGAGTGCTACTTCATTAGATACGTAAAGAATGGTATTGGATACCAACTCTATGATCCTGAGACTCAAAAGATATTTGTTTCTAGAGATGTCAAATTTCTGTAAGATAAATTCCTTAGAAGTCAAGAAAATAATGAATTAAGGAACTAATCAAATCTAGCGAGACTGATGAAGTTCCTACACCCGAAATTAAAGAGATAACTGAAAATAACACAATCGTACCTCCTAGAAAGAAGTTCCGGGGTTGTAAGACAACCTGAAAGATATGGATTCCATTTATCAGAAGAGTCTGATAATGATTCAGCTTCATTCGATGAATATTTTGGTGATTGGTACATGGATAGTTGGTTGCAAGCATTGAAATCTTAGATAGACTCCATGCACAAGAATGATGTGTGGACCCTCGAAGATCCACCTAAAGGGGTCAATGCCATTCGGTGCATCTGGATCTTCGAAAGAAAGAGGGGACCCGATGGGAAGGTATAGACCTTCAAAGGGCGTCTTGTAGCCAAGGATTACACACAGAGAGAAGGCATCGATTACGATGAGACATTCTCTATGGTAGCCATGATCAAATCATCAGGGCATTACTGGCTATAGTTGCACACCTGGACTATGACATATAGCAAATGGACATCAAGACCGCTTTTCTCAAAGCATACCTCGGAGAGAATATCTATATAGAGTAGCCCCATGGCTTCATAACTTAGGAAGGAAATGTATGCAAGCTAAAGAAATACATCTATGGGCTCAAACAAGCTTCTTGTAGTTTGAACATATGATTCGATGAAACCATAAAGAGTTATGATTTCGTGCAGAATCTAGATGAACCATGTGCGTACAAGAAGCTTAGTGGGAGCGCCATCATGTTCATTGTGCTTTATGTAGATAAATCCTTAACATCAAGAAATACATGGACAATAACTAGTGTTAAGATCTGGTTTTCCAATACCTTTAAGATGAAAGATCTCGGAGATCCTTTTACATATTGGGCTAGAAATTATTCAAAAACAGACAAAAGAGGATATTGGAAGTATAACAACAAGGATACATCAAGTAGATCTTGGAAAGATTTAGTATGGAAATTTCTAAGAAAGGCTTCCTTCCCTTAATACATGGCATTCACCTATCTAAAGGGATGGCTCCTCAAAACTGTTGAGGAAAAGAAAGTCATAGTCGGATGCCCTTACGAATTGGCTATAGGAAGCTTGATGTATGCCATGAAGTGTACTAGACTAGATATTAGCCATACAGTGGGAGTGGTAAGTTCTTATCACTCCTACTATGGAGCAAAACACTCGACTGCATTGAAGAGTATCTTCAATTACCTAAGAAGAACTCAAGACTACATCTTGGTTTATGGAGATAATGATCTCCAAGTCTTAAGGTACACTAATTCAGATTTTCAATCAGATTTGGGTGATAGGAAGTCAACCTCATAGTTCTTATTCTTGTTGGATGGTAGTGCTCTATGAGATAAGTGTCTCAAGAAACATGACACTATTGTTGTTTCGATAAAGTAAAGCATTGATTGCATAAGATGCAACATCTACATTGGATGATGTTAATGTTCACTTGGATCATGCAAGTTATTAATAGAATTTGGCGTAGTCGCCAGTGATAGCATGACTAATTTGCTTGCCCATCTATTTGACAAATAGTCGATGATTATCATAATTAATATTGGGTTGAGAGTTGTACAAGAACGACTCTGAGGACTAGTGGGAGACTGTTGGACTTGTTAGCCCTTGGTGACTCATTAATGCAATAAAAGTTATTGTTTTATCATTCACATATGAAATGAATGAATGTGAATGCACTTTAATATTAAAGTCCCTTTAAACAGTTACAATTATATACCATGGTCATATAAAATATCATGTTGCCGGGACGACACAATTGACTTCAAACATGTGATATTCAGTAAAGATCTCCAATATGAGAAAGACATGGCAAACTTTCTCCAAATATTGAGTTTCATACGACTTCATGGTGCACGTCCTTACATAAGAATGGAGATTCAGAAGTGTTGGAATAATCAAGTCAAAGAGTTGACTTGACGAAGTCGAGAAAAACTAAGACATTAATCGTAATTGTCACGATGAAGTACACATCCTTTGACCTGAGATAGATATGCATATATATGCTTGAGTATGCATATTTGACAAACCAATAGATTGTTTACCTAGCCAAGGTCCATATACCAGCACATTGTGTGCATATAAAGTTGTATGGGATGTATGATCTCTCGAAGGAATCATACAGGTTCATAATTGATGAAACTGAAGATAGAGCTCACTCATGAAATATTTTTGGGGTCAAGTGAATTATACGCATTGTCATCTTGCTTATGAAATAAGGAAGACACGAATTCGAGATATTTAGATATGCTTTTAGAAAGTATATGATTAATATTGTCGCTCAATTTTCAAATGAGAAATCTATTGACACATTCCGAAGGAGACAATCCAACCATGGTTTGAACTTCGAATTTATCAAATTCTTCTTGTGTGAAGGATGAATGAGTATTTGAAATACTCAAGGGTACATCTGTTGTAATGGATCATCTACCATGACCCTACCATACCAAAGAAGTGATGAAACAAGATGGATTTTAGTGTCTCTATATAGCTAGATGATTTGTGATTTAATTGGATTAGATCCCAATTCATTTGAATCCTATTTCCAACTCCAATTTCAATGTCCAAATGTTGGAAACATAAATGGACATGGAAATATTCTAGCTCCTTGTGCTCATCTCTTAGCTCCAAATAGTTTGGACTATGATTAGAAATGCTCAAGGAAGCTAGATTTAGCTCACCAACACTTTGTCCAGCTCATGTAAAGTGTGATGTGTTTCTTTGAGCTCACTGAGAGTGTAAAGTATTACTGCTCAAGCTCAACATTCTTAGGTGACAGATTTTTTGCAAATATTGTATGAACCTTAAAATCGTATAATCATCCATATTTCAAGTCACTATACATGAATAGTATGATCTCCCCAACATTATCTCCAAGTATCTGCATTTGTATTTCATGAGTCCTAATTAGATTAAGAGTCATACCTATTGATGTCAATATTGTAAGAATAATAGTTACTATTGTATAAGGGGATTTTGGTGAATAAGATTCGCAAATATATCTCATTAATTAATGTGAATAATGATTCACAATATATAATATTTATATGGATATGATGCATTTAAATATCTATGTTAATATGATTTACATAGTCTTTCCAAGGCATGAAGTTGTGTGTATTTGATTCACATTAATTTTTTAGATGTAAATTAGATTTACATTTAATTTTGGGCTCGTGAATATGATTCATAAGCTTTGAGGATTAATTCTATAATTTCTCCAATTTTTATAATGGGATTATCAAGTTAATTAATTAATAGATAAAAAGGCAACAACCTTAACTAATTTTAGTGAAGCTTAGATGTTGCTTATTTATTTTTAATTATTTAAAATTAATTAGAGATAAAAGGAGATAATCCTTAGATTAATTCCATAATTTCTTCTATTTAGATAATGAGATTATCAAGTTAATTAATTAATAAGTAAAAAGGTCACAACCTTAACTAATTTTAGTTAAGCTAAGTTGTTGCTTATTTATTGTTAATTAGTTAAAATTAATTGGAGATAAAAGTAGATAATCCTTATTGAATTAGGTCTCACTCTAAACCCTTGATTTAAAATCCAAGGGACTACAACACACATGCTGGACATGTGGTGTAAGTATAAAAAGACAAGCAAGGCCCTCTCTTTTGCAACATAATTTTTGGAGAGTAATAGTCCTTAGAACTCCTTTCCCTTGAGATATAAAAGAGTCTTGAGAGTCTCCTTCTCTCATATGCTTATTCTTGTTTCCTAGATGACTCTCAGGTTCGTGGGAGGCAATGTGACTCATCATCGTACCAACAAGAGATAAACGTATAGATCAGACTTGATTCAGGAGTTCTCTTACTTTAGAGACTCACGCTTCAGGAGATAACCCTGATTTGTTCCTTATATTCATTATGAATAATATAAATTGATTTGGAAATTTTTTTCATTAGAATTTATAATTTCTAAATGCACAAATTGGTGTGCTACATTTTCTAGTCCACACTATCAACTAACATTGTTTTGGCAGAACTCAAGACTACATCTTGGTTTATGGAGATAATGATCTTCAAATCTTAATGTACATTGATTCAAATTTCGAATTAGATTTGAATGATAGGAAGTCAACCCCAGGGTTCTTATTCTTGTTGGATGGTAGTGCTCTGTAAACTAAGTGTAGCAAGAAGTAGGACACTATGGCTCTTTCGATAAAGTAAAGCATTGGATACATATGATGCAGCAACTGCATTGGATGTAGTTAATGTTCACTTGGGGCATGCAAGTTTGTAACAAAACTTGGCATAGTTGCTAGTGATAGCATGACTAATCTACTTACCCATCTACTTGAAAAATAGTCGATGATTAGCACAATGAATATGGGCTTGAGAGTTGTAACATGAACGACTCTAATAGCTAGTGGGAGACTGTTAGAATTGTAAGCCATCAGAGACCCATTAATGCAATAAAAGTTATTATTTTATCATGTCCATCTAAAATGAAATGAATGAATGTGAATTTACTTTACTATTAAGGGCCCCTTGTACAATTAGGGTTATGTACAACGAACATATTGAATACCATGTAGCTGGGAGGACAAAGTTGTTTTCAAACAAGTGATATTCAATAAAGATCTCATGTATGAGAAAGAGATGGCAATATTTCTCTAAAGACTGATTACCAACTGACTCCTTGATGTAGATCCTATGCATAAGAATAGAGATTCAGAAGCGTTGGAATAAACAAATCAAAGAGTTGACTTGATGAGGTCGAGATAAACTAAGACTTGAATTGTAACTGTCACGATTAAGCACATATCCTTTATCCTGAGATAAATATGCATCTATATGTCTGAGTGTGCACATTTGGCATACCAATAAGTTGATGACCTAGCCAAGGTCCATATGTCAATGCATTAGCATGAATATGAAGTCATATGAAATGTATCATCTCTCGATGGAATCATACATGTTCATTTTGATGATCCGGGAAACAGAGCTCACTCATGAGATATTTTGGGGACAAAATGAATTCCATGCATGGTTGTCTTGTTTATGAAATAAGACACGAATTCTAGATATCAATAAATACTTTTAGAAAGTATATGATTAAAATTATCACCCAATTATTATATTAAAAATCTATTGAGACAATCCGAAGAAGATAATCAAACCAGGGTTTGAACTTCAGTTTTATCAAAGTCTTCTACTGTGAAGGATCAATGAGTATTGAGAATACCCGGGGTTACATCTGTTGTAATGGATCATCTACCATGACATTTCTATATTGAAGAAGTGATGAAACATGATGAATTTTAGTGGCTCCATTTAGCTAGAGTATTTGTGATTTAATTGAGTTAAATCACAATTCATTTGAATTCAATTTCTAATTCAATTCCAATTTCAATGTCCAAATGTTGGCAATAGAAATGGTCATAAAAATGATTCAAGATCCTTGAACTCATTTCTTAGCTCCAAATGGTGTGTACTACGATTAGAAATGGTCAAGAAAGATGGATTTAGCTCAGCGACACTTTGTCTAGCTCACGGAGAGTGTGATGTGTTTTATTGAGCTCACTGAGAGTGTAAAGTATTACATCTCAAGCTCAACATTCGTAGGTGACAGATTTTTTTATAAAAGTGATATAAACACTGAAATTGGATAGTTATCTACATTTCAAGTCATTATACTTCGATATTATGATCTCACTGACATTATCTTCAAGTATCTGCATTTGTACCTCATGAGTCCTAATTGGATTAGGATTCATACCTATTAATGTAAATATTGTAATAATAATAGTTATTATTACATAAGGGCAATTTTGTGAATACGATTCACAAATATATCTCGTTAATTAATGTGAATAGTGATTCATAATCATTAATATTTATATGGATATGATTCATATAAATATTTATGTAAATATGATTTACATAATATTTACAAAGGAATAAACTGTATGAATTTGATTCACATTAATTTTGTAGATGTAAATTGAATTTACAATTAATTTTGAGCTCATGAATATGATTTGCAAGCTTTGAGGATTAATTCCACAATTTCTCCGGTTTTTATAATGGGATTATCAAGTTAATTAATTAATAGAAAATGACAACAATCTTAACTAATTTTAGTTAACCTAAATTGTTGCTTATTTATTGTTAATTAGCTAAAATTAATTGGAGATAAAAAAGAGATAATCCTTAAATTCATTGCATAATTTCTCCAATTTGATAATGAGATTATCATGTTAATTAAATGATAGATAAAAAAACAATGACCTTAACTAATTTTACTTGTGCTAAGTTGTTGCTTATTTATTATTAATTAGTTAAATTAATTGGAGATAAAAAAGAGATAATCCTTATTGAAATTGAATCCACTCAGTCATCTCGTCAATGTCAGGATTGTAAGATTCTTGCAATGTAGGTTTGGGAGCCTCTCTTCTTTCCTCGCCCTCCCCTCCATGAGGTCCATTTACATGCGTGTCTCCTCCTCCTACCATGTTCTCTCTATCTCTCCTCAGTTTCATTAACATCTCTTGGAAGGCATCATGTGCATCGACATGCGCAGTCAGTTGTTGTCGAATCGCTTATATCAAGGAGAGCATATGTGCATTAAATTCATTATACTCAACTTAATTCGCCTTCTCTTTCGAAGGAGACCTCGCTATGTCCATATCTGACGAGAAATCCAGATCATGTCTTTTAGTTGCAAGAGGAAATGCATCCCGATTAGCCTAGAAATGTGCATAGGATTTTGAGAAGTCTCCAAGATTAGGGTCAATCATGGTATTTATTGAAGTGGTGGATGCATATGAAGATAAGGCAAGGGAGAAAATTCAAGACAAGAGTGATCCCAATTATTTTGCCAAAAAGAGAATCGGGAGTCCTGCGAGTGATTCGTAAAGTTTGAATCAATCTAGTGGGAATTGCCCTGATTTATAAGAGATGTCAGGATCGTGGAATCTATGTTGGTGTACGCGGAGTCCTGATCAAGCCTTCTAAGACCAGACATCTTGGAAAACAAAAGGATAAGAGAAGAGGAATTATGAGCACGAAGATACACAAGGAATAAAGTGAAGAGAAAATGAGAGAAGGCTCAAAGTGAGCGAAATGAAAAGGAGTATAAAAGGAAGTAGGAAATAATTTATGTGTGTGTAATAGTAATCTTTGATCTAAACTAGATCCAAACAAACACCAATGCAATTGGTCACTAACTCAACACCAATAAAGTCATGAAAGTTTGGTTTTTAATCTTATTAATCATGTCAATTAGGGGTCACAGGAAGACTCAACACACGAGACTACCAACAACAGATTGATGCGATCACCATGATGAACATATGCTTTGATCTCAAATAAAGAGAGTAAGCACCAAGCTCACTCCTAAAAGGCATGGGCAAAGGGGAATGACTTCTTGTTGGATTGAATCAGATCTAGTGGAGGCTCTTATATGTCAGGTTTATTCTCCCTTCTGAATCATCTTGAGCCAAGGGTCTAACATGCAGACTCCGACTAGACTCTGATCACAAAGGGAGGTTCACCATGATGAGGGATAAGAATTTGATTCGTTTCGCAAAGAATGAAATGCTTTTTTCAGGCATGCTCCTCACATTTGTGGATTTGCAGGGGATTGTTGGGTGGATGAATCCCTCCTTTCCTCCCCTCCACTCAAAGAAGAGAGTCAGACTATTCACCACCACTAGACCTGCTTAATCCATGTTATGTGTAACCTACACTAAAATCCTATCTTGTACAAATCTTTCATGTTCCCTTCATTATGTCTATTGTCAGGGTCACACAGTTGACGTCACGCAATTTTCGTTCCACGCATGTGCAGAGAAGGTTGACTTGATCAACAATATCTTATTGATAGCTCATAGTTGGCAGAAGTCATATGCAAAGGTGAGACTTGACTTTTACCTTAGCAATGAGGTCTAGAATCAGATTTCTCGATCATTCATGAAGTCAGCCACACTGGGACTGAGACATGACGTGGACTCCCTTTGGGGGCAAGAGTGGGCAATCTTGGACAATTAGTTGTAACCAAGCAATCTTTCAAATTTAGTCCTTAGTGCTACCCCTATAGGCGATTGGGTACTGACAAACAAGCATCATGTACTTCCCACTGCCTTTGTAACCAATAGTCTGTACTTTCCAGTGTTCCGTGATATTGGATCTGGGCTTGCTACTCATCCAAAGAATAGAGAGAGAGCAAGTCGATGTAGAGAATCAAATACTTCCCCTAGTGGGGTACTCTGATGTGGGACGATGAGACAGGGACCTGCCATCGCAGATGACTTATGCTCAAGTGATTCAGATTAAGTCCACAAGCAGACTCAGCCCTACTCACCCACACACTCGATAGAAGCATTATTACTTCACAAACCCATGTAATGATTGAAGTAGTAAACAAGCTGGGATTTAGGCTCTAATCCTTAAGTGTCGTACTTCATTCATTCTTGAAGATACCTGAATACAATGAGGGCTTTAAGAACCCAAAACAATGAAGTTCATTACAAATTTTATTTGGGTTGAAGTTTATTTAGCAGTTTCCTTATTTTAATTTTTAGGATTTTCAAATTTTTAATTAATTTTCAATAATCGCCTAACGATTTTTTCGATTCTCAATTATTCCAAATCTAAGAAAAACTAGGGGAGAAAGTTGAAAAAGCCGATGCACATCAAAATATGAATGCATGTAGAGATAGAAATGTGTACCTTGGTCCAACACTCTACATGCAAAATGATTTCCGCATATAATGCAAACTAATATATATGTACATGCAATGATGAAAGAACCCTAGATACATGAATTGCTATTAGCATGAAGAACCATGATTAAGTCCAAGCGCAATAGACTATATGAACATGCAGATATTAGGGCTTTGGACTTAATTTACCGAAAAAGAAACCCTCGAGTCTATGGGCTCAATTAGGGAAGGCGTAACACTAAAAGAAGGTGAAAAGCACAAAACACGAGAAATAAAGGAAAATAAGAAGAAAATAGTAAAAATAAGAATAAAGCAGGTGATAAAAACTGTGCAGAAGTCGATATGTCCCCAAGTGAACAATTACTTGGTAAAATAGACCTGTGAGTGTCCAGTCCAGAGAGTATCAAATTATTACAATTATATAACCCAAATCACTCTCTCATAAAAACAAATAAAAAACTAAGCTAAGCTACTTCTACTGTTCTATGTGTTCTCTTGCAATAGAAGGATTGTGATATATCGACGATATATCAACGATACATAGGTATCGACAGTTGACTGATATATCACCGATATGGCTGATTTTTGGCCTTCCAAAGCCATTTTCTTCACAAAATTAGTTCGATATCTTTGATATGGCGTTGATATATCGACGATGTATTGTATTGACACAGTACTGATATTGATATCGATACCGATATAGCCTTCCATGTCTCATGCCTCAGCTCTTATTGCTCTCTCTTATTGGCTTGGGAAGAACAAGCCGATCTTTGCCTTTCTCGGGTGCATTGGTCTTCTAGAAGAATCGCCCTCACTCCGCAAGCTCGCAACAAAGTCAAATAGAAGATGATTAGAACAAATACACACAGATATATGTATATATATAAAGAGAAAATAGGCAAGCTCTATGCACAAGCTTACCTACGAGAGCAAAACGTTGCTCTACGGCAACGACACCATTTGTGGAATGGAGATTGATCCAATATTCTTAACAAGGCTAGAATACCTATCACTGCAGTGATCAACCTCTAATTCAGACAACATATAACTAGTAATATGTGATAGATAAAGCAAGAAAATGAGTGTGAGTTAAAATTTGTCATACTCTATATAAATGTGTCTATAATGCAAGTGGATAGAGTGTCGAACACTAGAAGTATACAGAGGTAGTAATTATTAATTATTGCTAAATAATAATAATTTACAATTTTTTTATTTTTGGTTTTTCTTGTTTTATGTGGGTTTTAATTTATATTTAATTTTTAGGGATTTTAATTTGTTTATTTTTATTTGATATTATCTTTTTAATTTTACAAAATCTTTACTTCTTTTTATTTTAGAATAAGATATATAATTATATATAATAATATAGATATTAGTAATATAACTTATTTATATTTTAAATAAGTCAAAATAGAGTGTAATTATTGAAAAAATATATGTTTTTTTGTATTTTTTTATCTATTTTTAAAAATTTCGATATGATTTTTATATATTTTATGGATTTTTAAAGTGATTAATATCTCAAAATAGTGAATATATTAAATATCAGGGATTGTTTTAGGTTTAACATATACTCAAAATAAACCTAAAACTTATTTTCATATATAATATATAAAATATAGAAAATTCGCAAAAGAAAGAAATATTTTTAGATTTTTAAATATTTTTTGCTAATTTTATAAGGTTTTTTAGGTTTTGTGATTTTAGTTTTATATTTTTTATTTTCTAGTGATTTTTGGATATGTAATAGAATATATAATAATATAGATAATATTTTTTTTGGAATGTTTAGGTTTTACCATATTTTGGAATTTTAGATCTAAATAGGGAATAAATGCATGTTTTTAGTACCTCACTAGCGGCTTTTCTTCAATATATATCGTGTTGCGCATCTTTCCTCTCGCATTCTCTCGACCCTTGTATTTTTAGAAAATAAGAAAATGAGTTAAGTTGCCAAAATAAAATTATGCAAGATCAAGCATGGTTCCGAGCATCTAACCTAGTTTTCCTATAATTTTAGAGTAATAAAAATATTTAATATGCATAAAATACAAGAAAAATAAAATATGCATTTTACTGGAACTTATTTGCAACTAAAATGAAGTAAACGTACATTTAATAAGAAGTCTAGGAAACATAAAGATACACTTGCTATAGCACCTCATGTGGCGGTACATGTGAGGCAGAAGGGCTAAAGTACAAATACAAGAAAGTATGAGCTCTAGATTGTAATTATCCCTATTTATTTTACATTGCAAATAATATTAGCAATATTAAAGATAAATATAAAAAGGCTGGAGGGCTTAAACACATAATACACAAGTGTGGTGCGTGTTAAACGCGTGAGACGTGATCAGGCGGCCATTGTTGCGCCACCTGGGGTTCACTTAATTCCAACAACACTGGAGAGGGTTTGCTTTAATCAAAACCAATGGCTTAGATTAGATCTGGGCCGCTCCTTAGATTGGACGGTGATGGATATGTCACGAAAAATAGTGAAGAACAATTCCATGTTCCTCGTTGGATCTTTGATTGTTACTCCTTCTGGCCTTCTCTGACATTATTGTCCAGCTCAATCCCTTCCAGGGGTGCTCTCGTACTTGTAGGATTGTTCCAGAAGCTCTGAGCCTCGTCGGAGGAGTTCTGGAGTGGCGTCCTTCTCTGAAACACATGGGGAGTTGTTCTTCATATAATCCCCACCCCAAGTGCTTGTTCTAGGGCCAAAAACATGCACAAAAAGATTACAAGGCTAGAGGGCTATGTTCTCGACCTAGAGCTGAAGCTAAACACACAAGGATTGAAGGGGGCGGTGATCTCTATCTAGCGATAAAGGTGGAGATGGAATGCACCGATTCTTGCATAATAGGGTTAAATGGAGTGAGGAGTTTTAATGGAGAAGAAATAGTGAATGAATGAGATTATTCAGGGGTCAGACAGGCAGAGGGTCACAGTGAACAAATGACTGAAGCACTAGCTTCGACAAACTAAGATCTGATTAAATTATGCTAAGGTAAATAAAATCAAGCTTAGTTGAAGATTAAAGAAATGAATTGGCAAGCTAAAGAACTACTTTAACTAGCAGCTCGATAAAGGACTATCGAGAGTAGATGACCTTCCTCTGAGGTGATGCTCGATGAGGTGGATCATGTCACTCTGATCGCCTTTGTCCACACCGACACCCGCACGAGCTCGCTGATGTCACTGGGAAGCTCTAATGCTCGAGGGATTGGGGTTACAGGGCTCGAAACATATCAAAAAGTGAAAATAGGATCTAGGGGATTTTTTATGCGCAAGGTGAATGCCAATCTCGTGACTGAGATTACATGATGAGGAAGGGAGGTTGGTGAGCGCTATGGTATGCACGCGGAAGAAGGATATGGGAGGTGCGGAAAGGTGGTGAGCCCGAGAGAGATGGAGTTAAGGAGGAGTCGTGAGAAATGGAGAAGGAAGTTGGCTCACTGTTCTGACATGGTCAGGGCTACTTGGAGGTATAGTTGACCTAAGGTCAACAAAAGATGAGCCCTAGTTAGTCCACGTCAGCACAAATAGGACAAATAGAATAGAAAATATATATTAATTCAATAATAAATGGTAAATTATATTTTTTAATTAAAACTTAAAACATGAAAAATATCTGTTGTTTTATAAACTGTTTTTTGTGTTTTTTATTTATTTTTACAATATTATTTGTTAGGTGTTAATTTTTGAATGTACATTTATATGTATAGATACTTATAACTTATATATATATATTTTACTTTGTATTTTTAAACTTATTATCATATTTACATATTTTATTTATTTATAATATTATTAAATATATATTCAAATATTTTGTTGTATTTTTATAATTTTATTTATGTATGTAAATAATTACATGTATATATATTATGAGGCTGGGGAGGCTGTTTTGAGTAACAACCAAGTTGGCTGTTACACAAGGCAGTCCGCCCCTCTTTTATTTTTTTCGAAAATAAAATCATGTATATTCATATATATATATATATATCCCTCATATATATCATTCAAATTTCGTCAGAAACAGAGACTCCGATGCCCTCCATCTAGAACAAGTCGATTACAGGAAATTTCAGACCATTAAAACTACCTGTTCTAGATGGAGGGCATATGAGTCTCTGTTTCTCATGAAATTCGAATGACATGTAGGAGGGATATATAGATGAATATGCATGATGTAATTTTTGAAAAACAAATAGGGGAAATTGCTTCGTGTAATAGCCAACTTGGTTGTTACACAACAACTTCCCTTTACTCATATATTATAAGTATATCATACCTATATATTATAATGTATTGTGTATTTTAATATTTTTTACATGTTTTTATTTATGTTTATATTTTAGAAATGTTTTATATAATACATAAAATTATTTTAATATAAGAAGAGTAAATATAAAGAACTAAATATAGGAATTTTATATACATATGCATAGTATAATAATACCCAAAAAGTCATCTTTTGTACTTTAGCTTCATTTTTATTGAAACAACTTCATTTGATAGATAATTTGATTTGAAATACAATGGAGGAGAGTTTAGTTCAATTGGAGTTCATATGGAGTAGATATTAGTCTGTGAAGTTCGATTTGTTGCTTTTTCATCATGTACAAGTTGCATTATGAATTATTTTTATTGGCTATTATTTTTGTATTTTTTATATTATTATGTCCAAATTTCATGTTGAAAACTATATTAATTGAGGTGTGTCTAAGTGTGAATAAAATAGTGTAAAATATCTATTTACATTATATAACAATGTTGTTTTTGAGTATATTTTTATACAGTATTGACCCTTATCGCCCACTTTATTTTTGATTGACACAGTCAATATTGACTTCATCTCGGGGTTTAGGGTCATTCAATATCTTTGACACTTCATTTATTTTTCTTTTCTTTTCTTTTTTTATTCTGTAAGTTTGGATTTAAATACATATATTTACACAATAATTACATATGAATGTTAAATATTAATTTGTATAAGTTCATAGTATTCACATGTATTTTGATTGGGATTTAAATATAGAATGGAAGAATGAAGGTAGATGAATGACTAGTCATCAACTTCCTGATAGAGTTCTGAGAACAGACTTGGTGTGACAATCGGGCATGTGTTGATGGATAAATTGATATAGTTAGAGAACATCAGACTTGGGACGACATTAAAGAAACATTTAAAAGATATATAGAGTGCGGGATTTAAGAAAAGTGTAATTTCATGGAGTTACCATATTGGAATCAACTTAGGGTTGGGGTTAAACGTAAGTATAACATTAAAGGTTGAGGTTACGTCGTGGGACAAGCAAAGAGAGAACACGATCCTTTTATGAACAGATTAGGAATCATAGCGAGGATGCATGTCCCGATAAGCACCATAGATTTATGAAAGTAACATCCTCTATGGATGTTACTATTATCTCAGGCATGAAGGTATATATATCGACATGAAATTTAAATGAAATAAGCATATTATTATATGATTTTGAAACTTTTCTTTGATATGAAGAATGTATTTCATTGGGGCAATGATCCCGCCATCTATGAGGGCAATTTGTGTTGAATGGCGAAAGTCCATTAAGATGTATACACAAAGGTCCAAAAGGTTTGTTTATTTATAGACAGATATGTGTTTAATAGTATTGTCTTCTGATTTCATCTATATATTTTCATTCTCTAATGTATACATAACTATGCACGAAATGTAGCATTTTCATTGATTACCATCCTTGGAGGATGCTAGAGCCGATCCGCCTATGAATTGGCATCATGTAGAATGAGAGGGCCCATTACACTCTAGAGGAGTGGGGAGTTCAAAGTGAATGTTCTTATTCAAAAATTAAGCTAAGTTCCTTTCAATTATTTTCTAATCCTTTTTATCTCTAACCATGCAAACACATAATGTCTCTCAGAAGAATTGGTCAAGCAGGAGCAAAGCTCCTAGTCCTACCCATACATTGGGAAGGATAAGTTTAGATCAATTGAAGCATACCATGTAAGTATGAGCCATTCCATATGTGTAGTATTTGTAGCTAATCGTGACTGATTTATGATTGTTGATCACGACGGGGAGACGATTGATCGAGTGAGATTTTTTGAGATTACATGGCAGACGACGGATGAGGAGGGTAACAAGATGTTTATACATCAGAGCTATATAGGGGGGCATGTAAGTCAAAGGAAACACTTTTATCAAACATGCCGACTGATTTGCTGGATCGCATGGGCGAGTTTCTCCAGAGCCACCCAGCTTTTAAAGCATAGAACTTTGAAGTAATTGGGTGAGGATGCTTTTCGACATGTATTTCCATCTGCTTCACAGCATTCAAGACAGGTTCTTCTTGAAGGTGCATCTTCCACGAAGTTGAGTTGGTTTGGGAGAAGCGGTGGTGTCTCGTCACAACAAGAGTTCGAACAGCTGAAGGGAAGAGTGGCGGTCTAGACTACAGATCTATAAAGGGCAAATAAGAGAGAGCACCAGTTGCAGGAGTGTTAGAAAATCGGAAGCGGAAGCATAAACATGGAATAAAATGATAAAGAAAATAAAGAACGCGGGATTTTTACGTAGAACCCTACTCCGTGAGGAGCGGGATGAAACCACGGGAGAAGCCCTCAAACGGGGCGTGTTTGTCTATTGACTTTCTCAACTGTTACAGGAGGTCTGGGGCTCTTTATATAGCCTCTCCAGAGCCTCCAAGTCCCACCACTGGACGATGTGGGACTAAACACTGGATGGGGTAAATGGATCTCCTCCAGGATCCATTTACCCTGCTACAACTCAATAGACGCTTACAACTTATGCTCCAACACTCCCCCTCAAGCTGGAGCATGCAATGCTCAGCTTGGACAAACAGACAGAAACTCAACTCAACGCTACAAGACACTACGGACAATATCAACCCAACGCGCACATTGCTGCAGTCGAGGACGTTGCTTCTCATGCCGTGCAGGTGAGGAGGACGAACGGGCTGGAGTGTGAGTCAATTGAAGACTCGGAACCTGACCATCGAGTCTGAACTTGCGCCTGAAGTCTCCTCATCGGAGAACTGGGTCTCGCCCATCTGGCTCAGAGAATGGTGCACTGCTCTGGTGTACCTATGATACCACATGAAAACCCTTGCCCTCAAGGGAATGGTCCTCTGCTCTGGAGTTCCTATGGCTCACATGAAAACTCTGGCCGAACAACAACAAGAATGATGGGGACCTTGAACTGATGATGGCATCTTATGCTCATCTGACAATGACCGTACACTCGTGCGTGTCTGAAATTGGAGACGGAAGACAATCGTCGAGTCTGAAACCGAACTGTAGAGTCTGAACGAATGGCTGGTCTGGAAATCTACATCTGAATCTGGAAGACCTGTGACTCTACACCATACTCCCTCTTTCTCCCATACTAGTCGGAATACATGACATCGACTATGTTGGGAGAAGACAAGATAACATGGGGGTAAAGAAAACATACTTGCGGCTTTTCATCAAAAAAAAATTTTTAAGCCGTCATTCTTCCCTTTTTTTATAAGCAGTTTCAATCATTTTTTTAATCGGCTTTCGCAACTCAAATTTTTTTTTGAAAAATGCATACGACTTTTCTTTGTACGCGGCTCTTTTTTTTTCAAAATACTTGCGTACAGCTTTTTTTTTGTGCGCGCCTTTTTTTTCGTTTTTTTTGAAACACAAACTTCAGCCTTCTTCTTTTTTTAGTCAGACCCACTCTCTCTCTCTCTCACTCACTTTCTCTCCCCCTCTTTTCCTTTCACGGTTCTCCTTTTTTTATATTTTTACAATTGTACGGACCACATGGGCCTAGAGATACACCCCAGCCCTTTTTTTTAAATGGTGCCCTTATTAGGGTTCCACTCTCATGAGAGAAAAAAAAACACGCTGCCCCACAGGGACTGCCGCCGCAGGAGATACACGGCTGGATAGGGGCTGAGAAGCTCCGCCTGTTCTTGGCTTGAGGATCGGAGCAAGGGCTAGGGAGCTCGCAAGAGGTGCCGACGCGTTGGAGCCAGCTGGTCTGGATCTCTCGCTGCCGCGAGGAGTGAACTGGGGGCACGCCTTGCCCTGGATTCGCCGCCGCGGCTGAAGGGAAGGCGGGGAAGGCAGCCTGGAATAGGGCGGCAACGCCGCTTGGGCCGTGGTATCGCGCGACAATCTTTTCTGTTGAGTATCGTGCATGGGAGTTGCTGCCTGTGCGTGATGCACCAAGAGGGAGCCCCCCCCCCCCCCCCGCGCCGCCTGCGCCTGGGAGGGGAATGGAGGTGCCGCCGAGGTCTGGCGGAGGAGGTCTCGCCAGGAGATGGATGCGCGCCGCCGCCTTGCGCGCTGGGCGAGGTGAGGTGCAGGCTTCACTGGAGCCGCGTGGAGAACTGCGGTCTCGCGCTCCGCTCAGGAGAACTCCGTCTGGAGCCCTAGGGATTACGCGACGCTGGAGATACACTAAGGTCTTGCGCGCACCACCAGTTGCTTGGAAACTGGAGAGGAGGTTGCCGCCAGTGGGCCTGTGATGGGTTGCTCAGGGCGATCTGGAGGCGCGCAAGGGTGCGCCGCGCACCGTGAATCTTCGCCAACGGGGAGATGGATGCCTGATGCAAGACTAGGGTTGCCGCTTGCGGCTCGAACCATCTATGCTGGAGCTTTGCTGTCGCCCATGAATGATCTAGGGTTTCGAAAAAAAACCTAGAACTGAATCCGAATCACGAACTTGAAATATTCAGAATACTAATCTTTCAACAAGAACAATTGAGAATTGAAACCGATAATCGATTCTCGAACATAAATCTGAATCTTCAAAAATGCATCCGCGAGAATCGAACCCGCTCTGATACCATGTGAGAAAATCGGAAGCGGAAGCATAAACATGGAATAAAATGATAAAGAAAATAAAGAACGCAGGATTTTTACGTAGAACCCTACTCCGTGAGGAGCGGGATGAAACCACGGGAGAAGCCCTCAAACGGGGCGTGTTTGTCCATTGACTTTCTCAACTGTTACAGGAGGTCTGGGGCTCTTTATATACCCTCTCCAGAACCTCCAAATCCCACCACTGGACGATGTGGGACTAAACACTGGATGAGGTAAATGAATCTCCTCGAGGATCCATTTACCCTGCTACAACTCAATAGACGCTTACAACTTATGCTCCAACAAGGAGACATCGCACAAAACATGCAAACAATGCAACAAATGTATAGAATGATGGAAGAAGTAGCCAGATGGGGTAATGTTCTTCCGTCCGTGATCCTCGTGACCCTACTCACCCACATGATGACGAAGTGCCCCCGTAGATTTTAAGAAGTTTGAATGTGTAAATGTTTAGTTGTTGGAAGATATTTGATTTATAGGGAACGATGTAAGTACATGGTTTACAGTAATTTGTGAAGTATTTGGTAAGGATGTATGATTTGATGAAATGTTTGGAAGTTTAAATGATTATATAATGGTGAGCATGCAATATCTCCGTTATCATGTTTAATGTAATTGAATTTGATGTTTAACTTATGAATATCTTGAAATATTTTGATGCAATTACAATAGCAGCAACAGTTCCAATGGCAGAAACTGCAGCGGTTGATGCAGCAACAACAGCTAAAAAGTTTTTATCAGAACCTATTTCCGAGGTCAAAAACCGGGAAGGGATCGTCTGCTGGATGCTAAAGCAGCCGATCCTCTCGCGGAAATCCTTCAGGGTGTGTTTGGTTCGTGGGTTATCCAGGGGTGGATAACCTGGTTTTATGTTTGTGTGTTTGGTAGGTGGGTTAAGGGTTGGAAGGGTTTGTGTGATGTGATTGTTTTGGACTTTGAAAAAATTGATAGTTATTATGGTATGATTGTATTGAAATTTGAAAAAGTAGGTGGTTGTTGTGATGTGATTGTATTGAAGTTTGGAATAGTGAGTAGAGGTTGAGTATTTTATTATTTTTAGATGATATGATGGTATAATATATATTTTTTTGGTTGGAAAGAGAGTGGGCCCCACTAGTGGGTTGGGAATATGGGTTTTGGGGGGTAACCCACCCAAAGTGGGGGTAACCCTGCAACCAAACACACCCTCAGTACAACTCTTAGCAGTTGTCCTAGCAGCCGAGTATATATATTTTTGGTGGTTGTCCAACTGCCTCAACCTATCCGCGATAGGTGGCTCCATCCCGTCTTTTCTCTCTCCCAATGCAGCGGTCCAACCACGTCCAATCTTCCCAATTCAGAGTCTTAGATATCAGATTAGAGGTGACCTTAACAACTACATACTGGAAATCCATGTGGTTGCGGCGGTCGATATGTGCAGCGAATTTCATATGACCGCATAATGGTCTTTTGCAGTGCAAAGATTTGTGACGCTACATTTAAGATGGTTAGATGTTCTTGCAGTGGTTACCGACCAGGCGACCATCGCAAGAGCTCTGTTTTTCAGTAGTACGACTATTCCTTATTATTCTTAGGGCGTGTTCGGTTGGAGAATAGGCCCTGCAATAAGGGGTCAATTCTTCTCCCGACACGGTTTCTAATGGTACGACTATTCCTTATTATTTCATCTTATTTCACTCTTATTCCTATCTTTATCTTACCTTACCTACCTTTATTTCACCTTATTCTCCTTATTCGTATCCTCCAGTCGAACAAAGAATAAACCTTTATTCTCCTTATTCTCCATTCTTATTCCTGCTTATTCCCGAAATGAACACACTCTAAGAGTTTTAAAGTTTATAATTTCAGCGTTGGGTCAAAAGAGGATATCTAAAGAGATAATGAAAATATCATACAATCTCGAGTTTCTTAAATAAAAGGTACACATTTACCTAACTGTTGAAGCTCATCCGTTGGAAGATCTCACCATTTCCTAAAGGGAGCGCTATACGGCAAGGAAATCCCCGCATTCTAAAGAGGTTAGCAGATCCACTAGAATACGGTAAAGATTTCTAATGGGTAGAGCGTGCTCGGTAGGATATCTCCAATCTCTAACGAGGCAATCGGACCTGTTTGAGAACATATGATTTGTTAACGACGACTCTACTTAACATTTTAGGCAAGGAAACCATTATTTCACTAATTGCATTTTATCTACCTGTCTTTAAATAAAATTTTATGCTATTTCGGACAGACACATGTATATATCTAAAATAGATTTTTTTTTCTTTGACGTTTAATATTTGTGAATAGTATGCATCAATTACATGCGTCGGGAAGGGCTCCGCGAAGAATACGAACCGACCACAAACACGATTACGGAAAGTTTGTTTATTGTTTTTAGTGTAACGAAAGGTTGAAGCCTATATGTTGGTAGAATTATTTGTGTAACATCTGTTTTCGGTCGAGTCTTTTGTGACTCGGCAATGAGCGAATAAAATCACCCGTTTACTAATAAGAAATCAGCTTTGTCGAAAATCCAATCGGAATCCTGATGGGAATGGTTTTGTTGTAAGCGAGTTACAGATGAATATATTGTAAACACGCAGATGCACGTAACGTGGCAATAGATGATCAAACGGTTTAGAAAACACTCCCATCCAACCCCTCCTCACCTGACACCATCCTCCCCCAAACCCTCCTTGCACTCAATCCTCGATGTGCACCCCCTTTGCCGTGCTTCCTCCTCGCCATGCCTCCCTCCTCTATCATGCATCCACCTCCCCGCACCTCCCCATCCGTTGCACATCCTCTTCGTCGTGCATCCTCGCTCCGTCACACATCCTTCTCGCCACGCCTCCCACCTCCGCTGCACATCCACCTTGCCACGCCTTCTCCCCTCCATTGCGCATCCTCCTCAGCGCGCATCCCCCTTGCCATGCATCCCCCTCCGTCGTGTATCCCCTTGCCACGCATCCTCCTCTCACTCATTTTCCAGCCAGTGGTGTTGATGCCCAATGAGATATGCCAGAGAAGAAGAGGTCTTTGGCATCGAAACCTCTACGGTCTATCGGTGAGCAAGGTGGTGTCTATAGCGACGCCATTGGTGACGGCGAGGATGATGCCATGGTAGATCTTGTGGAGGAGTAAAAGGACCTTGAGGAGCTCCCACACTTTGGGTATGTGTGTGGACTCGTCAATGAGGACGACATCGTCGATGCCAACTTTGTCAGCATGGGCTTCTTCGAGGCACCGATTGATGAGGGACATGCACTTGGTGAAGAGGCCCATAATGAGCTCGTTAAATCTGGCCCAGCTGACAGTGCACTGGAAGTCCTCGCCAATGTAGAGGTACACCACGTCGATGTTCATCTCCACGATGAAAGAGAGGGCATGCTTGGCGTGCTCGCTATATGCTTTTCTTCGGAATCGTTTGACAAAATAGTTAATAAGGCGGCCATCATCCATCAAGGTCGGTAACGTTGCTCGTGATGATAACGTCGGTCGCACCTTCACCGACGGAGAGGAGCGAGACCGTTCAGTGGCAATGCTGCATCTATAATAGTTGAATACACATGGTGGCATAATTGCATGTGGACATTCAATGTGTGGAGAAGGAACTTTTTGTAAGAAAGTGTTCGTTTTTATATTTTAGAGTTGGCTCTTGTATGATATCCTCCTCTTTTGCAGATTGGAGCTGCAAATCTGAGTGAAAATGAGTTCAAAAATTTCCTCTTTTAATACAATATGGAGAAGGGGCTTTTGTATGGAAATAAAGGTTTTTGTATATTGAAGTGAGCTTTTGTAGGCAATTTTCCTTTAGCGCATATCTGAGTGAGAGTGTATATGAATCTTTCTTGTTTTGTATATATAGTGGATAAAGGAGAGTTTTGTATGAAAGAGAACGTTTTTGTGTTTTGGAGTGAGTTCTATTAGTATTTCCTCCTTTGTTGCATATTCGAGATAATTTATGTATGTAGTGTGTTTCCTTTGTATTTGTGCACAAGTGAGTCCATTTAATAGTACTACGAGTAAAGGTTAATTAGATCTAGGAGGTAGAGTTTAACAATCTATTGGAACAATCATATGTTAAGAATGGCTGACCTACAACTTATCAAGAATAACAATGAACATATAAATGTTGCATTGAGTTTGTCCCTTAACTGTAATGAGAAAACTCATCATTTTTATCTTCGAACATGAAACAAAATGGGACCTCAGCATCTATCTGATATACGGTTACCTAGTAAGAATGCATGATACTTATTCTAGTTACTTATTCAAATATTATGAGAAGTAAGAATATAAGATTGTAGTACTAATTTTTAATCAACATAGTGGTTCGTTGTCGATGGCATATTTGAGAGAACTTATGTATGCTCCTTCTTATGTATGTGTACAAGTAGCTTTTTGTAGGAAATTAGAACTTTTATATAATATAGTTAGTTCTGCTATGATTTCATTCTTTGTTGCATATTTAAGAGATGTTTTCTATGTCAATTCTTATGTATGTGCATGAGGAGTCTTTTTTGTAAGAGTACTATGAAGTTTGTATAATAAAGAGAATTCTAATACGGTTTCATTCCCTTCGTATATCTGAGATAAGTTCTGTACGTTCTATCTTATGTATGCACACGATTAGTTTTTTTAGAAATACGAGGATTTTTGTATAATAGGGTATGTTTTAATAGGATTCCATTGTCTTTTACATATTGGAGAGAATATGTTCCATCTTAAGCAAGCACTTGAGTAAATTTGTAGGAATACTAAGATTTTTGTATAATATAATGTATTTTTCTAGGATTTCATTCTCGATTACATATTCGAGAGAACTTTGCATGTTCGATCTTGTGAGCACACGAGTAGCATTTTCTAGGAATAGATTATTTGTCTATAATAGAGTGAGTTTTTTGTGGGAGTTTGCTCTCTGTTGCATATTTGAAAGAACTCTTATATGTTCCATCTTATGTATGCGTACAAGTAGCTTTTTTTGTAGGAAATCGATGATTTTTATATAATAGAGTGTGTGTTTGTAGGAGTTCGTTCTATGTTGCATATTTGAGAGAACTTTTGTATGGTTAATCTTATTTATGCACACAAGTAGATTTTTAGGTATACAAAGAATTTTGTATGATAGAATGTATTTTTGTAGCATTCTCTATTGTATACTCGAGTGAACTTCTATATGTTCTATCTTATATATGTGCACGAGTAGTATTTTGTAGGAATTAATAGAATGAGTTTTTTTGTAGGATCTCATTCTCTTTTGCATATATGAGAGAACGTTTATATGTTCCATCTTATGTATATACACAAGGATTTGTTGTAGGAATATGTGAATTTTTGTATAATAAAGTGAGTTCTTGTATGATTTTGTTCTTTGTTGTATGTTTCAAAAAAGTTTTATATGTTCCTCTTACGTATGAGCACAAAGAGCTTTTTGTAGGAGTTGATGGCTTTTCTATAATAGAGTGAGTTCTCATAAGATTTTGTTCTTTGTTGTATATTTGAAAGAAGTTTTGTATGTTCCTTCTTGTGTATGTATAGGAGGAGTGATTTTGTAGGAGTATGACTAGTTTTGTATGAAGAGAGAGTTCTAGTGTGATTTCGTTCTATGTTGCATATCTGAGAGAAGTTTTTTATGTTCCTTATTATGTGTGCGCACAAGTTGCTTCTTGTAGGAATGTGATGATTTTTGTATAATAGAGTGAGTTCTGTGTATATCACTTTAATCAATATTCTATCATTCACTTTAATCTTCATAATCCTTCAATCAATCTTCCATCATTCAAATATCACATAACAATTAAAATAGCATACATACATCACTTTAATCAAATAATAACATCATCGCGATGTGGAAGACACCTATAAAGTGGCAGTGTTAACAACAAAAGCATAAAACCACACATCGTTGTTTGTCATTTATCCATTTTATAACTTACATCTTATGCCGATAATGTCGACTTTGCTCTTCCATCTGTTTAAAGCATGAAGGGCCCCTGCCCTAGTAAATAAACCTAATGTGGAAATTGCTAGGATGGTAGAATTATTGATGTTTCGAAAATATCCGCCCTACCATTACAAAAATGATCATATAAGGAACAATTATTGTTGAACCGACTGCCGGAGGGGCCTAGAATACGATCTTGGAGGGTCTGTGGTGTCCGATAATTCAGATTCGACAACCACTATATCGACGTCTCTATCGGCTCTCGAATCCCATCACACTTATTAAATCAACAATCAACCCACAATCTATGAATAATCAATGAAAAATGTGCGGTGTGAAATTTATTATACCCTGCAAATAAATATGTATAACTAGTAAGTGCAAGGGTCGAACCACTAAGAGATATAGAGGGAGGTGTTTATTGTCAATAAATGAAAATTAAACAATAGATATTTTTTGTACTTTTTTAGCTTTTTTAGTTTTCTTGGGTATTTTTTATTATATTTATTTTTTTGGGATTTTATGTTTTTTTGTATATCTTTAAATTTTATAATTTTTATTTCCTTTTTATTTTTTTCTGCTTTTTAATTTCTTTTTGTTTTTAAAGATATAAAAAGTCTATATATAATGATATGTATAATATAAACACTATATATGATATATATAATAAATTGATAAAAATTCATAAAATATAAATAAATACAATCCTTTTTATTTTCTGAAGGTTTTAAAATGTATTTAGATTTTTATAAATAATAATAATATTTATAATACTATATAATTAATAAACATAATAACATATACTCAAAATTTATAAAATAAAATGTTTTTGTATTTTTAATATTTTCTCTATTTTTTGATTTTTCTTATAATTTTTATTAATTTTAGGTATTTTTAATTGACTAAATACATAAAAATAGGGAATATAATAATAGGTCATATTGTTTTGGATTTTAAAAATAAATATTTCAAAATTCCCAAAACTATTTCTAAAATATACTATAATACAATAGAAAACTATTTTTTGGATTTTATACAATTTTTGAAATTTTTATAGAGTTAGGAAGGTTTTTTAATTTTAAGGTTTTTTTTGTATTTTGTGTGCTTTTGGTCTGGAGTTATATTATATAGTATTATACAATATATATTTTTTTGAATTTTAAAAAGCAGTTTTATAATGTTTTATACTTTTAAAGTTAAACAGGTAATCAATAGGCTCCATTTGATTTTTGAAAATACAAGAAAATTCTAAAATAAAAATGTTGCATGATCAACCATAATATGAATCACCTTCAGTTATTTTTCCATAATTTTCAGACCATGGTAGCTAATTAAACAAAATAAAGAGCAACAAATTAATTTATATTACTAAGAGGGGTATATTTGTAATAAAATATGATCTGAGGGCTTGCATGTAAATATCCCAAAATTTTAATCAGTATTATACATTTTTTTAATATTAAACGAAATAAACAAAGCTAGTTCAATTTGCCCACCTCGCGTGGGCTGACACGTGAGGTGAGGTGGCCAGACTCCAATGCAAATAATAATAAAGTTAGGGGGCGTGTAATTTTTATACAAAATATTAGTTGTACTTTAATATTTAAAGGGTTTAATTGAAAATACAAAAAAGGTAAACATTCATATGCAATCACCACACTTAAAGGAGTTGATCAGGTGGTTGTGTATGTGTCGCGTGGCTTGATGGATGGTAAGGGAGGCGTACCTCTTCGATTAAATTCAAGGGCCCATATTAGATATGGGATCGTTGCTTGATCCGACAGCTGGGATGCTTGGTGTAAGAACTCAGAAGAACATGTCCTTAGGCAACTTCAATTAGTGAGATCTCCATCGTCAAGCCTCATTTCACCTCACTGACGGTCGCTCCACGCTCCTAGGATGTAGCCGCATGTGCAAGGTAACTCAAAGGGGTCCGAGGTCCATTGAAGGGACCTAGAGCTTTGATGAACTGCGGATCTACCCTAGTAGTGTTGTCTAATTGACGATTTCGTTGCAGTCGGATAAATCCAGATTGATCAAAAATTAACCGCACAAATCGATGAATCGTCGAATGAATTAACTCGTGGTTTTATGTTTATTTAGCCTGGGCAAGCCCCAGGGTCGACTCAAGGAGGCAAAGGAACGACTCGAGATCAAGTTAGAGAGATTAGATTATGGTTTTCCAAGTGGGAATTTTTTGTATTTTTTTAATGCAATAAAAATGCAGATGCACTGATACGAATGAACTAGGTTATTAAGAAAATCAACAACTTAGCGAAAATTAATTTTAATGTAAAATTAGTCCAAATTGACCAATTATATTTTTCCTGGAAACATAATCCAATGATTAATGCAAAATAGATTTTTTTGGAATTTTTGGATTTAAAATGCAAAAATGAAAAATGCAAACTTTTTTGAGGTTTTTATGCAATTTTTCATGCAAATGAAATGCAAAAATTATGAAAAATTTACTGGAAGATAAAAATGATGAAATTAAGTTACATTAATTTTTTTAGAATTTTATGATATTTTATGAATTTTTTTTTATGAATTTTTACTGAAAACAGAGCGACTTTGAGTCTTTAATTTCTAATAAATCCATGCAATCAAACTATCCCTAGAGTTATTTATCTCAAATAGATATTTTATTGAGCAATCTAGGATACTTTAAATTTCTCAAAAATCGCATTCGTGGATTTAATTAAAAATCAATTACAAAAAATCACTATAGAATTTATTTTATGCAAATGACAACTCCAATTTCGATGAAACTTGGATAGTAAGTAAAGCACAAATAAATGCATCATCTACAATTTTTTCGTAATTTTTAGAACTTGAAATAAGTCTATGCGAATTTCATAGCATAATTGGGTAAAATATCTCTGATTTTCAATCTTTGATTTTTAATTAATAATCTAATGCTCACAAAAATGCAAATAAATAGCCACGAGATAAAGAATTAGTTGCTCTACAAATACTATTTTTTTGATTAAAAATTGATGCGAAAATGACTTCCAAATTAATGATCAGAGTCAGGGTTGTTCGTGCAATACAAAATAAAAATTGAATGAACTGAAATGTGGTCAGAGACTCTTTTGAATTAAACAAACTAAAAAGGATGAAATTGAAATTTTTGCAAAAAAAATAAAAAATTGAAATAAAAGGACCTTAACTTCTCTCGCAAGTAAGGCACAAGGGAGGATGGTCGGCTAGGGCTCAACGGAGGCAGAGTGGCGCGCCAGACGCGGTGCGGCGGGAGGGTGCACGGGCGACGAACGCTGCGCGTGGGGTTACCGTCGACGAGCCACGCTGCGTGGCGGCTAGGGCAGAAGAGGCGGTTGCGCGGCTCTTGAGCGGCGCAAGGCCGTTGGCGGACTTGCGCGAAGGCACCTGGAGGTGGGGCGCGTCCAACAGCGGCGCGACCTGATGATGCGTGGGCTGAGGAGATGAGGGGTTGTGTGTTGCTGGCAGGCGGCTGAGGCTCGTGGCGTAGCGGTGAGGCACCACCGTGTCGAGGGCAGCGTGGAGGCTGGAATCGCTCAGGGCGGCGCACGTGGGACGATGGCCTCTCACAGGGGCGGCGATGGATTCTGACAGGGGCGGCTGTGCGCGGAGGGGGAACAGGGGCGGCTGTCGCTGGGCGCACGATGGAGCCAGACGCAGGGGCGGCATCGGGCGGCGACAGGCTGGGGGCTCGGCGGTGCTGGACGACGGGCCTGACTGTTGCTCGAATGGCGGTGTGCCTGGCAGCCGCACGGAGGATCAGAGCTGGGCTGCCGGGTTTCTGCGGAGGGTGCGCAGCCGAGGGGCGGAGCTGGAGTCGGGTTGGGAGACCTGGGCAAAGGGCTGGCGGGGACGATCGTCAAAGGCTGATGCACCTGTTTTTTTTTTTTTTATTTTTTGTTGTTTTTTTTTTGCAATTTGTTTGTAATTTTTTAACAGAAATAAAAAGTGAAATGAATGGAAATGAAGTGGTGTGTGTGATGTATGGAGATGAAGATAAAAAAATGAGGATGATGAGTGATGGTGGTGAATGATAAATTATACGATTGTGGTGAATGAAATGATGGTGAAAATGTAATGATTTGTGGCTAAACAACAAGGGAAAAAATTCGTTAGATAAAATAAAATAAGTAGATGAGGATAGAAAATTTACCTGTGTGGTTCGCCGAAAGTGGAGCCATGATGTGCGGCTTCCGTCATCGTGGCCTCAATCCGATTTGGCGATCGAAAATAGGAGAAGCTCCGTGAGCTTGGCTAGCAGCTCACTATGTGGAGATTAACCACGGATCTCACCTTGAGGTTGTCGTCGCTCGACTCGTCTCCTACAGCTGTCACCTGAAGGTTAAAGGGGCTCGACCTCACTTCTCTCGGAAATGGCGGATGAAGAAAAATGGTGGAGGATGATGGGAATAAAAAGGGAGAGGAGAGGGAAGTTGGAGAAGAAGTGGGGAGAATGGAGTAGTGGGGAGAGTGGTGACTTGGAGTGGAAGACAAGTAAGGAGGAAGAACTAAAAGGGAAAGAAAATAAATAAAATAATATAATAATATAATAGGCTACTAAAAATAATTAAATAGCAATAATAAAATAATAATAATAATAAATCCGAAAATTATAAAATAAATCCTAAAATAATAAAAAAAGGGTGACATGTGGCGGCTCTAGGAGCTGCCACATGTCGCTCATAGAAAATTCAAAAATTAAATGTAAAGAAAAATAAAAAATAAATAACAAAAAGGATTAAATAAAAAAGTAGTTAACACGAAAGTTGCTCGTCTCGACGAGATCTACAACTTTTGTGAAGGGTCGAAAATCAAAGGAAAACATCTGTACAAAATGTATTTTTGGGTGGTACCTTATAGATATAAAATACCACATTTTTTCTTTTGTAATATTTTTGTCATTTTAATTAAGAGAAAAATCAAAACAAAGTTCCAAAAAATATAAAAAGAATATTTACAACTTAATCAATTTTTTTGGATTTTTAATAATTAAGAAAATAAAAAGATAAAATGAAGGGCAAAACGGTCAATATGTACAATATACAAAAGGGGCCCAAAACCCAAGTTTTGCATACGAACTTTGATTTTAATGAAATTGGTCTTGTTTTGAAGGTCTCTGAATGTATATTACTTTAAAAGTGAGTAGACCTAATTCAGAGGTTGTGTGAGAGAGATATGCACATTTTAAGGTTCATGGTTTCAAACTTGGATTGGGTTTTATTGGTTAATTTTACAAGTTAGTATTTTTTTTGATATTTTTCCTTTATTAGTGTTAGTAATATATACACTATAGAGTTTGTTTTATTGGATTAGGAGTTAGTATAAAATATATACAAATAGGGTATTTTTAGCTGATATACAGGCTAATATTTACAAGTGAATTTGGCTTCTTATTTTATGCAAATATGAATGCTAGAATGCAGATATTATGCTTGCATGCATGAATGGTAATTATGCAATATAAGTGGAAATATGCATCTAATTACTCGGGAACAAAGCTCTATTTTCAACTTTTAGAGTGATGAATCACAGATTCATCAAGCTTCAACCCAGCTGAAGGTCTGTTGTATGCTTTGATTGAAGCTCCTAGCGGCTACGGGGCTCTTGCTCCTGAACAAAAAGTCGCCATGGTCGAGGCGAAGATGCTCGACCCGGAGATGAAGCTTGTAGCACAATGGAGTGAAGGGGCAAGGGAGATAAGGAAGAGGTTGAGAAGAGAGCTCAGATCCTTGTATGATCCGAGATGAAAACATGGGAGAAAGATGGAGAAGCAAGTCGGGATGGAGATGAGGTGAAAGTGGCAGGTGAAAACGTGTGAAGCATGGTGGATTTGAGGCTGGAGCCTAGTGCTCCAGTGATTTAAAATCGTAAAATTAAACTAAACTAGAAGTTAATTGACAAAACTAATGGTACATTTAAACTACTAGAAGGAAATGTAATAAATAAACTTAACGACAGAATCTTGACATTCATACCCAGAGTAGGAAGAAGCTCGGTCGTAGGAGCTATGAAGAACCTTCGAACCACCATGATCTATGCCTTTGTCCACACCGACAAGGTGAGGATTCACTTTTTGTCACCAAGGCGCATCTATCCTGAGATCCTATTAGGGTTACGAGCATGAATCGGGGATCAAGAAAAGCAAAATGGGCGGAGGGTGGAGTTTTATAAATAGGGTGATGGATGATTTTTGAGGAGTGGTGGCGTGCCGGAGGAAGGAGGTAGGTGAAAGGTATAGGGCCGGTAAGGTATAGGGTGAAGGATATGGGAAAATCCTTAAGCGCATCATGGAAGTGTGGATATCGCATCATATGCGATCGGGAACGACTAGTCGTACTAGTTGCTGGGGGCAACAGAATTTTAAAAAATTTTGAACGATGAAACCACATGATGCAAGAACACTTCTCAGATCGTTTCATCTAAATCACAAACAAGTATTAGGTTTACCTCTTGAATCATGGTTGTGATCGAGTCTCTAAACGAAGAGACATCCTGTCTCAAGTTCGATCTAAAGGAGGAGATGCTTGCAAGCACGCTGATTAAATGTGTGATTCTCACAATCCATGTCGATGATCCAAGCAGTGAATCTCCTGATCTCATCTCACGAGATCTGACGTCTTTTTCACAAGTAAGATGCGTTGAAGGAGACAGAGATCCATGAACGGTCGAAGTGGTGGCACAACGTCATGGCAACGACGGTAACCCTCTCTAAGGTTTAAGGTATATGACCACTCTAAGGAAGGAAAGAGGAGGCCTGTGTAGAGAGAGATATATAGAGAGTTTAATTCCTTTTTGTACTTATGTGTGTAGTCTAAAAGGCAATGGATACCCTTCCTTTTATATGATGTATATGGATCTCAATCCATGTGCCCTCTTAATCCAACTATTTAGATTAAGAGGTTATTAATCAATGGTCATGATTTGTTGCTACAACTTTGCAACAACTAAGTATATCCCTTTATCAAGATACAAATTAATTTATTTTAATTTCAACTATAATAAATAGATATTTAAGGATGCAACCACCACCCCAAAAAGAGGGTGATCGTCCCCTCTTTTGACTTGGTCAATGTGGAAGGCCACCTTTGGTAGTTTTTTCTTCCTTATTATATATTTATTATATATACATTAAAATGCAACAACTATTATTGCATTTATCTTCACAAAAATAATTCCAAATTAAATTTGTAAAAACATCAATCATGCTAATGATAAATATAAATAATATTCATATATCTAACATAATATGTAAATTAGATTTACAATAAATTATTTATTGTGAATCTAATTCACAACATATAATTTTTAATTCTATTTACAATTAAATCTTCAACATATTATAAATCATATCTATAATATCCATGATTATTATGGATAGAGATATCCACATTAATCATATCTTTGATATTTAAATCGCATTTAATTATCCAAGATGACTCTTCTCATGTGCCCAAATAACATGAATCACATTCACAATATTCGCATCTGTGATAATTAATCAAATTTAATTATCATAGATAACTCTCCTTATATGACTGATGAATCCATGATTCTCACTTTTTATTCTCTTATTTTAGCTCTTTTTTTTGGCAAAACACCCTGTAAATATCTGTAAATGCAACAACTTAGCATTTTACATGCACTAGTTAATAATGCATAATTAGCATATATTTTGCAAAAATAAAAGAATAAAAGAAAAAGAAAAATAATGATGTATTTAGAATAAATACAGAGTGACCCAAACCCCAAGAGAAGGTCAAGTCCTGACTTGATCGTAAAATAAAATAAGTAGAGGGTTCATTGTTAATTGTACATATCACCTATACTTGTACATACTATTTATCTAGTTATTTTTTATAAAATAAAATTATTTTATTATTTTACACCCTTTATATAGCTTTAATAATATTATAACAATAGAATAAAAATTAGAAAAATAAATTAAATTAAAAATAAAATCATCAAACCTTAGTACAAAATACACATATACATACCACATTCATTAGTTATTTTATACCTCTAAAGAGTTTATAAAAAATAAAATTATTTTATACTCCTACAATCATGAAGTAAATAAATAAAATATAAAATAAAATTATTTTTGTAAAAATAATAAAATAAAAATACATGTACATAATACATATGTATATAACACTGGTATATAATACTATATACTGTATATAACATAATTTTATTTTTAAAAAAATAATTAAAATTCATAGAAAAATAGTTAGAAATAATAAACCTTTTTTACTTTAAATTTTTTGTATTAAAGCCATTTACTATTTTTTATATATTATTCTTTTATTTATGTACATCTTGATTCTGATAGGCCCAGCTGGATTGTTGACCACGGTCAACATCCCCTTCCAGATCGGGTCGGGTCGCATCCCTGTCACGAGAGCTTCTTATCCGATTTTTCAAGCTCGAACCCAACCACTTCATGTCTTGATTCCTATGCCCAATTGAAGCCTCATGATCATGATCCTCACAGATCCCTAGGCGAAGACGGATTTGCCCAGGGTTCCGCGTATCGCCCCAATCTTCTTGGACCCTAGGCAACCTATAAAACCTCTCTTCCAGCCTCCAGAGCACCTCATCTCATCCCTTGTGCCACGACAGACCCTGAGACACTTCCTCATAGTGAAAACCATCAAAGGAGTCACTTAGTATTCGCCGAAGATGCCTAGAGGCTCGAAGCTCACTTCGTGGTTGGAGAACCGCCGCGAGCAGCCTCCCAGCCAGCTGCAGCTTGGCTGAGGCCAAGACCTCGATGCTCACCTTTTCCTGAAGCTCAGGAACCTGTATGGACCTTCAGGTATCTACCCTTCCTTCCGCATTTCCATTTTCGATCAATCCTTTCATTTCACACCGCTGCCGTTGATGAATACTCATTCATCACTCTTTATTCTTATATTTTAGCTACAAAAACCTTTGCAAATACATGTAGATATGTGTAAATACAAATAATTACCAAAATCATGCATTGTGTAAAAAGTAATAATTAGCATGTTTTTGTGCAAAAATAAAAGGATAAAGAACAAAAAGAAAAAGAGGGAAATATTTAGAATAAATGTTGAGCGACCTAATCCCAAGGGAGGGCTCAGCATGAGCCTGACCGCATAAAAGCCAAAGTAGAGGGAGATAGGGGCTCATGTGTGTAAATATCCCTATAAATAGAATAAAAATATTTTCCTCCAAAAATAGAATAAAATAAGCTTGTATATATTTGTACATATTTGTGAACACAAAATCAAAACAAAAATAGAAAAATCAAAAATAAAAAAATAAAAAAATATTCACCTTGCACATATTCACCATGTACATAGTCCACTCACCTTTATTTATTTCACCTTATAATAAATAAATTAATCTCTATAAAAATTTTTTATATATTCTATCTTTTATGGTGTAAATAAATAAAATAAAAACAACAAAGACAAAAACAAAATAAAAAGAACACAATTAAAAACCAAAAAGAATATTGTAAATATACCATGTATATAGATGTATATATCTATTTATTTCACCCTTGTATATAAATAATAAAAATAAAATAAAAATATCTTTTTATTCCTAATTTTATGCTATAAATAAATAAAATATAAAATGGGAATAAAAATGTACAAAAATAACAAATTAAAAATCAAAAATTTAAAAGTCATATTGCATATATACCTATGTATAGTACTATATTGTAAATACCTTATTTTTAATTTGAAAAATTAATTAAAAATCACAAAAAAATAGAAAAAAAATAAACATTTTTCATGTTTTAAGTTTTTCTTAATTCGATCATTTACTATTTTAAAATAAATAATCAAATAATTATGAGCTGGCGGACTCTGATTGGTCCACGGGGGAATGTTGACCCCCCGGTCAACTCCCCCTGTGGTCCAATTCCCTTGCGGATCTGGTGACCGACTCGTTTTCTACCTTTTCTCCCCACTCGATCCGACAGCTGAATACCCTAACCCCGGGCCCCGATTAATCCTTGTTCATCCCAGATCCATGCCCGGGGTGGGTCTGAGGGATCCGAGATGCGAACTACTCGCCCGATCCATCTCTTCTCGGACCCCTGGACATATATAGCATCGCCTCCGACCGGCTTGTTCCTGATCTCTGGACCTTCCACTCGCAGCCAAGGACCTCCTCTAGTGAGCCTGAGTGACAGCTGTGCCCGCCATGTTGGAAGTGAGGCTCGAGAACCTCTGGAAGCCTTTGATCTGGTGGCTCCGCCGCCGTGCGCCGTCGCGAGCGCGCCCAGCCTCGGGGAGCCGACGACCCCTTGCAGGCAATGACCCAGAAGCTCCCCGAGCTTCATCCCAGTCGATAGCCTCCACCAGGTAGTCTCTTTAGCCCGTAGATTAGCTTAGTTTCGATTTTTCCATTTCCGGTAGCTGTAGCTCCGCCGCCTCCGCTCTTCATCTCTGTCCATCCACTTGCCCATCCGACACCGCCACCACCTTCACGAGCCTCCTCCGCACCTTCTCCACCCACCCATTTCCCCTGGCTCGCCCCGGAGTAGGAGCCTCGGCCCTCCACCTTCGCCGCTCGCCGGAGGGCTTCCATATCGACGCTCCTTTCACTGTTCTCGCACGCTGACGGGTCGAGGCAGTTTTCCCTCGACCCATCTTTCTTCCTGTGCAGGTTACGACGTCACGAGAGCCTCATCCGGAGGCCACCAGCTCAGGCACAGGAGCTCCAGGCCACCGTCGTCGCGGGGCCGTTCTGGTGATTGTCCCGACTCATCGGAGACCGTCATCAGCTGCGGGGCTTCACGGCGGAGCATTTCCGCACTTTAGGAGCAGCAGGGGAGGCCCACATGCGTGCATCGGGCTGGCGAAGTTCGTCGGCCGACAGTTCTTCCAGGAGCCTTCCCCGACGTCAGATCGTCCTCATCGCTCCAGATTAGATCCCAGCCATCCATCTGAGGAGCTTCGCCACCGTCCGATCTATAGGAGGACCGATCTGGACCACACATCAGATGAAGAGGCACCCGTGACTCCTTAGCCGTCTGATCTCCACGTGTCAGCTTCATCACCGTCGATTCACGGAGGGTTTCGCCACAACGTACCAGGACCGTCAGATTCGCCACATGGTGGACCCGCAACCGTCCGATCCGGCCAGCGTTTCAGGGTTAAGGCGCCATCACTCTCACCTATTGGATCAGCCACGTGGCGCTACTTCAGCCGTCGACATTTAATAAAGGGTAATTTCTTTGTAGGCCCTTAGCTTTTTAGTTATTTGTCTTTAGTCCTGTAAATATTTTAGATAGTTTATTTTAGTTTTGTACATTTGCATGTAGGACCTTTCTGTTTCTGCTATTTGCTTGTATACCCCTGTGTATAGTGGCCACGTGCTTCGCCACGTGTTTTGTGGTATATTTGCAGTTTTCGTCCTATGCTTTTTGAGTGTTATTGATTGCATTATTTAAAATAGGAATGACAGATAGGTCCCCCCCCAGGCCTGAGTCACATGTATCGTGCGTGCCCGGGGGATATTTTGCACTTTTGGCCCCAGATTTTCTTGCCTTGTTCTCCAGGGGGCCCAGGACTTTATTATATTTGCAGTTAGGTCCCTATGCATTGTACCTTGATTTTTATTTTTAATAAAATAGCACATATACTCCAAATTCAATGAAACTTGGACACATGGCTCCCGTCATGTTGTAAAATTTTCTAGAATTTTTGGAGACATTTTTGGTTTTATTTGATATTTTTAAATAATCAAAAACACTCTTTTTCTTTACTGTCTAACTTAAAAATTCACAAAAAATTATTAAAATACATCTAAAAATTACAAAAAAATTAGGGATTGTCTATTTTGTCTTGTTTGATTTTCTGACCAAATTTGGTCATTTTTCATTATATAAAACTCATAAAAATTGAAAAACACCTAAAAACCTATAAAAATTCTAATAATTAATTAAAAAACCCAAAAACAATAATTCCAGTGGCCAAATTTTCTTTATAGTTTTTACTATACAGGAAAATTACCTCCAGGCTTTTTAGGGACTTTTAGATATTTTATATAAGTCCCCCAGTCTTGGCTAGACATTGTGCTTGTTGTCTTGCCTTGTTTTATTTTTAGAAAATTCAATAAACATCAGAAAAATACCAAAAATTACCTAAAAACAATAAAAATCATAAAAAAAACATAAAAACATTTTTATTTGAATTTTTGAGTGATTTTTGATGCATTAAATAATTGTTTGTATTGGCTTGTTTCTTTGTTTTCTTTATTTTCTTTATTAATTAAAAATCCAAAAAATATATATAAAAATTAAAAACCCACCAAAAATAGTTGCTTTTTATTTTATTCCCTTTTTTTGACTACTTCTTAGGTCGCGAGGCCATCACGTGCTCCCTGAGTCCGACCCTGGTCGCTATACCAGGCTAATCTAATAGCCAGGACCGCTATCGCATTTATTTGATTTTGATTTGATTTTGGTGGTCTGAACCTCATTTTTCTTGATCGACCGAGAGGCTCTTGAGCGACTAAGGTCGCAACGACCTTAGTTCTACTTCTTCATCCTTAGTTGCTCAGGTTTTTCGTGTCATCAGAATGGCGCCGTTGCCGGGGAACATGCTTAGTAGTTTTTCTTTTTATTTTTCATTTTCTCTTTGTTTTCTTTTTTGCAGCTTTCCGCGGCTCTTTCTGAGTCCGCGGCTTTTTGTGGCTTTTTCTTTTTCGCTTATTTTTGTTTTATTTTCTTTTCTTTTATTTTTGGTTTTTGTTTAATTTTTGCTTGTTTATTTCCTTTGTCATTTCTGCACATATACCCCTGTTTTATTTCTTGTTCATATTTGATTACTATTCTTGGTTTGACACTTGTCTTCTTTCTTGCGAGGGCCCGAGGACCGAGGCGGCTACTCTCGAGGAGCCGGAGCAACCGCGGGATTCGGAGGCGGCTCCCTTCTGCACGGAGCCGCAGGAGAGCGTGAGAGAGAGGCTGAGTGGGCGAGGAGTAGATTAATTTTTATTTCTGCCATTCCATTTGATTATTTCTAATAATACAGGGACAGACTGTGGACTTGGACTTGGATTTTGTAGCGGGTCTGTTACGTCGAGCACCGGTGTGCTCGGGGGACCCTTAGGTTTTTCGCGGCTTTTCGCGGTTTTGTTTTTCTTCGCTGCCTTTTACGGTTTTACGCGGTTTTTCCTCGAGCCCCTAGATTTAGGACTTTCTGTTTGACTGTGCCGTAATTAGTAGGATCCAAACACTTAACTATCTGCCTGCACCAATAGTTCGCTAATTGGATCTACTAATAAATCATTAATAAAAATAACTGATTCACTCCCTTCGAGCCTACGTGCCGTAGCCTGCCCTGCCAAGTGTTGCTCCTGACTCCGATGTGTCGGGAGGAGGAGCGGTAGACCGAGACCAGACCCTTTGGCTTGAAGGACCTGTGACCAGTTAGACGGTTCTGTCTAGTAGAAATTGCCTGCTTAGGACTCGGTTTTTACCGCTGCACCATATAGGTAGTTTCTTTCTTGTCTTTCAATTCTGCGCGGATCACTTTGCATGTAGAGTGCTGGAGACAGGTACACATTTCTATCTTTGCATGCATCATTGATTTCATCGCGCATCGGCCTTTTCATCTTCTCCCCCTGTTTTTGACTTAATAATCAGGAGAACCGAAAAATTCGTTAGGCCTTTTGTTTTTATTGAAAAATATTAAAAAGAAAAACAATAAAATTGGGACTGTTTAAGATATTGACCCTAAAAGACACCTGATCTAAAAAATTTTGTCTTGGGGAGAGCAACCCCCTCATTTTTTGGTTTGATTGTGCGAGAGAGTGACCCGAGCACTAGGTAGAACCCTCCGATACCTTCCTCGGCTGATTACCGACTCTTTCGTGTGGGATCGTCGATTGGGGATAGTATCGAGTATCCCAGCAGGTCACGTAATCGCTCTTATATTTTGTTTGTTCACCAAAATAAAATTGACAAGATAATCTGACCGAGCCTTTACGGTCTTCAGCTCGCGTTGCGTTGGTGAACTGAGGGGTTTGTTTGTCATCATAGTTTCTCCAGATCTCATCCGCCTTACCCGCCACATCAAGATGATGGGCAGACGATCTCTTAGGTAGCCTCTGGCTGCACCGCTTTCGGGCGCGTCTACCCATTCATCTAGGTTGGCTCGTGAGAGCCGAGACCAGCTCTCCGAGCCCGAGTATGATTCCGCCCTGTTCCCCCTCGACCCCCTTTCTTTCGGTTCCGAGAGACCAGTGCCAGAGGAGAGATTAGCAGATTTATCGGCACCTGAGTTTGGATCGTTTGGTTTTGCAGACACCATGGCCGGCAGTTCCAAGGATCACTCTAGAGGTCCACAGCCTGAGCACTTTGTGTTGGACCAGGGAGCAATCAACTCCACCCTGATTGCCTCCCTCAAGACAGTTCAGCAGCAGTTGAGGGATCAGGGAGCGTTCATGCTAGATATGAGGAGAGAGATGGAGCAGATGAGAGCAGAGAGAGAGCAGCGGAGAGACGGGCCGAGGATCCCAGATGATGCAGCAGCAGCAGCCGCCGCAGCCGCCGCGGCAGGAGTAGGAGAGCCACCGAGACCGATGCGGGAGTTGCATAACCCCGGATCGACAATGATGCATCACTGGGTCGTGTTACCAGCTATCGTGGGGGACTTCAAGTTCCCCCCGAACACCTTGCAGCTTCTCCCCCATTTCCACGGCCTCGCCACTGTGGAGCCCCATCTCCACCTCTAGGAGTTCCTCATGATTTGCAGCACTGTCCACGATCGTCAGGTGGACCAGGATATCATCAGGATGATAGCCTTCCCCTTCTCCTTGGCAGATAGAGCAGCCACCTGGCTGAAGCATTTGGGGAAGTTCGTCTACACTTGGGAGCAGCTCCGCACCGAGTACTTGCATAAGTATTATCCACTCGGGAGGACCAATGCCGCGAGAGCCCTTATCGGCAACTTCTCCATGCTCCCCAACGAGCAGTTCCATGAGGCATGGGAGAGGTTCTGAGAGCTGACTGATCGATGCCCGCACCACGACATTTCCAAGCCCAACCTCGTGCACAGCTTTTTCAGCGGGCTGACACCAGAGCTCCAGGGCTTGGTGAACGCTTCTTGTGGTGGGTCATACTTCGCCAAGGATCACGACCAGGTCTGGGCCATCTACGAGGAGATGGCCGAGAACTACATGGTGATGTCCCAGACCAGGTTGTATACTCAGGGCAGACCCCAGTAGTAGCCAGGACCCGTGCAGTACCAGAGGATAGCACGGGTCGACGCCGGTCCTTCCAGTTCGTCCGCAGTAGCAGCAGCACAGGCAGAGTCTTCAGCTGCGGACATGGGCATCATTAGCGAGAAGTTGGATCGGATGGAGCTGATTGAGAAGAAGCAGTGCCAGGGCATCACTCAGATGGAGCAGATGGCACAGACCCTGAGCGACATGAAGACCCAGCTCATGTGTCTTCATGAGGCACAGACGGCTCCCCAGCCCCGTCTTCAGTCGCGAGGTGATCCAGGCAGCAGCAGCAGCTCGTCCCAGTGCTCCAGCTCACACCAGCAGCCTAGACATGTTCACCTTGTACAGGTGGAGCCGTACCAACAGCCGCAGCCCACCTACCAATCACCACCATCTCCAGACTTGCAGATGGTGGTATACCAGCCGGATCAGCCTCTGGCAGTACTCCCGCCACCCCAGTATGACACAGAGTCGTTGATGGATGTCAACGGGATTTGATATGACCGCCCTCAGCCAAGTATCCGACGAGACCATCCCGGATTCCGGTGGGGGACCGGAGGTACCCAGCCCCAGCAGCAGCCGTTAGGACAAGGAGGCCAGTACGGCCATCAGAGAAAGCACCAGCCGCAGCAGCATCAGCCCTATGGTCCTCGTCCCTACCAGCAGGGACAGTCTTGGAGGCGTGAGCAACCTCATCAGCAGCAGCATCCACCCACTTACCCCTCTCAGCAGCAGCAGCTCCAGTTCCAGCAGCCTCATTACCAGAGAGGCTACCCGTCGGGCTCCAGTGGTCCACCATACGAGAGCCCCGCCTTGGATGATATAGCCCGCCTCCTCACGGATCAGCAGGATACCTTTAGACGGGAGATGGATGAGTTCTGCCAGGAGATGCGGGACATTGTGAGAGGGAAGGTCGCCATCCCTGCCCAGATCGAGCCGAACCCCAACATCCTGAAGCGGAAATCTGAACAAGTAGTTTCCACTGAGTATACCACTCCTGGTGATCCATTTGATGATATGTCTGCAGACCTTTTTGATGCTGATTTTGTCACACTTAGAAGCGGTAGGACACCAGCAGGAGGCGCCTCGTCTGAGCGACACCACAAGGATGCACCTAGAGCGCCAGATGAGGAGGAGGAGAGAGGTACTGAGGCCGCTAGAGATGATGACAGTGGTACTGATGCCACCAAGTATGCTTACTCCACAGGCAGTGCTAAGGCCGTCGTTTCACCAGTTCGAGGATGTGGTACTGAGGCCACCCACTATGCCGAGCCAGAGCGTGGTACTGAGGCCGCGAGCCTTCCAGTTGATCCAGCCGATGGTGGTGCTGAGACCACTCGTGTTTAGTTTGAGAGTCCTGTTGTCTTTCCTACTTCTGATGTATCTCGGAACTTTGTTGTGAATAAAGGAAAAGATTTGGTTTTTTCTGCTCCCACTGTGGTGCGTGATGTATGTGCGGATCCGGCCGTCGAGCCATCTAGACCTTTTCCTAGTCCTTCATCTGAGAAGGACCCAGTGATCCCCTTCCCTAGATCCCTTCAGATGGGGAAGGGGAAGAAAAAAGAAAATCCAAAAAAGAGAGAGTAGGAAGAGTTCAGCCAACAGATGATAGACCGATTTCACATGCAGCTGACTCTTCAGGAGGCTTTGCAGCACATTCCCCTTCTTCAGCGTTCGTTGAGAGACAGGACTACAGTCATGAGGAAGAGGAGGAACCACCACTCAGAGATCCATGTGCTGACGAAAGCCACGTGTTTCGCGATCCAGAACCGTCTGTCGGCCAAGAGGCCAGATTCAAGAGCCCCGTATGTCAGATGTCACATTAGAGATCAGAGGTTCGACCAGACTCTATTAGATAGCGGATCGTCTATCAACCTCCTTCCGGCAGCCCTTCTCGATCGTTTCGAGTTGGGCACTCTTAGACAGAACAGGACAGTCCTTCAGTTTGCTGATCGATCTGTCAAGAGGCCGAAGGGGTTGTTGCGAGACGCTGTCGTCACGATTCAGGCCCTGCAATTCCCTATGGACTTTGTTGTGTTGTACATGGAGATCCCTGATTCAGTGACCGATACCCCCATCATTCTCGGTCGTCCGTTCTTGGCCACAACCAAGGCGGTGACTGACCATGATAGCGGGAAGGTATACTTTCGCGTCGAGGGCGAAAGTTTACAAATAGAGACGGTTGAGGACAGCCGAGCCAGAGACAGATCATGCTCAGAGACCACTTCAGACACAGAGCAACTGATAGATGCCGGGCTAGACATCCACCAGGACTGTGACTTTGTGATCACAGACGATGAGGCAGTTTGGGCAGACCCAGCAGCACAAGCCATCCTCTCATTTTCAGACACCGTTGATGCAGAGATGACAGCAGAGGAGAGCTTGGAGAGCACATTCCTAGTTCAGGATACTTCAGTGGCAGCAGAGCAGGTTCTTGACCGCGACACGGATTTTTGTGATGATGGTGGTACTGATGCCACCTTGTGTGATGCAAATCCCTTGGATTCAGAGTCGGATTGGGCAAATTGTGAGGACTACATGCCAGACCTGATTCCCACTGAGCCTACAGCTGAGGAGGAGGTAGATGCCGAGCAGAGCAGAGACAGTCCATCAGGGCAACCTTCTCCAGTTTCTGAGATTGAGAGAGAGTTTCAGTTCTCCCATGCAGATTTGGCAGCGTTCACAGAGACATTTTAGAGGCCAGATCCACCAGCACCCAATTGTCCAGAGCTGAAGTCGCTCACTACTTCGCTGAAGTATCGATTCCTTGCGGGAGAGCCTGAGATGTACCCAGCATCATCTCCGCCGATCTGACTGGAGAGCAAGAATCCCGTTTGATGGGGGTTCTTGAAAAGAACTGCAAGGTAATCGGATGGAGCGTAGCAGATCTCCAAGGGATTAGTCTGGCCCTGTGCTCCCACCATATCTATCTCGAGGATGGGGCGAAGCCGTCACGTGAGTTCCAGCGGCGGCTGAACCCAAATCTGAGAGAGGTTGTCACGAAGGAAATTTCGAAATGGTGGAGCGCCGATTTTATCTATCCCATCTCCGACTCCAAGTGGGTCAGCCCCTTGCATGTGGTGCCCAAGAAGACGGGCATCACGACTGTGATCAGTGAGTCTGGAGTGGAGATTGCTACACGAGTACCCACTTCTTGGCGGGTCTGCGTTGACTACAGGAGACTCAACCAGGCCACCAAGAAGGATCATTTCCCCCTGCCCTTTATTGATCAGATCATTGAGAGACTGGCAGAGAAGAGCCACTATTGTTTTCTGGATGGGTACTCGGGCTACAACCAGGTGGCCAGCGCTCCTGAGGATCAGGAGAAGACCACCTTTACCTGTCCCTTCGGCACATACGCCTTCCGACGCATGCCATTTGGGCTATGCAATGCCCCTGCGATATTTCAGAGATGCATGCTGTCGATCTTTTCAGACATGGTAGGGGAGTGTTTGGAGGTCTTCATGGATGATTTCTCGGTTTACGGTGACGGATTCGACTCCTGTCTTGACTGCCTAGACCGAGTACTCCAGCGATGTATAGAGGTTCACTTGGTGCTATCTTGGGAGAAGAGTCACTTCATGGTGACTCAAGGGACGGTGCTTGGCCATATCATCTCCAACAGGGGCATGGAGGTTGATCCGGCCAAGGTAGATGTCATTAGAAAGCTCGCACCGCCGTCCAATTTGAGGCAGTTACGGTCATTCCTGGGGCACGTCGGCTTCTACCGACGATTTATTCATGATTTCAGCAGGATTGCCTGGTCGTTGACTGACCTACTGACGAAGGACACCGAGTTCCTTGTTGACGACAAGTGTCTTTCGTCCTTTGAGACTCTCAAGCAGTGTGTTATAGAGGCTCCTGTTCTTCAGCCGCCTGATTGGTCTCTCCCATTCGAGATCATGACGGATGCCTCCGATTTTGCCGTGGGGGCCGTGCTGGGACAGAGGAGGGATGGAGTCCCCTTTGCTATCCACTACGCTAGCTGCACATTGGATTCCGCACAGCGGAATTATACAGTCACAGAGAAGGAGATGCTAGCCGTAGTATTCGCCCTAGATAAGTTCAGATCTTACATCATTGGATCTAGAGTGACCTTGTATACTGATCACACCGCCATCCGATACCTCATGGCAAAGAAGGATGCCAAGGCCAGACTGACTAGATGGATCCTTCTACTCCAGGAGTTCGACATTGAGATCAAGGATATGCCTGGAGTCAAGAATGTGGTGGCGGATCATCTCTCCCGTTTAGAGCAGCCCGAGGAGTCCGAGCATATTGATCCCATTTGTGAGACCTTCCCAGATGAGGCGATCCTTGCTATCGCCTCACTCCCGTGGTATGCCGATATTGTGAACTTTCTCGTTGCAGGGAAAGTCCCACAAGATTGGCCTAGGCAGAGGCTTGAGACCTTCCTTGCGAAGGCCAAGTCCTATCACTGGGAGGATCCCATCCTTTACCACGAAGGAGGGGATAGCGTATGGCGTAGGTGCATTCCTCAGGAGGAGCACCATAGCGTCCTCACTTACTGCCACAAGCTTGAGGCTGGAGGACATCATTCTGGGAGGAGAACGGCACAGAAAGTGCTCCAATCCGGCTTGTGGTGGCCTACCCTCTTCAAGGTCTCTGATGAGTTCGTGAATAGGTGTACTGACTGTCAGAGGATGGGCACTTGTGGACAGCGTGATATGATGCCGATGCAACCCATTCACTTCTGTGAGGTTTTTGACGCATGGGACATCGATTTCATGGGTCCATTCCCTAAGAGTCAGGGATTTGAGTATATTCTGTTGGCCGTAGACTATGTTAGTCGTTGGGTTGAGGCTATCCCTGCCCGAGCCGCCGATGCGAGGACAGTTTGCAGATTTTTGAGGAAGCATATCATCACGCGGTTCGGGGTACCTCGAGTATTGATTTCAGATGGGGGGTCTCATTTCATCAACGACCAGGTGAAGGCCCTTGCTAGCGAGTTTGTCATAGACCATCATGTTGCTACACCTTACCATCCACATACGAATGGTCTAGCCGAGGTGTCGAACAGGGAGATCAAGACTATATTGCAGAAAGTCGTCCGCCCTGACCGAAAGGATTGGTCATAGCTTTTGGACTCGGTCTTGTGGGCATATAGGATGTCTTTCAAGACACCATTGGGTACATCTCCCTTTCGCCTCGTATATGGCAAGCCGTGCCATTTGCCTGTTGAGCTGAGACACATATCACTTTGGGCAGTCACTGAGATACTTATGGATCTAGATGGTGTAGGAGACCAGAGGAGGGCAGAGTTAGCAGCCCTGGAGGAGCTTAGAGATACCGCCTTCTCAAACAGCCTGCAGTATAAGGAGAGAGTGAAGGAGTGGCATGATTCTCATATCAGCCATACGCATTTTGAGCCTGGACAGAGAGTATGGCTGTTTGATGCGAGGCTTCGCCTATTTCCAGGGAAGCTACAGAGCAAGTGGAAGGGACCCTACTTGGTGAGAAAGGTACACGACAACGGTAGCATTGATATATCAGAGTTGTCTTCTGAGAGTACCTTTCGAGTGAACGGCCAGCAGCTCAAGCCATTTCTAGATCATGAGCCGTGGGTCGTTGATGTTGCCCCTATTCATTTTGCGTGAGATGTGATCTTTTGACTCACATCTATTGCATCTCACGCATGATTTTCACTGTTCTTCCGACATGTATAGATCCAGATGTCTATATCATCACATTCTTTAGTCCCACATCCCTTTCTTCATCGTTTGATTATGCTATACTTAGGGTGTACTTTACCCTAAGTATAGGGGGGATGTAGGACCTTTGAGTTTCCTTTTGATTCTTTCTACCCCCGTTTTGGTGCCTATACTTAGGGATATTTTACCCTAAGTATAGGGGGGTAGGCCCTGTACATTCTCCACTCAGTTTTCCCTTTGTGTACAACCTTCTATACTTAGGATTACTTGATCCTAAGTATAGGGGAAAAGCCGAGAGTCTCTTGATCTTCTATTCATTCTTCTTTGTATATAGCCTTCCTTTTCACTTCCCTATACCTAGCACGAGTTATGTCTTCTTCATCGCTCTTGACTCTGAGGACATAGTTCGAGCTAAGTATAGGGGGGGTGTATATATTTCATATATACTTTAGCCATAACACGTACTTTGTGTGAGTGTGTAAATAAATAAATTGGCAAAAAACCTTAAAAATCACAAAAATTAAAATTTTGTTTTTCCTGTAAATAATCATTCTTTTATTGCACATACATAGCTAGTGTACAAATTATTTTTGTAAAAGTGTTTTCAAAATCTTTTGTGTAAAGTTTGTGTAAATATTTTCTTATCAAAATTATGTATATAGTACAAAGTTTTTCCAAAATGTTTTGAAAATCAAAAGTTTGCAAAACTCTTGTGTAAATGTGTGTAAATACTTTTGCAAAACTTGCACTTCATGCATTCATCCATGCATAATTTCAAAACATTTTTCAAAAATTTTGCATATTTGTAAAAATTGTGTAAATAGCATCCTTGTACATATGTATATAGTTTTTCTGGATCATAGTTGACATTTAAACTAGTCTGGAATTAAATTGAGAAATGGAGCTTGATTAAGATCTTAATCCACCTAATTTATAAGAGGAACATTATAGGGCTTAGGTTTAAGGCTTTTCAGGTCCATGGTGACTTAATTCTTTGACTCCACCAGGCTATGATCACATGTCATCTCAATGAGCCTAAGTAGAGCACTTAACAGCAACACATGACTCATAGGGACAACGGCTTTACTTGGACACCAGCACTTTGCACCGAGCTCTCTACGGATGAGGTGGTGAGGAGGCAGTTTTCCTTGACTTGGGGTAGCATATGAGGGTAGTACTTCTAGGCGGAACCTCTCTTCTTCTTTTAGTGAAGGAAGTGCGTCTCAACTTGGTTTGGTTGCCATGAGGTCTAACGACAGGAGTTGTGGGTTGCAATAAAGCTTCAAAAGAGGGATAGTCTACTGGCTCAAGAGGAAAAACTCCTTATATATGCTGCACATGTATGCAGATGCACTTGAAAAAAAATGCAAAAAGAAAATAACTCCAAAAAAGTGGTGGGTCTGAGAGAAAATGATAATCCCACCGGAGTATGTATACAGAGTGCAATAAGCAAAGCTTGAGATTCATGATCCACCTTATGTAGCTTGCAGCAGGGAGACTTGGCTACACTGGTCAAGCTCCCAAGGATACACGGCTACACTGGCCATGGTCCATTCTCTTCTTCCTCCTCTTCTTGAGCCAGTTGAACTTGAACTTAGAAGGGAATACCCCGCTCCTCGAGGAAAGAGTGTCCAGATTGGGGTCATAGAGTTACCTTGTTGGGGAGGGTTGTCAAGTTGCCATTTCTGAGGTGGAGAGCTTATACCTCACATTCACAGGACAAGGAAAGATTCATGGTCTTCAGGGTTTGTGTTTGATGACTTGTTCTGATCTGGATTATTGAGGAGTCCTGGTTAATAGATTAGTGGAACTTAGAGGCTGTTGAGTTTTAAGCTTAAGTCCAAATAAGGTCCCGACACATTAATAATCCAAAGATCTGATTGAGCTCCATTATTCAATTTAGTGAAGGCAAGTTTAATATTCAACCTTGATCCATGTACATTCTTCCTTTTTCTTTTTTTCTTCTTTTTCACTTCTTTTTCAAATAAGTGTTTGCTAAGGGACTAGCAAAGTTAAGTATGGGGGGGAGTAAATACCAGAAGTTCAAGGGGGTCCGGTGCAAAAATTCCGAGAAGTCACGTGCGAGGCGCGTGTCTTGGGCACACAGGGACCTGATTGCAAAGAAACACAGTTCCTGGACTATTTAATAACCAGTATTAAAAGTCCAGGGGCTTCGATGTAAATAACCCACTAATAAACGCACATGCGCATCAAAATCATTCAAAGGGGCATATCTGCAATTTTCTAAAAAGTTTCATTCATTCAGTAACAACCCAGAACTACAAGGCTAATTATGCAAATATCCCAGACAAACACGTGTCTACTCTGACCAGTTGCTTGGGGCCCCATTACGCACTCCCCTCCGTTCAGATCGACGCAACACCTCACCCTCCATCTTCTTATGTGACATGTTCCCCCTGAGGCTCGACCATCTAGTCGAGATTAGATCAGGACTCCATCCCCCGCGTTCGTAGGAGACCGAAAACCCCATTCCCCATCGCTTTACTTGCTTGTATGCTCAAATAACCCTCGTCGGAGCTTCACCCCGAGCTTAGGATACCTTGCAGGCACTTACACGCATCTAGAGCGCCATTTGGACTCCCAACTGCTCAAGCATAGTAGTTCCAGGGTGAGCAGCCGCTGCCATGCTCATCCGACCATCATCGCCTCCATCGAAGCCCTAGTTCGACGCGCATTACCTCCACGAGTCTCTCGGGGGCCCCAGATCCTTCATCGGGTCGGCGAATCCCTTCCCTCGCTCGATCGAAGTTCGACCCGGGCATGTTCTTGCAGTCTCCTCCCTAGCCGTTGGATCATCCCGCCTATGCCAAATAGCATGTTTTGTTTTAGACTTAATAGATATTAAATTAATTCGAAAAATCACCTAAAAATCACTATTAGCTCCTGCTAGGGTGTAGTGTTTACTGTAATTTTGTTGGATTAAGTTAATTGCATTTTCTATTTTTTGCAAATTCAAAATCCCTTAAAAAGTCCTTGTTTGACTTCTAAAAATCCTAAAAAATCAGAAAAATCTTTAAAATTTCCATAAAAATTACTTTGAGTGCCTTTATTGTGTTTTAATTTCTATATTAATTTTGTTTGAAAAAGTCATTATAAAAATCCTAAAAATATCAAAAACAGCCAAATATTATAAAAATCATATAAAAGCAAAGAAAAATCCAAAAACTCATTTCTAGTCCCTTCTTGTAGCCTTTTATCTCTATTTTATCATAAAAATTGCTAATCAGGACCTTAGGTCACCATAGATATTTTTATTTGCAATTGGTCCAGGCTATTAACAGTTTTGAATTTTAACCCTTATTTGGTTTTTATAAAATCACAAAAACATTAGAAAAACCTAGAAAAATTATGAAAAACACTTTAAAACCTTATAAAATCAAAAAATATTTTTACTTTAATGTTTTGATAATTTTTTGTTATTTAAAAAATCCAAAAAGATTCTTGTGTTTATTTCTTTTATTTTGTGCTTGTGTGTTTTATTAAAAATGAAATATTTTTTACTTTAATTTTCTGACAATTTTCTCGTGCTCCTCATGTTCGACCTGATGGCTATACCAAGTAAATAAAAATAGCAAGCCGCTTACATCCTTTGATTATTTGATTTTTCCTTGAGTGGTTATTTTTTCTCGTTGATTACGCTTAGCGATTTGGGTGACAACAACCCTTGATTATTTGCATACTTAACTCAAGTTGCTATGCACGTCAATCAGAATGGCATCATTGCCGAGGAGCACAACTTAATAGTCTTATTCCATTTTTGCTCATTTTTCTTATCTATTTGTTATAATTGTTTCTGACATCTTTTCCGTTTTACTTGTGTGCGAGAAACCGCCCGAGGGATGCTTCAGCTTTCTGTTGGAGGGACTCGTACCTAAGGAAGAGCAGAAGAGCATGAGGATTTTGTTATATAAGATAGATTAGTTTCATTTTCTGCAAAACTCTTTATTATTGTACAATTAGACTTTGGACACTCTCTTTGGACTTAGACTTCGGGGTTTGTTTCGCCGAGTACCGGTGTACTCGGGGACCTCACTGCGGTTTTTCATGGTTTTATTTTTAACATATTTTATTTCTTTTTGATTCTCGAGGTTTTAGCCCGTAGACTTAGGAATCTCTATTGATTATGATGTAAATAGCTAAGGCCTCACACCTATTTGCTTATCGGTTCATATAGATCGTAATTGAACTTAGCTAAAATAAAATTAAGAAGTTAACATATTAGGATTAGAGACCACGTGTCGAGAGAGGCTGTATATAGCACTGGTAGGACCCATTATGGTGGGAACCGATCGGCATCGAAGACTGGACTCTGATCTCTCTTCTCGATAGTTAGGTATTTGTTCTTCACGATTAATAGAAGTTGCTCGTCTAAGGCCGATTTCTTCGAGCATCATATTGATAGTTTTCTATTTGTCTTTACTTTTATGCTCGGAACACCCTACATGTAGAGTGTTGGAGTTAGGTACGCATTTCTATCTCTGCATGCATCATTGTGTTTGATCGTGCATCGGCTTTACGACTTCCTCCCCCTGTTTTATTGGACTCAAAATAACCAAGAAAGTCAGAAAATTCATTAGGTGTTGTCTTATTCAGAAAAATACCTAAAAAACATTAACAAAATAAAATTGGGACTGCTAATGCAAATTTGACCCTAACTGAGTTCACTTAAAAATTCTTGTTTTAGGGAGAGTCACCCTAGCATTGGTTCATTTATCTGTAGCGAGAGAGTGACCCGCACACTAAGTAGAGCCACGTCTGATCTTTATTTAAACTACTTGTCTTGTGGTTGGTTGTTCTCCAGTGAGGATTTCACTGGGTAGCCGGTAATCGTCCGGGACTTCCTTAGCAGGTTGGGTAGATCGGGTAGCTGATAAACGGTCCACACCCATACTAGTTGGGGAAAACTAGCTGTGAGATTGGGCCAATCTACTTGGATTATTGGGCTCCCTAACAGCTCACTTAATCACTCGGATAGATTGATTTGTCACTTTAATAAAAATTGACAAGATAACAATCGATCTTTCACGGTCACCAGCTCGAGTGTTGAGTAGGCGAAAAAGGGGTTTGACTTCACATCTTGTTTGCATTCCATATCCAATCCTCATAAATCCACAGATCACGATGATAGGCAGGAGGTCCCTTAGGCTACCTTTGACAGCACCACTTTTGAGAACTCCTCTCCATTCATCTAGGGTGACTTCAGAGAGCCCATACCTGCTCTCTAAACCCGAGTTCACGACCACCATGTTCTTCCTTGACCACCCTTCTACCAGTCTTGAGGTGCCAGAGCAGAGGCCAACAAAATTATTTGTTCACTTGACAACACCTGAGTTGGGGTCTTTTGCCTTTGTAAAGACCCAAGAGATGGCTAGTAGTGGGGGACGCACCGGTGGGAAGCCACATGGATCAGTGTATGTACTTTATCAGGATGCCATCAATAACACACTATTAGCCTCTTTGTAGACCATGCAACGACGATCAGGGACCAGGGAGCATTTATGGTCGAGGTACGACGAGAGCTGACATAGATGCGAGCTGGCAGAGTAGAGCCACAGATACCAACAGCTGGAGGAGGAGACATACGACCCGAGGAGCTACAGGATCTAGCCAGGCCACCACGTATGATTAAAGCAGTTGCACAACCCTGGTGCAACCCTCACCCATAGATGGATCCATCTTTCCAGAGATCCTTGGCGACTTCGAGCTTCGCCCCCAGACCATCTAATTACTGCTCAAGTTCCATGGTCTAGACATCGAGGAGCCGCACCTCCATCTATAGGAGTTCGAGATGATCTGCAGCACGGTCCACGACAGATTCGTGGACGAGGATATAATCAAGATGATTGCCTTCCTATTTTCCCTAGTCGACAGAGCAGCCTATTGGCTGAAGCATTTGGGAAGGTATGTCACTACCTGGGAGCAGCTCCGGACAGAGTACTTGAAAAAGTACTATCCACTAGGTTGGACTAACGCAACACGAGTCATGATTAACAATTTCACTATGATCCCAAATGAGCAGTTTTACGAGGCTTGGGATCGATTCAGAGAGCTCATTAACTGGTGTCCACATCACGAGATATCCAACCCCAACCTTGTGGTAAGATTCTTTTGTGGACTAACAACAAAGCTGCAGGGGTTGGTAAATGCCTCATGTGGAGGGTCCTATTTTTCCAGGACGAGGACCAAGTCTAGGCCATCTATGAGGAGAAGGCAGAAAACTACACCGGTGATGTCCCATACTAGGGTCTACACTCAGGGGAAACCCCTCCCATAGGTCGTGTCTTATCAGAGGATTGCACGTGTCGATTCCGGTCCATCCACTTCATCGTCAGCAACTGCACAGGCTGAGCCTTTTGCTTCTAACATGGGCATCATCAACGGGAAGTTGGACCGCATTGAGATCATAAAGAAGAAGCAGTGATAGGGCCTGAACCAGATTGATCAGTTGGTACAAACAAGTGAGTGACTTGAAGACCAGATCATGTATCTCCAAGAGGCACAGACGGCTTCCCAGCCCCGTCTCAGATCACGGATGATCCCAGCAGCTGCTCCACCCAGCCATCTACCATGTACCGCCAAGTCCATCACATTCAGACAGAGCCAGTACAGTAGATACAACCCTACCAGCAGCCACCACCACCTTCGGACACTCAGATGGTGGTCTACCAGCAAGATCAGCCCCTGACAGCTCTTCCCTGCCACACTTCGAGCAGCCGGAGCCATTGATGGAAGTCAACAAGATTTGGTACGACCGGTACCAACAACAGCCCTAGATCCATCGCGATCACCCGAGTTTCTAATGGTCTACCAGAGGCACCTTGTCCCAGCAACAGTCTCTAGCTTAGGAAGGACAGAGCAGCCAGTAGCAGCAGCAACCCCATCACTCCCACCAGCACTACCAGCAATAGGGTCCTCATCCCTACCATCAGGGATAGCAGTGGAGGTAGCCACAATTGCCTCAGCTGTACTCGCACCCTCCTCACTACCAGCAACAGTCTCAACCTCATTTCCAGTGAGGCAACTCATCTGGTTCTCATGCACCTGTATATAAGAGCCCAGCCCTTGACGATCGCTCCTGCCTCCTTTCTGACTAGAAGGCATCCTTCGGGCGAGAGATGGACGAGTTCTAGTAGGAGATGAGGGAGATTATCAATGACAAGGCCGCCATACCAGCTCAAACTGAAACTAACCTGAACAATCTGAAGTGGAAATCTGAGAAGGTACAGTTTACAGAGACTACCACTCCTAGTGATACTTTGGGGGATATTTCTTCCTATATATTTGATGTTGATTTTGTGACATTTAGGAGCGGTAGGATGCCAACCGACGGTGCCTCATCTGAGCGACGACCACTTGGAGATTCCAAAGCACCAAAGGATGGTAGCGATGCTGATGTTGTTGTTGATGATGGTGGTGGTGTTGAAGCCACCAAGGATGATGATTCAACCGACAGTACTGAAGCTGTCATAATTCCATTAATAGATGGTGGTGCTTATGCCACCAGTATTCCAGTTGCTTGGTCAGAGAGCGGTGCTGATGCCGCAAAGACAGATGATGTGGGTAGTATTGATGCCACCAAATTTTCCTTCAGTTGTGTCATCTCAGTTTGTCTCTCAGGACAGAAAAATACATAAAAGGAAAATAGAAAAGAACAAAAATAAAAATAAAGGAAAGGTTTTTGTATCCCTTTGAATCCATCTGTGTTGCATGATGATCTTAGTGTGGACTCTAGTCTTCTACATGCACAGGAGCCTATTCCTGACCCTCATCTTTCTGAAGAGGGTCCATCCATCCCCTTTCCTCGAGCACTCTGCTTACAGAAGGGAAATAAAACAAAAAAACTAAAAAGAAACACCATATAGAGTTCATTAAGAAGATAATTAATCGATTTCAGATACAGTTGACTCTACAGGAGGCACTAGAGCACATCCCTCTCTTCCAGAAGAACTTGAGAGAGAAGACCACCATCCCCAGGAAGAGGAGGAACCATAATGCAGAGATCCATGTGCTTACTCGTGCCACTTGCTTCGCGATTCAGAGCCGATTGCCAGCTACGAGACCTGATGCAGGAGCTCCATATGTCAAATGCCATATCCATGAGCAGCGGTTCGATCGTACCCTATTAGACAGTGGGTCTTTTGTTAACCTTTAGTCGATCGATTTGAGTTTGGCCCTCTTCGACAGAGCAGGACAATCCTTCAGTTTGTTGATAGATTTGTCAATTGGTCGAAGGGGTTATTGAAGGACGTCACTGTCACAATTCAGGGCTTGAAATTCCCCGTGGACTTTGTTGTATTGGACATGGAGATCCCTGAGCCTGTGACAGATGCCCCCATCAAATTAGGACACCCATTCTTGGCCTCAGCGAAGGTGATATCCGATCATGATAGCGAGAATGTATACTTTCACATCGAGGGCGAAAGTGTACATATAGAGACGATCAAGGAGATCGAAGTGAGAGATTCAACCTGCTATGAGTTGTCGAGTGATTCAGAGTAGATGACAAATGTAGAGAGAGACGTCCACCAGGAGTGTGATTTTGTGATCACAGATGATGAGGTATTTTGGTCAGACCCTGCATCACGAGCTCTTGTCACACCATCAGACATTGCAGACTTGCAGATTGTGGTAGATGAGAGTTCGGAGAGCACTCTTGTCACCAGACACATTTGAGGCTGATGATCGTTGTCAGGATAGCGAAGCAGAGTATATTTCATGTTCTTCCAATTCAGATCCCTCGGATTCAGGCACATGTCTGATTCCTTCAAGGCCGACAACTAGGATGAAGAGCGAGCCAACACAAATTACAGATACTCAGCAAGGTCATCTCTGCCAGATTCATAGATGCAGCGAGAGTTCTCTCACTCAGACTTGGTTGCCTTCACTCAGACATTTCAAAAACCGGATTTGCCAGCTCTCAGTTGTCTAGAACTGAAGACCTTACCGCAGTCGATAAATTACATATTCCTTGTGGATGAGCCAGAGATGTTCCCAGTCATCATCTCAGCAAATTTGACTGGAGATCAAGAATCTTATTTGATGGAGGTTCTTGAAAAAACTGCAAGGTGATTGGATGGAGCGTAGCTGATCTCTAGGGGATAATTGTCCCTGTGCAACTACCATATCTATTTCAAAGAAGATGCCAAGCCATCGTGTGAGTTCCAACGAGTGCTGAACCCGAATCTTCGAGAAGTGGTCATGAAGGAAATATCAAAATGGTGGAGCGTCGATTTTATGTACCCCATCTCGGACTCCAAGTTGGTTAGTCCATTACATGTTGTACTCAAGAAGACAGGTATCACTACAGTCTTGAGTGAGTTTGGAGAGGAGATAGCTACTCGGGTACCCACTTCTTGTAGGGTCTGTGTGGACTACAGATGATTGAATCATGCCACCAAAAAGGATCATTTCCCACTACCATTTATTGACCATATTATAGAGAGGCTATCTGGGAAGAGTCATTACGGTTTCCTTGACGCATACTCCAGATACAACCAAGTGGCCATAGCGCCCGAAGACCAGGAGAAAATGACATTCACATGTCCGTTTGGGACGTATGCTTTTAGATGGATGCCCTTTGGTCTATGTAATTCTCTGGCTACATTCCAAAGGTGCGTGCTTTACATCTTTTCAGACATGGTGGGTGATTATTTAGAGGTCTTCATGGATGACTTCTCGATCTACGGTGATGGGTTCGATGCTTGTCTTGACTGCCTACATCGTGTACTTCAGCATCGTATAGAGGTCCATCTTGTATTATCTTGGGCGAAGAGTCACTTCATGGTGACTCAGGGGACGGTGCTTGACCATATCATCTCCAACAAAGGCATGGAGATCAAGCCGACCAAGGTGGATATCATCAAGAAGCTCAATCCACCGTCCAATTTGCAACATTTGAGGTCTTCTCTGGGGCATGTCAATTTCAACTAATGATTCATTCAAGATTTCAGTCGTATTGCCTGACCACTTACTGATTTGCTGACGAAAGACACCGAGTTCATTATAGATGATAAGTGTCTAGCATCCTTTGAGACTCTCAAGGGACTAGTTGTTGAGGCTCCTTTCCTTCAGCCACCTGATTGCTCTCTCCCATTTGAGATCATGATATATGCTTCTAATTTTGCCATAGGGGTTGTGCTAGGATAGAGGAGGGATGGATTTCTTTATGCCATATACTATGCTAGCTGGACTTTGGATGCTGCTCAGCGGAACTACACCGTGACTAAGAAGGAGATACTAGCCATAGTCTTTGCTTTAGACAAGTTCAGATTTTATATTCTTGGATCCGAAGTGACTATATTTACAGATCACACTACCATTCGATACCTCATGGCAAAGAAGGATACCAAAGCTAGATTGACAAGATGGATCCTTCTACTCCATGAGTTTGAAACAGAGATTAAGAATAAGTCTGGAGTCAAGAATGTGGTGGCGGATCACCTCTCCAGTTTAAAGAACCTTGAGGATTCCGATCAATTGCACCTATTATAGAGACCTTCCCAGACGAGGCGATTCTTGCTATCACCTCGCTTCCATGGTACGTTGACATTATGAACTATATTGTTGCCAAGAAAGTTCCACAAGGTTGGCCCAGACAACTACTTGAGAATTTCCTTGAGAAGGCCAAGTCATACCATTGGGAGGATCCCATACTTTATCATGAAGGGAGGGATAGTGTCCGGCGTCGGTGCATTCCTTAAGAGGAGCACCACAGCATCCTCACATACTGCCACAAGCTTGAGGCAGGATGACATCATTCTGGGAGGAGGACAACACAAAAAGTGCTCCAATCCATCCTATGGTGGCCTACTCTCTGCAAGGATTCTGATGAGTTCATGAAGAGGAGTACTGACTGTCAAAGGATGGGCACATGCGGACATCGTGATATGATACTGATGCAGCCCATTCACTTATGTAAGTTTTTGATAATGGGGCATCAATTTCATGACTCTATTCCCTAAGAGTCAGGGATTCGAGTACATTCTACATGTTGTAGATTATGTGTGTCATTGGGTTAAGGCCATCCCTGCTTGAGCCGTAGATGCTAAAACCTTATGTAGATTCTTAAGGAAAAATATCATTTCATGGTTCGGGGTACCTAGAGTTTTGATATAATACGGGGAGACTCACTTTATCAACGATAAGGTAAGGACCCTTGCTAACGAGTTCAGCATTGACCATCGAGTTGCCACTCAATATCACCCTCAGACTAATAGTCTTGCTGAAGTATCGAATAGGGAGATCAAGATGATACTATAAAAGGTTGTCTGCCCAGATCGAAAGGATTGGTCACAGCTTTTGGACTCGGTCTTGTGGGCCTATCAGACCTCCTTCAAGATACTTTTGAGTACATCTCCCATTCGTCTCATTTATGGCAAGACATGCCATTTACCTGTGGAGATTAAGCACAAGTCACTATGGGCAATTACTGAGTTATTATTAGATCCCAAGAGTATAGGTGATCAGAGAAAAGAAGAGTTGACAGGCCTGGAGGAGTTGAGAGATATAGCCTTTTCGAGTAGCCTACAGTATAAGGAGAGAGTAAAGATATGGCATGATCTCATATTAGCCATAAACAATTTGATCCAAACCAGAAAGTATGGCTATTTGATATTAGGTTGAGATTATTTCTAGGGAAGTTGCAAAGAAAATGGAAGGGACCATATTTGGTCAGAAAGGTGCAGGACAACGGAAGCATTGACATATCTGAGTTTTCATCTGATTCCACCTTTCGTGTTAAGGTCAACGCCTGAAGCCATATCTTGATCATGATCTGCTAATCATTGATGTTGCCCCTATTCATTTTTCATGAGATGTGTTCTTTGGCTCACATCATTTGCATCTCATGCCTGATTATCACTTCTCTTCCGCAGTTGTATAGATCCAGTTGTCCATATCACACATTCTTTTTGTCTAATACCCCATTTTCATTTTATAAGTATGATATATTTAGAGTGTGCTTTGTCCCAAGTATAGGGGGGTATTAGACTAGTGATTATTCAGTTGATTCTTTTTACCTCTGTTTTGCTGCCTATACATAGGGATATTTTACCCTAAGTATATGGGAGGTAAACCATGTACATCTTATCCCTCGGTTTTCCCCTTGTATACAATCTTCAACACTTCGGATTACTTGATCCTAAGTATAGGGGGATCACCGACCTCTATTCATTCATCTTTCATTTGTCATTGTAATATAGCCATTCTTTTCACTTTACAATACCCAGCACAAGTTATGTCTTCCTTTCAACTCTCTTTGATCACTCTGAGGACATCCTTCGAGCTAAGTATAGGGGGTATCATATATATTGTATATATACTTTAGACATAACTTGATCTTTGTGTGAGTGTGCTAATAAAATAATATGGCTAAAAACCACAAAATAATAACTCTAAAATCATAAAAAATTTTAATTTTTCTTGTACATAAATGTTTGTAAATAGCCTTTTGTAAAACCTATTTTTGTATAAATGTTTGTAAAAATGTGTTTATTGTAAAGTTTTTGTAAATATTTTCGTATCAAAACTATGTACATAGTAGAAAAGTTTTGATAAATGTGTCAAAAATAAAAGTTGCTAAATTTGTTTGTAAATGATTGTAAATGTTTTTGCAAAACCTTTTTGCATTCAAAAATTTTTGATAAAAATTTGCATATTTTGAAAAATTGCACAAAAAGAGTTTTGTACATATTTCCTTGTATATTCTCCTGAATCATAGTTGACATTTAAACTAGTCTAGAATTAAATTGAAAAATAGAGCTTGGTTAAAACCTTAATCCACTTAACTTCAGAGGAGCCTTATAGGATTTGGGGATAAGACTTTTCAGGTCCATTAGTTACTTAATTTTTTGAGTCCACTAGGCTATGTTCACATGTCATCTTGATGAGCTCAAGTAGAACACTTAACAACGCATGCATGACTCTCAGAGACAATGGCTTGAGTTGGACACACACCTTACACGTAGCTCAACATAGATGAGGTGGTGGGAGGCAGAATTCTTTGGCTTGGGGTAGCATATGAGGGTAGTACTTCTAGGCAGAACCTCTCATTTCCCCTAGGGAGGGATGTGCATCTCAACCTGGTCTAGTAACATTGATGTCTAAAGAGAAGAGTCTGTGTGTTGCAATAATGCTTCAAAAGAGGGATAGTCTATTGGCTCAAGAGGAAAAACTCCTTATGTACATGCTACACCATGTAAATATTTTGTATACATGCACATCAAAAAAAGTGCAAAAATATGAAAAAAAATCCAAAAAAGGGGATAGCCTGATTGAAAATAAAATGCTTGTCGGAGTGTATATAGTGAATAAGAAAAGCTTATATATTCCACCTTCTCATCTCATGGAAGCTTTGTTGGCACGTGAAATTCGAGAATCGAAAATTAATGATAGGATATGAAGTGGTCGTTGCTATCCCCAAAAATCCCGTGACAAACAAATAATTTTTTTCTTCTCAAGCTGCAAAATTAATAGAAGCGAATAATGAAGCAAGAGAAAAATATTTTGCTACTTATTTACAAGTATAGCAGACATGATCGAACTCAGGGAGGCTACGATTCCCGAGGGTTATTCAAATAATCGACAAAAATCAATTAAAAGAAAAAACAGGAATCTCAAAGGTAAAATATCCTTGGTTTTTGTGGAATTTTTGTCTTTTTATTGTTTTTTTATTTTTTTTAATTTTCTGATTTTCAAATTTTTAATGATTTTAATTTTTCAGATTTTTTATTTTAAAAAATAAGGAGCAATATGTACAAGATAAGAAATATGCATACCAACTCTTTTTCTAATTTTTAGTTATATAAAAAATGCTCAGAAAAATCCAGAGAAAATATTTTTGTGTTTTATATGTTTTAAAATATTTTTGGTAATTTTTTTCAAAACTTTCTAATGTTTTAGTAATTTTATAAAAATCAAATAGTGAAAAATAAAGAAAACAATGCATAACCAAGAGTATTTTGCAACTTAAAAATACTTAAGTACCCAATACTCTTGAAAATTATTTTTAAGCTAAACTACCATAAAATATCTACAAACAGACATTGGAATCACAAATTTTGGATTTTTCTTTAATTTTCTACAATTTTTTAAGATTTTTTATTTTTCGTATTTTTTTTGGTTTTTATAAATGATCTAAGCATAAAAATTGGACAGAAATTAAAAGCACTAAAATACACCTACAGTAATTTTTTTTGAAATTTGGGAAAATTTTCGAATTTTATGAATTTTCTAATTTCAAGGCAAACAAGAAGATGTTGTTTTTGATTTTTTAAATATATCAAATGTCAACAAAATGCTATGAAAATTTTGTACAATGTAAAAGAACATAGAAGGAACATAGACAATTTTTTTAGAATTTTTGAAAATAAAAACATTTATTGAAATGAAAGAAAGGCCAATAAATAATCTCGAAATACATGGGCTTAATTGAAAATAGTTTATGTTTTTGTATGAAATAAATAACAGAAATAAAATGCGGGGAAAATTGCAAATTACCTAGTTGTTGTGTGTTGAACACGTGATATGTGCTGGCGGGGGTGTTTTTGCAATCCCATAATCTTCCAAGGTAAAGTGTGCAATTTTCCCAAAGATTTTTTTTTCAATCTCAAACCCTAGAGTCCTTCGTTTCTTTTATTCTTCCAGAGATGAGGAGCCTACAGGGGGCACGGAGCGACGAGCCACCGTGCGGAGTGGCTAACGGAGCGCGGGCGACGCTTGTTCTTAGAGGATCGGTGGAGGTGGCTGACGTGCGTGAGACCACCCTTGTTAATTCTATCAAATTAATGGTCAAATTAAGTTTTAAGTTCGTTGCAGTCAGGTAATCTAAGCTATGTCATAAAAACCACTTTTATTTAATGTTGAGGTAATCACAAGCGGCAGATTTATTTTACTTGGGCAAGCCCAAGGTCAAACTCAGGGAGGCAGCTGTCTCCTTCGGTAGATTTTAAGCGACTTCAGAGGTCAGATTTTTAGAGAAGTAATTTTTGGTATTTTTTTTGAAAATCTATGCAATAACGGACAAACAAATGCAATTTCAGGACAGTTTTTATTAATTAAATCAGAAATGTGATCTGATGAAGTCCAAAAATTATGAAACTTGGCCTTAATATGACATGCAATGAAATTAAGCTACACTAAATTTTTTGGATTTTTCTGACACCATGAATTTACTGTGAATAAATATGAATGCAAGGTGATTTTTACAAAATTAATTTTAATAAATACCAAACACATTATTTCTAGATATAAAAATTACCCTAGATAGATCTATGTATGATGAATCCAGGAAAATTAATAAACCTAAAAATTTTATGTGAATTGGACCTAATAAAAATCAATTAAGGAAATCACTAATTAATTTATTCAGGCCTTGTAATGCATGCAGATGCAATGATTTTTGGATACAATGTAAAATAAATTATCCTAAGTCTAATGTGAATTTATGATGATTTTTGGAGCGACAAGGAATTTAATATGAATTAAAAGGCGCACAGTGGGCAAAATATGTGAAATTTCCCCAAATAAATAATATTAAATTCCAAGGATGTCATAAAATTTGAAACACGTGTCACATAAGATAAAGGACAAGATAAGCTACACCATACAATTTTTGGAATTGAAAATTAATGCCAAATGGACACCTAAATATACATATAAAGACAGGGACTAAATTGCAATTACAGAAAATAAAATTATTAAAATTAAACGTACTGACATGGACTTTAATTCAATTACCTATAATACTGGGGGTATGTGTGCAAAATGTCCACGGGAACACGTGCGCCTCATGTGATGCTATTGGCAGGGACTGAATTGCAATTTGGAAAACTTGTAGGGGCCTCTATGAAATTTACCCATAACGCACGTGAGGGACACGTGAGGTGCTAGGATCAGGAGTCTTTGAAGGCTCGGAGATCAGCTCGGATGCGCTGCAGGCTCCGACGTGCTTCGGGTGCTCCAAGCCTAAGGGCCGGGGAAGAGGCTTGGAGCGGGGCTACATGGCAGCAGAAGGATCGTTCGATCCAAGTGATCTAACGGCCATTGGCTCGCGACGACGTGGTGAGGCGAGGGCCGTCAGATCAAGGTGATCCAACGGTGGCTGCTCGTCGTCTTCTCCAGTCCGCCTCCTCTTGCGACGGACTTGGTGGGGCTCCGTCATCAAGCTCCTTGCTCTGCCTCCTTCGTTTGAGGTCAGTAAAGCTCGTAGGAGCCTTCTGGAGGGCTCAGACCGATCTTGGGGACGTGGCGGAGCTTCCGGAGGTCCTGGGGGAGGCGAAGGCGATCTAGAAGCCAAAGGCGATGAAGCTCGAAGGAGATCCGACAAGACGTTCGATCTGTGAAGATACGTGCCTGCAGGGTTAGCTGGTGCCAAAACCGATGGTGCTCGTGATCGTGGGAATGTGTGCAAGTGTGAGTGAGGCCTGGGGCGGAGCGAAGGTGGTCAGCTGATGTTCCTCCACCGTGGCGGCGGAGCTATTGGTCAGAGGAGGTGTATCGGGTCATGGGGTTGATCCGGGGGTATCACGAAGTTCAGAGCTCCAAGGCGGAGCTCGGTGGAGGATCTGGTGAGCGTGGGATTGATCGTAGGAGGTAGAGAAATTAAGAGAAAAACAAAAAGAAGAAGAAGAATATCAGAGAGGAAAATGGAGGATGTTACCTAGGAGTAGAAGCTCGGAGAGGAGCTCATGGTCTTCGCTCAAGGGCCGACAACTAGCCCAAGCTCGTGCAACTTGCCAAAGGAGCTGCGGCACGGTGGGGACACCCTGGATCTCGCCGGAGAAGATAGGGTCGTCGTCGCTCGATTTCTTGCCTAATTGCTGTCACCAAAAGGAGGATAGGAACTCATGGTATCTCTCTGCAGGGGTGGATAGGGTCGAAGGTGGTTGGAGGTGAGGTATTTATAGGAAGGAGGTGAGGGTGCATGTGACGGAAGGCGAGGTTTCGTGGAGGTCGTGGAGCGACGATGACGGTCTTCATGGAGGTTGTGGTAGCTGGCGAGGATAAGGGAGTCATGGTCTATGAGGTGGGGGTGCTGGAGTGTGGAGATGATGGCCGTAGTGATGGAGTAAATAGAAAGGGGGCATCGTGCACTGAGGTGGGCGACATGCACGAGAGATGCGACCCGAGGTAGACGACGGTCTCTGGACCGTTGGATCGAGTGATCCAACGGCCAGGAGAAGGGCGTGAGAGGAGGGTCTTGATTTGATCGGAGTGGTAAGATCAAAGGGCTAAGAAGGCGACATGTTGCGGGCGCAGGTGAAGGCGCTGAGGGACGGACGGGATGAGATCTGGGGGATTTGATCGAATGGTCAGGAATGGTCCAGAAATGTGCGGTGAGGATGGAGGCTTTTGGGGAAGATCGGAGGGCTCACAACTCAACACATGGCGTGCTGAGGACGAGGCGCTGGTGAGCGGCCCAGATTTAATTTGGGCCTCGATCCAAGGGCGGAGATCATCTGGGCATGGATGGCTCAAATCAGGAGAGAGGGGAAGGGATCGGACGGTGGAAGAAGAAGGGCGCGTGGCGCGATGTGAGCGGGTCGTGTGGCACAACCAGAGGGCGCCACGTGGCCTGATCTGAATGGCCGAGAAAGAATATGGAATAAGAGAGAGAAGATGGCCGAATTTGGAAAAACTCAAAACATGAAAGTTGTAGATCTAGATGAGATCTACAAGTTTCACGTTGACTAAAAATAGAGATGAGGTCAAATAAGATACAAAAATACAAGGGTACAAATATACATACATATAATGTACAATGTGGTCCCAAAGCCCAAGTTTTGCATACGAGCTCCGATTTAAATGAAATTGGTCTCATTTTGAAGATCTCTAAACAAGTATTATTATAAAAGTGAGTATACCTAGATCGGAGGTTGGATAAGATAGATATTTGTATTCTAAGGTCTGCGGTCTCCAACTGGGTTTGGGGATTTATTGAGTAATTTTACAAGCTAGGAATTTTTGGCCTTTTCCTTATATTATTAGTTAGTAATATACACAATATAAAGTTGGTTTTATTGACTTTGGAGTGATTATAAAATACAGATAAATTGGTGATTAATGGTGAATATATAGGTGAATATTTACAAGTGAATTGGGCTTCTTATTTAATGCAAATATGAATGCTAGAATGCAGATATTATGCATGCATGCATGAATGCTAATTATGCAAGATAAGGGGAAATATGCTGCTAATTACTCAGGAACAAGACTCTATTTTCAACTTTAAGGGTGATGAATCATAGATTCATCAACCCTCTATACTTAAACCTTGCTCGTCCCCGAGCAACTAAAATGAAATGCAAGAGTGAAATGAGATTGGGTTCCATACCAAGGTCATGAACAAAAGTTGAAAATGGAGCTTGACTTGACCTTTGGATTAATTGTGTGGCAGAACCTTATTGGGATCTGAACTTAAGACCTAACAGACTTTAAGTTCCACAAGTCTCCTTTCAAGACGCCTCAACAGTCAGGTCAGAACAAATCCTCAAACGCAATTTTCTGATGACAATGATTATTACTTGTACTATGTAAGTGTAAAATAGCTCTCCACATCAGAAATGGCTAAGAACCAGCCTCCTCTAACAAGGTAACTGTAATTCCTTGGTCTAGCAACTCTTTTCTCGAGGAGCCGGGTATTCCCCTCTAAGTTCAAGTGCGACCAGCTCAAGAGGAGGGGGCAGAGAAAAGAATCGACGGTAGCCAATTTAGCTACCTATCCTGGGATGCCTGACCAGTGTTGCCAAGTCATTCAGCTACATATTCTTTGCTAATATACATACTCCGACAGGTATTTTATTTTCTATCTGGCCTGTCTACTTTTTTTGGAGCTCTTGCATTTTTTTCTTTTTTTTCTTTTTTTGAACTATATACAAGGTGCAGCATGTACATCAAGAGTTTTTCCTCTTGAGCCAGTAGACTGTAGACTATCCCTCTTTTGAAGCATTATTGCAACCCGCAGCATCCCGTATTTAGAAGTTAACACCACCAGACTAGGTTGAGATGCACTACCCTCCCTAGAGGAGGACAGATGTTTCCACCCGTGTGCTACTCCAAGCTAAAGGATTCTACCTCCTCACCACCTCATCAATGAAGAGCTACGTGCATGGTGCTTCTCCAAGTTAGGTCACTGACTATAAGAATCATGCGTGTGCACGAGATATTCTACTTAGACTAATCAAGATGACATGTGAACGTAGACTTGTGGACTCAAAGAATTAAGTCCCTTGACCTGAGAAATTTTAACTCAAGTTCCTATAAGGTTCCTCTCAATTTAGGTGGATTAAGGTCACATCAAGTCCATCCTCAATATCTACTCATAACTTGGTTCAAAACCCACTAGATTTTCACCTTGCATATGCAAGATATGCAGATGAGGTGCAGATGACATGCCATGTAGATGAATGGAATGCAAGACTCTTTTTCTTTCTTTCTTTTCAGATGCAGAGATGATGTGCAAGAGTAAATAAGAAGCATTTGATTTTGATTTTTCCATTTTTTATAACTTCGTAATTTTTAAACATTTGGTGTATCTCATATATTACAACAATTTACAAGAGTTTTATAAGTATTACACAGATTATACAAGTGTTATACAATATACATGTATTTTACAAAAAAATTCTCTAATTTTATCCATCCCGTAATTATTGTGTAGTATATACAAAAATATGCGAGAATACGAGCTATGGGTAAAGTATATATGTAATATATAAACGCCCCCATACTTAGCATGTGCTTTGTCCTCAGAGCACAAAAAGCAAGGGAAAAAGACATAGCTCGTGATAAGCGTAGGAAAGACAAAAGAGCAAAAATGTATAGAAGTCGTCCTTCCTCCCTATGCTTAGGCTCTGGCAGCCTAAATGTAGAAGAAGATCAAAAAATGGGGCAGACGAGGTCAAGGGGGAAAGTGGATGATAATACACAAGATGGGCATTGATCCCCCCTATACCTAGGCTCAGGTCAGCCTAAGTATAGGACGGAAGTGGTATGAGGACTGATGTGATATGGAGGATGTACAGTAAATGGACTCAGGTGACTCCCCCTTATACATAGGATCAGGATCTGGTCGTAGATGAAAATATATGAAGTTGGGGTGAGTGATTAGAGTCGCGGGAGGGAGGGGAAGAATGTACAGGAGTGATTGGTGTATACAAGGATCGCGGGCTGAATCTTTCCAGATGCTGCTGATGGCGAGAGTTCGCTGCTGCGAGGTCTCATGCACGACTCCATGTGTATCTGTTGTATCTGTCTCGCGCATGAATAGAATCTCCTCAACATGGACTAACTGTTCATTGGGTTCGGCGAAGTGCTTCAATAGTTGTCCATTGACTAGGAACATCTGTGCATCATCTGTGAGATCAGAGATCTCAACACATCCACTATCATGCACAACACGGACAATGAATGGGCCCGTCCACTTGGATTTCAGCTTGCCTTGGAAAATCTTCAGCCTTGCATTGAACAACCATACCTTCTGTCCAGGAACAAAGGTCTTTCGTCTGATATATCTATCATGCCAACGCTTAACTTTGTCCTTGTACACCAAACTGTTGTCGTATGCTCAGTTTCTGACTTCCACAAGCTCATTCAGATCCATGTCTCTCTGTTTCTGCCCTAAGTGTGTGTTCTAGTTGACCTTTTTGATTGCACATTCTGATTTGTGCAGTAATTCTACGGGAAAATGGCATGGCTTCCTGAATACCATCCTGATTGGGGATGTTCCTAACGGTGTCTTGTAAGCTGTCCTATAAGCCCACAGGACTTGATCCAAGATCTAAGACCAGTCCTTCCTGTCTGGGCGGACAAGCTTCTGCAATATGGTTTTCACCTCCCTATTCGACACCTCAGCCATACCATTGGTGTGTGGGTGATAAGGACTAGCGACACGGTGTTCGATGCCATAATCCTTCAAGAGCTTCTTCACATCTCTGTTTACAAAGTAGCTACCCCCATCTGATATCAACATTTTGGGGATCCCGAACCTAGAGATGATATGATCTCTGATGAATTTACAGAAAGTCCTGCTATCTATGGCTCGGGTTGGGATAGACTCCACCTACCTGGATAGATAGTCTACCGCAAGGAGGATGTATTCGAATCCATGGCTAAAATAGAATGGGCCCATGAAGTTGATGCCCCAGGCAACAAAGACATCACAAATGATGACAGGCTGCATCAGCATCTCATCCTTGGAACCAACAGTTCCTCCCATTCTCTGGCATACTGGGCACGACTTCGCAAAGGTGATAGCATCGCGAAACAGAGTTGGCCAGTATAAGCCACACTGAAGTACCTTCCATGCAGTCCTCTTCCCAGAGTGGTGTCCTCCTGCCTCCAGACTGTGGCATAAAGAAAGGACACTCTGATATTCCTTCTAAGGAATTGATGAATCTCGTATTCATCATGCTAAAATTGGTCATTTAGGCTCTGTCCCCCATCATCTACTTGTAATTAATCATTAATAGAACATTATTAGCCATCATGCATGTGTAAATAATATCTGCATTTCATCATGCATAAATTGCATTAAAAATCCCGTGTAAATAAGCCCAAAAAGCCACTAACTTCTCACATTTTTTGTTAATTCATCCTAACTCCGATTGACCCAAAATCACCTCCATTTTGTAGATATTACTAACTTTATTAAATAAAAAATACAAAAAAATTACTAACTCCAATAAGTGTCAAATAATCCCAAAGTCTAATTTCACATCTGACGGACTAAAATGAGCATATCTCCCTCATACAATGTCCGATTTTGGTCTACTCACTTTTATAGTACTCCATTTTCAAATCCCTTCAAAACAAGATCAATTTCATAAAATTCGGAGCTCATATGTGAAAGTTGGGTTTTGGGCCTCTTTTGCGCATTTTGACTTTTTGCTATTTTTGACCAGAGTTTTTATGTGCTTAATTAACCCTTTTAATTTTATTTCTTTTTCATTTATGTTCTTTGATGGAAGTTTTATTAAGCGACATGAAAATCCAAATCCAGATCAAAACCGAAATCAAAGAAACTGACCAAGTTCAAGTGTCCGTTGTCGGTCTGTACAAAAGTTGTGCGTTTCTCACTTCTAATTTATTTTCCTATTTTATTATTTATTAAAAATCCAAAAAAATTAGATTAGTGTGTAATTATTTTTTTTGTATTTTATCGTATTTTTTCTATAATTTTTATCCTCTCTAAAACCACCAAAAAACATTACAAAACTCCAAAAATCGGTTTTCTATACACATGGAAAGCCACCAAAAATACCACTTCTCACAGGTGACCTTTTTTGCTCTCGGGTCCTTCATGAAAGTTGTAGATCTCATCGAGACGAGCAACTTTCGTGAAGGAAATTTTTCGAATCCGAGGTCTCCTGCTATTTCTTTTCTAATTTAATTCATCTTTAATTTTTGAATTTTTTTGAAGTCCCACGTGGCAGCCCCTGGGCGTGCCACGTGGCACCCCCATCTCCCTCTCTCCTCGCGCACGTGCGCATCACATGCGGACCCCCTCTCCTTCCACCTCCAGCCGTTACCCAAAACACCCCCCTCCTCCACAAGCCCCGTCGTCCCTCCTCCTCGCCTCCGGCCGTTACGCGCCTCCTCCATCAATGACCGGCCGTTCCCCTCCCCCTCTCGTAACGCTCGGCCACCATCTTCTATAAAACCACCGCCACCAGCCTCCTCTCCGGTATCCACCCTTCGTTCTCGAAGCCGGTGACAGCGGCAACAATAGAGGCAGCGCGATCCAGAGGCCTCCAACCTCTGTCCAGCTTCGAGCATCAAAGCTTCGTGGCCTTCACGGCCAGCCACTGAGGCGACCACCGCAGGAGCCTTAGCTCCGGCACTCCTCCGGCCATTCCTCCACCTTCTCCGATCACTTCCGCTTAACAGCTTCACCGTTCCTCCGCTTTTATTTTTACTACTCACTGCAGGTCCTCATCTTCCCAGTTATGTCGTTCCCGCGCCTCCGCTGCCGCCTCATCATCGCGCATCCCTCGCTCGGCTGTGTGTCGGCCGAGTGCCTTCATCGCCGGCTCCGCCCACCTCCGCGCGCCCAGCCGCTGCGGCAAGCCAGCAGACCAAGGCCGCATGCGCCCAGCGCCCCGCGCCTCGCCAGCTCCGCCCCAGCAAGGGCCACGCTCCGGCACCTCCGCACCTTCACCCCCGCCACTCCTCTTGCGCTGCAAGATCGCCGTCGCACCCACACGCGTCGGCCGCCCGCTCACCCTCCACCGCCTCCTTTCGTCGCTTACCCCACCACGACGCACAGGCACCGTTGGATCGGGCAGGAGGCCCTTGATCCAACGGCTCCAGCACTGCCACGTGGACGGCCCCCAAGCCGCCCCTCCACGCCTGAGGTTCGGGATCTCCGAGCCTCCAACCATCTCCGAGCCTCAGGCCGGGTCCGAACCACAGGCTCGGGATCTCCGAGCCTCGCCCGAGCCTCCCTGGTCTGTCTCCGAGCCTCCTGGCACACGTGCTTCGCACGTGCACGTGGGAAAATTACACCGAAGCCCCTGGCCTTTTCAGAAATTGCAAGAAGGCCCCCGCCAGGGGTAAATTGCAGAGGAGCCCCTCCGACTTTCATAAATTGCAGATAAGTCCTTTCAGGGACCATTTTGAAGGAAAAACTTTATTTTATTTACATTTTAGTCCCTGAACTTCATTTTAGCATATCTTTTTCATATGAACTCCGTTTTTAGCGTATAATATGTCATTTTGAAGCTATTTTTATGCTCTACAATTTCGCATAGTTTGTGATCAAATCTGAGGGTGTTTATTGGTTATTATCATTTGAGGACCTTTGATGATATATGCAGGCTAATTTTTGACATATTGTTGCTTGGGATTTTGATGATATTATTTGAGTAATTCAGATGAGTATTTTTATCTGATTAAGCCTTCATTGATTATTCTTAATAATTTAAATTTCATGGGGGATTATCTCAGATCAATTCCTTAAGATTATGGTCAAACTTTCTAAGAATTAGATCAAAGGCATTCGGAGGACAGATATATTATTTCAATTATTCTGAGTATCAACATATTAACCTGAAGCATTGACTCAAATATATTTTGATTTGTAATAAATTTTGATGAAATTATTGATCATATTATTTGAGAATTAGATACGTTTCAAATCACATATCCGGAGCATAAACCTGTTTATTTTCCTTGCATGGCATTTCCATTATTGCATTGTATATTTTATCCACACAAAAATTAATCGAACATTGATTGATTATTAAATTTGATTTAAGGCCACGCAACTAAAAATCACCGTTCCCTGTGTTCGACCTTGGTAAACTTACCAAGTAAAAATATTCCACAACATTCAAAGATTGTGGTATTTTGATCGATCGATTTTCGCCTCCTATACTACAATTTACGATTATTAAAGAGGCGGATTTCACATTCATCAAATAGCGCCGTTGCCGGGGAACGACGAATTTTTAGGGTTTTAAATCATTTGTGTAATTGATTTTTGTGAAAATTAATTTTTGTGCCATTTTTTCTGCATTTTATTTTGCATTTCTCTCTTCTGCTACTAACCGAAAATTCACTCTTCGCAGACTTCTGGGAGCTGGATCTCGATATTCATCAAGGATCTGCAAGGAAGATTGAATTTTGATTTTTGTGAGAGAGATCTTAGTATAGGTTTAAATTTCTGCATTATTCAGAGGGTCCCTCTCTCCTTGTACCCTGTTAATTTGTAATATTCAGGACTGGACTCTCTGTGGCTTGACGTAGAATTTAGGAGCACATACGCTAGATTAGAATTATTTGATTGTGCTCGTAATTTTTAGGCCACACTCTCACTAATTAAACACACTGTAGATCTTTCAACATTAGCCAAAAATTTCAATCAATTCTTCCCGCTAATAGAACTATCTGTTTAGGGCTTTTCCATCTGTGCATATCATTTAGTGTAAATTTTAAATTCCTTGTCTTGCATACCGCATGAAGAACGCGAGGATTCACTGTAAGTCCTTCTCTTAAGCATGCATCATTGATTTACGTTTGCATCGGCTTTTCCGATCCCCCTTTCTCAAAGTTTTACAATTTAGGATTTAAAGGAATTTGGACTATTCAGTAGGCATGAATTTTTGTGCTCACTTAAACTACAGTGATAACCTTAACTGAAAACTGGGACTGCTAATCAAGGTGACTGTAAATAAACTGGTCTAAAATTAACCCGTGTTTGGTGGAGAGAAACCCACTCATTGTTTGTAAGGACCAGAATGCACACATAGGAAAGAACCCAAAACCGAAGTGGTTCATTCAGACTACTGAGTTTAAACAATTAGCTACTTTTCAGTGAGGGTTTCGGGTAGCCATTTATGGTCCGACTTCCCTTAGCAGAGTAGGTGGTTTAGAGGACACCGCGGAAGGCTCCGTCCTCAAGTAACATGGGTAGCCGTTTACGGTCCGTACTTACACCTATACTGGCTGAAGGTAGGAGCAACTAGTTGTATGAACTCGGGACAGTCTTTGTGAAATATTTCGGCACCTAAATGCTCCGCTTAATTTTTAAGACTGTTTTATCATTAAATTAAAATTGAAAAGATAAGCGGCCGAACCCTAACGTGCCTTCACCAGTGTTGAGTGGGTGAATCAACGTGTTTGTTTTGTGTTTGATTTATGTGCGTCAAATACCTTGCAATTGCAAGAAAATCGTGGTTCGCTGATCATTCCATCCCTCTTGACAAGATGTTGGCACAGTGGTCTTCTTTCCCGATCTCCACGACCATGTCCCGATATTCTTCTTCTCACACTCCTCAGGGGAACATACCATTCAAGTCAAGTTCCCCTCAGCCATCATTCTCTGCCCACCCATACATCCCACCCTATGACCACACTTCTTCTTGAAATAACCATCTCTCACATTCGGACAATCTTATGGACATAAGAGAGAGATCAGAATCAAGGATAAACAATAGAGTGACCGATATTGACAATAGAACACGATTTCCGGTCACTAGGATCTCACAGCCTCTTGAATTATCCCCGACTCAAGATAAGTATCAATTTTCCTTTGACAACCCACGAGAAAACCAAAGTCAAGGAAATACCACTCATGACCAGACCATAATGTTTATGAACAATCAACACTCTACTCGAGGTTACATGCTAGAATCACGACACATGGAGACTGATTATTCAATCACTAGTCATGAGATGTTTGAGGATGAGATTGCTCGGATTAATCATAGAGCAGACACTTTAACTATGAGAATATATGATCTCATCCAGTCAATGCAAAATTCAGAAGAAGTGAGGCCACCACCATGCGAACCACTGGATCATCACAATCATACACAACCACTGACCTCTGACCACCCGACTGACCATATAACAGAAAATACCCAAAAAAATTGAAAAATTTGAAAATTCAAAAAATTGGACAATTTTGAAATGGAAGCATTTTGCAAGAGTCTGATCTTAGAGCTTCCATTGATCAAAGCCATAGAATATGTGCCCGATCTTAAGAGATTTGTGAAGAGTCGACTGAACCCCAATAAGACGGGCAAGAAACGATCCAGGACTGAATATCAAGTCATATCTATGTCTAGTTCTTTGGTGATGAATCATAAACTCAAAAGCCGCAAAGTCAAGCGATTGATTCGGGTCACATGTGAAATTGATGATTCTATATTCACTCATGTTCGATTGGACGACGACTCCACATTAAACATCCTCCCGAAGTCCGTCTTTCATTAACTTAAATTCGGACAACTCAAAAAGACTAGGGTGATCATTCAATTACATGATCGATCTATCAAAAGACTGCGGGGGATCGTTTCTGTCGTCGTAAATTTCCAAGGTAAAGAACATAAGGTGGACTTTATTGTCCTTGACATTGAGCACCCCCGAAGGATGTCTGAGTCTCCTATTATTTTAGGAAAGCCGTTCTTAGCCTCCGCTAAGGCGATCGTCGATTGCGAGACTCAGGAAATCAAGTTCCCGAACTCGGACCACAATGAACACGACCCCAATGACACATCCTACTCTGAGGAAAACCAACTTGAAACCAACAGTTATGATCAGGAGATAAATATTTTACATTATCAGAAATCTCTACATGACACACTGATACAAACCCTAGGAGAGTCACATAAGGGATTGACTATTGGACAAACTTCGGATTCTCACCACCTTATTACTGCTCCTAGGAAAAAGCAAGATTTTAGAGCTTATGAAGAATTGGACCATATTATTGAGGACCGTCATGATTATTTGAGTGGACCACTCTTCGAGTCGGCAGTAATTCATGAGATACTTGAACCATATAAGGAACCGACTCCGAAAACATCCGATGTCACCAAAAATCACGATCATCCGAAAGTGACATCAACACCCCCAGCCATAAACCACAAGATCCGCAGGAACAATCTCCCTCGACCGAAGCAGTGCATGACCCTTCAAGAATTGGTCGACTTTTACGGGGATTCATCTGATGAGGAACTCACAAATGCCACATCGGTTACTCAAGACAGGGAGATGAAGACTGTCCAACTTCCTCCCAATACTTCTCAAGGAAACAAACCGACCAAGAAAGTCACCTTTGACCTTAGACATCAGGTGATTTCTGACGAGTCCTCGTCCGATCATGGTGTGGTTCATCAGATAAGTGCAATAGGTACAGCTCTAATCCAAGGGCACTTACCTCTGATCGACAAAAGTTGGAGATCCTCTGCATACGACTACTATTCTCCTGAGGACGACTCCGACGATGGCTGGTCTTCTTCATCGGCACCCTCTTCATCACACTCCCTATCTTCATACTATCTCCCTCCACACTCCCGCAAGAAGGTCCGTCGCAAACCTCCTTGATCTTGTACATCCGTAATTCTTCTCGGTTCCCCATCTGTAATTATCCGATTATACTTAGGCTTACCTGAACCTAAGTATAGGTGGACCGCAATCATTGTTTCTACATCACTTCTCTTCTTTTATTTTTTTCCTTCTATACTTCGTACGAGCTATGTCTACATTTCACTTTGTGCCATGAGGACATAGCGCAAGCTAAGTATAGGGGGTGTGTTTGTATATATTTTATCTACTTTATCCATAGCTCGTACTTTAATCGTTTTTATCTAACATCGTGGATGGGTACAAGTAGTGTGTTTAATACCTGTTTTTTAAAAAAACAACAAAACAAAAAAAACAAAAAAAAAACTTTTTGCATCAAAAAAAACTCATGGTCTTGCATTTCATCAAGCATTTCATGCATTCCTTGGTCGATATATTCCTGACACATTCACCATCACTCAAGGCTTGAGGAATTTTGAGGACACTTGATTTCTGAGATCTTGAGATTTGAGTTAGCCTGCCTTAGTCATTAGGGTTTTGAACTTAATAATCAACACTTCCCTAGTTTGAAAGATTTGAGCGCTATATTGCACTCTTCATCTCTACCTTCAAAAAGAATATGATAAGCACAATCACTTTCACCACTGCATGATTGATGAGATGAGTTGAGATATCACTTGAGGAACTAGGACTAGAGATTTGAGTTTAAACCCAATCTAATGATATTCGAGGATGGTATAAAGTTAATGAAGGCTTCAGAAAACCTGAGTGTCAGCAAAAACCTAGCCAGTATGTGAACAAGTTCATATGCTATCTTTTTTAATATTGACCTAAGTGCCACGGTGTGTTGAAACTTAATGAAAAATTGTTGATCAGTGTGCGCCAACTTTTGGTAAAAGCAGTGGAGCTAGCCAAAAAAAAGAAATAGAAATGTCAAAGAAAAGCTCTATCATCCAAAGTCAAATTTCAAATGAGCTTCCACCAATGGCAAGCGCTCCCAAACATTTTCAAAGTGTCCACTTGGACCAAGCGCTAATTAGGACCAAGGAGTCGGGCTGACACCATAAAAGGGCTCTGCATCATAAGCGATACAAGTATGGGTGTCGAAGGTATCTTAGATACTCAAAAGAGACACACCCCGGTGTACTCCCAGAAAAAACAAGTGCAGACGACTCCAATTTCTCTTGACGGACACATTGATCAACAAAATAAAATATACTTGTGTTGAGTAATAAGGCACTCGAGAGGCACCTTGTTCCAATGTGAGGGAGAGAAAATCAGACACAATCCTATGCCCTCCATCATCTGGTCGTCTATCAACACTTTTTAGTCAGACAAACTAATGAGACGGTTGACTGAAGCAAGAATAGACTTATTCCCTAGTGTTGAGGATTAGGTTTAGAGGAGGATCTTTGGGACTGGAACTTTGAGTGATGCCCGACTCGACTCTCATGAAATGAAGTACACTTAAGTTCATATCCTTATATTATATGTACAAAAAGAGAGTCTGATAATTAGACATGTTGGATTCCTTTTGATTAAAGCGTGGTTGAGCGCAGAATTTTAGGGACGCTCAAATAAAGGGTCTTCTATGAGTTAAGCCTTGAAAATTCACATGCACAGTCAGGGATGTAATCAACTAAGTCATTCATTCATGCTCGGGGACGAGCATGGTCTAAGTATAGGGGTATGATGAATCTCGTATTCATCATGCTAAAATTGATCATTTAGGCTCTGTCCCCATCATCTACTTGTAATTAATCATTAATAGAACATTATTAGCCATCATGCATGTGTAAATAATATCTGAATTTCATCAAGCATAAATTACATTAAAAATCCCAAGTGTAAATAAGCCCAAAAAGCCGCTAACTTCTCGCATTTATAGTTAATTCAACCTAACTCCGATTGACCCAAAACCACCTCCATTGTGTAGATATTACAAACTTTATTAAATAAAAGATAAAAAAAATTACTAACTCCAATAAGTGTCAAATAAACCCAAAGTCTAATTTAACATCTGATGGACTAAAACGAGCATATCTCCCTCATACAGTGTCCGATTTTAGTCTACTCACTTTTAAAGTACTCCATTTTCAAATCCCTTCAAAACAAGACCTATTTCATAAAATTCGGAGCTCATATGTGAAAGTTGGGTTTTGGGCCTCTTTTGCGCATTTTGACTTTTTGCTATTTTTGACCAGAGTTTTTATGTGCTTAATTAACCCTTTAATTTTATTTCTTTTTCATTTATGTTCTTTGATGGAAGTTTTATAAAGTGACATGAAAATCCAAATCCAGATCAAAACTGAAATCAAAGAAACTGACCAAGTTTAAGTGTCCGTTGTCGGTCTGTACAAAAGTTGTGCGTTTCTCACTTCTAATTTATTTTCCTATTTTCTTATTTATTAAAAATCAAAAAAAATTAGATTAGTGTGTAATTAATTTTCTTGTATTTTATAGTATTTTTTCTATAATTTTTATCCTCTCTAAAACCACCAAAAAAATTACAAAACTCCAAAAATCGGTTTTCTATACACATGGAAAGCCACCAAAAATACCACTTCTCACAGGTGACCTCTTTTTCTCCCGGGTCCTTCATGAAAGTTGTAGACCTCGTCGAGACGAGCAACTTTCGTGAAGGAAATTTTTTGATCTGAGGTCTCCTGCTATTTCTTTTCTAATTTAATTCATCTTTAATTTTTGAATTTTTTTTGAGGTGCCACGTGGCAGCCCCTGGGCGTGCCACGTGGCACCCCCATCTCCCTCTCTCCCCGCGCACGTGCGCAGCACGTGCGGACCCCCTCTCCTTCCACCTCTAGCCGTTTCCCAAAACACCCCCTCCTCCACAAGCCCTGTCGTCCCTCCTCTTCGCCTCCGGCCGTTACGCGCCTCCTCCATCAATGACCGGTCGTTCCCCTCCCCCTCTCGTAACGCTCGGCCACCATCTTCTATAAAACCACCGCCACCAGCCTCCTCTCCGGTATCCGCCCTTTGTTCTCGAAGCCGGTGACAGCGGCAACAATAGCGGCGGTGCGATCCAGAGGCCTCCAACCTCTGTCCAGCTTCGAGCATCAAAGCTTCGTGGCCTTCACGGCCAGCCACTGAGGCGACCACCGCAGGAGCCTTAGCTCCGGCACTCCTCCGGCCATTCCTCCACCTTCTCCGATCACCTCCGCTTAACAGCTTCACCGTTCCTCCGCTTTTATTTTTACTACTCATTGCAGGTCCTCATCTTCCCAGTTACGCCGTTCCCGCGCCTCCGCTGCCACCTCATCATCGCGCGTCCCTCGCTCGGCCGTGTGTCGGCCGAGCGCCTTCATTGCCGGCTCCGCCCACCTCCGCGCGCCCAGGCGCTACGGCAAGCCAGCGGACCAAGGCCGCCTGCACCCAGCGCCCCGCGCCTCGCCAGCTCTGCCCAGCAAGGGCCACGCTCCGGCACCTCCGCGCCTTCACCCCCGCCGCTCCTCGTGCGCTGCAAGGTCACCACCGCGCCCACGCGCGTCGGCCGCCCGCTCACCCTCCACCGCCTCCTTTCGCCGCATGGCCCACCACGACGCACAGGCACCGTTAGATCGGGCAGGAGGCCCTTGATTCAACAGCTCCAGCACTGCCACGAGGACGACCCCCCAAGCCGCCCCTCCACGCCTGAGGTTCGGGATCTCCGAGCCTCCAACCTTCACCGAGCCTCAGGCCGGGTCCGAACCACAGGCTCGGGATCTCCGAGCCTCGCCCGAGCCTACGCCTCCCTCCGAGCCTCCCTGGTCCATCTCCGAGCCTCCTAGCGCATTTGCTTCGTGCGTGCGCGTGGGAAAATTGCACCGAAGCCCCTGGCCTTTTCAGAAACTGCAAGAAGGCCCCCGCCAGGGGTAAATTGCAGAGGAGCCCCTCCGACTTTCATAAATTGCAGACAAGTCCTTCTATGGACCATTTTGAAGGAAAAACTTTATTTTATTTACATTTTAGTCCCTAAAATTCTTTTTAGCATATCTTTTTCATACGAACTCCGTTTTTAGCGTATAATATGTCATTTTGAAGCTATTTTATGCTCTACAATTTAGCATAGTTTGTGATCAAATATGAGGGTGTTTATTAGTTATTATCATTTGAGGACCTTTGATGATATATGCAGGCCAATTTTTGACATATTGTTGCTTGGGATTTTGATGATATTATTTGAGTAATTAGGATGAGTATTTTTATCTGATTAAGCCTTCATTAATTATTCTTAATAATTTAAATTTCACGGGGGATTATCTCAGATCAATTCCTTAAGATTATGGTCAAACTTTCTAGGAATTAGATCAAAGGCATTCGGAGGACGGATATATTGCTTCAATTATTCTGAGTATCAACATATTATCCTGAAGCATTGACTCAAATATATTTTTATTTGTGATAAATTTTGATGAAATTATTGATCATATTATTTGAGAATTAGATACGTTTCAAATCACAGATCCGGAGCATAAACATGTTTATTTTCCTTGCATGGCATTTCCATTATTGCATTGTATATTTTATCCACACAAAAATTAATCGAACATTGATTGATTATTAAATTTGATTTAAGGCCATGCAACTAAAAATCACCGTTCCCTGTGTTCGACCTTGGTAAACTTACCAAGTAAAAATATTCCACAACATTCAAAGATTGTGGTATTTTGATCGACCGATTTTTGCCTCCTATACAACAATTTACGATTATTAAAGAGGCGGATTTCGCGTTCATTAGGAATATACCGTCTCAGACACAATCCGGTCCTTCAAAGAAAAGGATTGGATCCTCCCAGTGGTAGTGTCTCGAATCCGACTTCAGTTGGTCTATGTAGCTCTTGGGCCAATCTTCAGGAACCTTCTTGGAGACAAGATAGTTCACGATATTAGCGTACCATGGGAGTGAGTCGACAACAAAAATCGAATCGTCAGGGAAGGAGTTTCGAATCGGTGAATCCTCAGAAGCATTAAGATCCTCAAGACGGGAGAAGTGATCAGCTACTATGTTCTTCTTTCCAGGTTTATCACCAATGTCCAAATCAAACTCCTGGATAAGCAGAATCCACCTAAGAAGACGCGCCTTTGCGTCCTTCTTTTCCATTAAGTAACGTAGTGCTGTGTGGTCAGTGAACACAATTACCTTGGATCTGATTAAGTGAGATCTGAATTTGTCCAAGGCGAACACTACCGCAAGCATCCTTTTTTCTGTAACGGTATAGTTACGCTGAGCCGTATCAAGCACTTTGATTGCGTAGTGTACGACAAATGGGACACCATCCCTCCTTTGTCCTAACATAGCCCCAACAGCAAAGTTTGAGGCATCCGTCATGATCTCAAAAGGAAGAGACCAATCTGGGGCTTGTTGGATCGGGGCGTCTATGATCATTCCTTATAGTATCTTAAAGGCTTCAAAACATTTGTGATCAACAATAAACTCCATGTTCTTGCCTAAAAGCTTAGTTAGCGGTCGGGCAATCTTAGAGAAATCCTTGATAAATCTTCGATAAAATTCAACATGCCCGAGGAAAGACCACAACTGTTTTACGTTGGTTGGTGGCTGGAGTCGTCTGATCACGTCCACCTTGTCAGGGTCAACCTCCATTCCTCTTTTGGAGATGACATGCCCCAACACAATGCCCTCCGTCACCATGAAGTGACTTTTCTCTCAGGAGAACACTAGATTGACCTCACAACATCGTTTGAGGACTTGGTCCAGATTCCTAAGACAGGAATCGAAGGAATCGTTGTGGACCGAGAAGTCATCCATGAAGACTTCCAGGAAATCGCCTATCATTTCGACGAATACAACAATCATGCACCTTTGAAAAGAACTTGGAGCATTGCATAACCCAAAGGGCATGCGCCTGAAAGCATAGGTACGAAAGGGGCATGTAAACGTGGTCTTTTCCTAGTCCTCTGGAGCTATGGCTACTTGATTGTAGTGATGAATCTCGGATTCATCACTCTAAGTCTCATTTATTAAGCTCCATTCCCTCAAAGTTCCGCATTTATTCTGCATAATTAGCATTTACACATGTTTTCATAAGAATTGTATTTTATCTATTATATTTGCACTAAATAAGAAGCCAAAAATCTCAACCAAAATTGACTTGTAAATAGCCTAACTTCCCTGATTTTTAACTCCTTCATGCTAACTCCGAATAAACCAAAACCACATCCACTGTGTACATATCACTAACAAGAATAAATAGAAATACAAAAAAATAATTAGCCCAAATAAGTGGACCAAAAACTCAAACCCTAGTTTTAAGATTTCCGGACTAAAAACCCCATATCTTCCCCATCCAGTATCTGATTTGATCCTACTCACTTTTGAACTAATGTACATTCAATTATCTTCAAAACAAGACCCAGTTCAATTGAATCGGAGCTCATATGTGAAAGTTGGGTTTTGGGTCTCTTTTGTACAATGTGTATTTTAGCGGTTTTACACCCGATGTTTTAGTACATATTTTCCTATTAATAAAAATTCCAAAAAATTTTAGATTAAGGTGTCTTTATTTATCTTTGATTTTTTCCAAATTTTTTCCGGATTTTTATCTGGTTTAAAAATGATAAAAAAATTACAAAATCCAAAATCTAGGTATTCTATGTATATGGGATACCCCAAAAATTCAGTTTGTGCATTTGATCGATTTTAGTTTTGATGTTTTCATGAAAGTTGTAGATCTCATCGAGACGAGCATTTTTCGTGAGGGAACATTTTCGATTCGAGGTTGTTTACTATTTATTTTTGATTTTACAAAATCTTTATCTGTGGTTTTTTTGTGCTAACACGTGGCATCCCCTGGGGCCACCACGTGTCAGCCTTTTTTGGCCCCTTTATTTATTCATTTTATTAAAAAAATTAAAATAATCACACATGCGTCGCACGTGCCCCGCTCGCTCTCCCTTTCAGCCACCACGTGGCACCTCCACGGTCGTTCGATCTCGCTTGATCGAACAGCGCCTGCTCGCCTTCAACCTCCCGCTGCCGCCCCCGCAAACCTCGCAGCCCCCCCCCCCCCCGTAACCTCCGTCATGAACCTCGCAACCGCTGCCCCGCTCATCTCGCAACAATCTACTCTGCCTATCTCGCACTAGCCACTCGATCCCTCTCCCCTATTTAAGAGCCTCGACAACCCTTTGACTCCCGCATCCACCGATAGAGCTTCGAGAGGTCCGGTGGTGACAGCCCAGGCTTTCCTCCACTTCGACGAGATCCGGCCGCCTCCTCCACGACCGTTGCAGCGCCACCCAGCGTACTGCCCTTGCTACAGTGTCGACCACCGTTGAGCTAGCGACCATCAACACCACCGACTTCATCCTCCGGCTTCGGCCACCTTCTCCGACAATCACCCCCGAGCGCCCCCGTTTCCGCCATTGCCTCCAACTTCACATGCTTTGGCCCCTTCACGTTGTAGAGCCACCATCATCGACTTCACCGAACGCCCCCGCCTTATCCTCCGACAACGCACTAGCGACCATCGACGCCACCGCATCTTCGACGACAACCGCTACTTCTCCAACCACTAGCATCGCTCTGATTTCAACGCCGCCTTCCACCAACACCAGGATCTCAGCCCCATCGCCAACAGCACCGGGCTCCCCGCGTAAGCCTCCGCCGCCCAAGGGCGGGCCTTCCGCCGACCGATGCTCCACCGCCAACCGGACACGGAGCCCGAGGCCCTCCCATGTGAGGAGCACGTGAGGAGGGAATGACGTCAGGCGACGCCAGCCTCGGGGTCACGTGCACAGCATGTGACCCGTTAGGCAAATTGCACGAAGCCCCCCTGGAGGTTCTCTATTTGCGCTTCAGTGCACGTGCCCCTTGAAAAATTTACAGAGATACCCTCCCAACTATTAGTAATTTAACTTAGGCCCCCTGCACTTTTCTTTTATTTTATTGCACTTATACCCCTGTGTTCCCTTATGATTTCGGACCTCTACAAGACATTTATTTATTAATCAAAAAATAGCATGATGTTTAACATTTAGTTCTCTACGTATTGACATATTGTGGTATTTTTATGATCATTGGTTAATTAATAATTAATTGTTTTGTGGAAAATTGCTAATTTTACCCATTTCTTGCTATTAAATTTGCCATTAATTAACCATTGCTCTAAAAATTCCTCAAAAATCACATGTTGTAGAATTAATTGTGCTTAACTCTGTGCCCAAAAAGATTTGCATTTGCATGCATATTTGCCCTATAAAAATCAGTTTGCATATTTCAATGTTTGATTTATAATAGGTATTAGATCTTACATTTTCGAGATTTAGGATTTTTCTGAGATCCATCACCTAGTGATAGATCTTAGATAATTTTATCCCTAAAAAATAAGTAGATTTAATATTTATTATAATTAAATATTGAAAATCACATTGTTTGCATTTAAAAATTCATAAAAAATCCATATTGCATTCAAAAATTTCAAAAAAAAATACATTGCATCCATTTCATCATATTTTACATTGTGGCCAAGTTCGTTTTTTTCGGACATCATTTGAATGTAGTTGATATTTTAGTCCCTAAAATAGGCCGAAATTGCATCTTGCATCCCTTATTTGCATTAAAAATTCCAAAAAAAGACCGCCTCGAAAACCGTGCACGAATTTTGATAGACATAATTCTAGGTTGTTCCTTTGACTCCTTGTGTTCGACCTTAGGACTTGTCCAAGTAAAATAAACATAAAACCACGCGATTAAAAATTTGAATAGTTATTTGTGGTTATTTTCTTGACTGATTCTGATCGCCGCCTACAACGAACAACACATACATTAATTTTACGCACGATCACAAATACAACATCATCTTCTTAACGCTGCGATTCCGGAACTATCAGATGGCGCCGTTGCCAGGGAAGAAAACGACTTAGTTTTGTGTTTTGAAATTTCTTGTTCGGTTTTCCGCATTCGGGTGGTCTGACCCCCCGAATTTTTCACTGTAAATTCCATTTTATTTTCTGCATTTCTTTTTCAGCATTTATTTTGCTTATTTTATCTTTGATTTATTTTTGAGTCACTCTCTTACACTATCTCTCTTATTTTTCTTGCAAGGTACCCGGCGTATGTGGAGCGGTTTTTTAAGAAAATAAAGCAATATCCGAAAAAGTTGCAATTAATTTAAGATCGAGTCGAGTCGTGAGAGAAGGTAGAGTCTAGGTTTTTAATTTCTGCAATTTTATTTTCTGTAATTAATTGCTCATTTACAGCGGTGCCCGTTTAAACTCTCGCATGTGTAAAAAGACTCTGAATTTTTCTGTGGTGTGTCGTGGCTTGGTTCACTCTCCGATGAAGGTGGGGCCCGACTTGAGTGGTGATTAGGATAGACCTGCACATACAACTCTCAGAGCATTTTATATTTTTATTTGTACTCGTAGGATTAAGTCACATTTCACTATTAATCGAGACACACATAGATCGTTCAACTTGGCCAAATTTAACTAAATTCTTCCACGCTAATAGAACTTTCTACTAGGTGTGGTTTTTCATCGGCTTGCATTCATTTAGAATAAATTTTTAATTTCTGTCTAGCACCCCACATGGAGATTGCAAGGATTCATTGTAAGTCTTCTAACTGAGCATACACCATTGTTTTCGTGTGCATCGGCTTTTTCCGAACTTCTCCTTCTTATTTTATCACATAATTTTAAAGGAAATTGGGACTGGACGATAGACGTGTATTATTCTGCTCACTTAATTCTTCAGTGATCACTTAATTAAAATTGAGACTGCTAAATATAGCCGATTTTAAATTAACCCATAAAATCAATAATTTCTGCAGGAGAGCAACTCCGACCTTGGATGTTTTTATTTTTCAAAGTGAGCGAGAGACGACACTTAAGGCTAGAGCCCGAATCCGGATTTTCATATTGACTACTGATTCTGCCAAAATGATTAGCTACTTCTCAGTGAGGATCTACGGGTAGCCGGTAAACGGTCCATATTTCCTTAGCAGAGTGGGTGGTTTAGAGGACACTGCATAAGGCTCCGTCCTCAAGTAACACGAGTAGCCGTTCTACGGTCCTTACTTATACCCATACTTCCTGAAAGTAGGTGCAACTAGTCATAAGAATTCAGGCCAGTCATTACGAAAATTTCGGCGCCTGACAACTCGCTAAATTTTTGCCAAGATTGATTTATCACCAACTAAAATTGAAAAGATAATAGCCGAACTCTTACGACTTCATTGTGTGTGTTGGTGAACCTAGAGTTTGATTGTTTTTGCATTGGTGTGCGTAAACCTATTTCGAAGATCAACAACCACACATTTGATAAAATTTCTTTTGACTATCACGTGCAATCATCTCTCTTCTTTTCTTGATTTAAACATCATCATGGAACTCTTGTCCAAAAACTCTTGCAGATCCAACCCCCTTTCCTTTCAACTCTTTCAAAAATGATCGAACATCTATCTGAAAACCCATCAAAACTATACTATGAAAATGAATTCGTCTCGGTTAGGCCCAAATCAACTAAATCCTCTTCTTTCAATAATCCTCCAACATTTGCGGGAGACTTTCACCCACGGATGAATTCAGCCTCCTCATTGAATTTCTACTCAAATCATCCGACCACACGTGACTATCTACCATCTTGGACTGAACTGTCTTATTCTCGGATTCTTGCTGATGAGCTATTTCAAGATCAAAATACTTTTGAATCTCATGATTGGCTGAGAAACCAAATGCCGATGGAAAGACCCGTACTTATTGATTATCAGTGTTGGATTGATCATGAAAAACCCCTCTTCAGACATGATACTCATACAGAGGACTGGACTGACCACATAGAAACATATAAATCATGTATGCTGACTCCACAATATCAAGGTCTGACCAATCATGATCAAAGGATTGAACTCTACTCAGACCAACTACACATGCCTGAACCATATGAGAAGCCTCCTTCCATAATTTTTGAGGAGAAATTTTCAGAAAATAATGATCATATAATGGATATTTCAAGAAACTCTCCTCTTTCCAGGAAAATAGAAGATGAAATTATTGAACACACACCGACTGCTCCCATAGTTGATCATGAATAGAATTTTGAGGATAATATTTCGAGGATAAATAAGAAAGTTGAATTAATGGAGGAAAAATTCAGATATTTTACTGACCGACTCAGTTTATTTTATGGGAGCTCAGACATAAAAATGAATGAGTTAATGATTGGATCTTAGGCTGAAAATTTTGAGGATGTTCAGAAACCTAGGAACGATTCCGACATCGACACCTCTGCATATTACTCCCCTAGGAATGACTATGCCACTTACTCATACTCTGAACATCAAAGCCCCTTCTCATATGAGGAACACACCACATCACCACACCACACAGAAAATACCAAAAAAATCGGAATATTCAAAAAACACAAAAAATTTAAAAATCTCCAAAAACACATAAAAATTGAAACTGAAGAAGATCTGAAGAATTTAGATCCTGTTGTACGGGAAGCACTAGGAAAGAAATTGATTTTTGAACTTCCCTTTGTACAGGCCATTGAGCACTTCCTTGACCTTAAAAGATTTGTAATGGACAAATTAACTATGAAAAATCGGGCAAGATTAGAACAAAGACTGAAAGACCTATCTTGTTAATGGACTCCTCCTTGGTGTTGAGGAGAAAAACCAAGAGTCGCATAGTGAAGCAGTTGCCCAGATTTGACTGTGAAATCAAAGACACAATCTTCACCCTTGCTCGGATTGATGACGTTTCACCGATTAATATCCTCCCAACCTCTGTATTTCACGAACTCAAACTCGGACCGATTATGAAATTACGAGAGATTATTCAATTGGTGGACCGATCGATAAAGCAACCGAGAGGAATCATTTCTGTCATCATGAAATTCCAAGGTTCTCCGCTTAAAGTAGAATTCACGATCATTGATATTGAGCATCAAGGCGAATTCATCCAGTCTCCAATCATTCTTGGAAAGCCGTTCTTAGCATTGACTAAGGCAATTAATGATTGTGAGACTCGGGAAATCAATTTCACAACATTGGAAGCACTTAGATCTGATCCTGTCTTTGAGGAACCACGATCTTCTGAGGCAACCCACGAAGTCCCCGACAACCGTAACCATGAAGCGGTAGAAGAGCCCTACCTGCAGCCACACCTGAGATAGCGGTTGATGATGAGACTATTGGTTTTGAGAATCCCCCGTGCTCCATTCCCAGCTGCTCTTACCATGGAGAATCATGTACATGAATCATATGATCCGGAGACTTATGCATGGGCACACCCTGGGTCAAACTATTCTGACTACATGGATCACATAAACTTGACACAGGAGTGCTCCAATGTCAAATCAATTGAGAATGAACATGCAGAAACTCTCCCCAATATTTCAATTCCCGCGGATCTCAAAATAGACAAATCCTTCTACTACGATCCTGAGACATATGCATAGTTGTACCCTGGAGCAACATTCTCTGAATACTTGGACCAAATCATCCCAAATCGAGAGTGCACCAACATTCAGAAGACCAAGAATAAATAAACAAAATGCAAACCGACCAAGGAGAAGAACTCTAATGGCTATTCATTTGGAAACTCAAGTGAACTGACACCTTCACAAAGAAAGAAAAAGAGAGTTACCTTTGACCTTTCGGAAGAGGAATTAGCTGATGATCCCTCATCAGGTCCGGAAAAGGTAGTCTACATGAGTGAAGTCTGTTCGGCAGCTTTAAATCCATATCTTCACAAGGATCCAAAATTCAATTCTAGTTGGACAACTCCCGTTCCTAACTACTATTCATCCAAAGCTGATGCTCCTGCCCTCTTCAAATACACTAGAATTATTTCTTATGAGCTGACTGAGACCGGTGGTTCCGAGTATTCATCCGAGGGCAAACCACTTGATCCCAAGAAGGAACGAATTATGAGAAAACAATTGAACAAACAAAAAGACCAGAATATTTGGAGTATGTCCACTTTCGAATACTACTCCTCTGAGGATAATTCCGATGATGAATATCTTTCATCTGACTCAAACACTTCATCCACAATCCAACATGATTTTTCTGAGGATGATACTGATAATAGTTGGGAATCATATTCTTCATCTCCATCTCGTTATTCCGATCTCCCATCACAGGCTCACAAAAGATCAGCCAAAAAACGCCTTAATCATCGGCTACCCACCCTCCCTCATGACCACATCGGTCTCCTTTTACAGCTTGTTCCTCTACTTAGGCCTAGGCCTAAGTATGGGGGGGCGATGCCATTTGTGCATACCACCCTTCTCCTATATCCCGATCGCCTCACTTCTACCCTTCTTCTATACTGAGGCTGACCAGAGCCTATGTATAGGGGGAACCGACACCCACCTGTATATACTCTCCTCATTCACATACCCTGATCGCTTCATTTTTTCCGCTCTTCTTCTATACTTAGATTGGTCACAACCTAAGTATAGGGGGGCGGTTCTGTAAATCTTGTTATTTTTCTTTTCTTTTTCTTTTTCACTCTCTTATGCTTGTCCCGAGCTATGTCTTCTTTATGCTTCTTGTGCTTTGAGGACATAGCCCTCGCTAAGTATAGGGGGGTCTGTATATATACTTTGTATATATTTTACCCATATCTTGTACTTTCGCGTAAGTCTATATGTATTTACGGGGTGGGTGATTAATTTGAAAACAAAAAAAAAGAAAAAAAGAGTTTTGCTACTAACACTAACTGTGCCCAAAATTTTTGAAAAAAATGGCTTCTTATTCATTTTTGCAAAAAAAATTCACAAAAAAAATTTTATCTGCATTTCATACACATGCACTTCGTCCAGCATTTCATGCATTTGTATCTGTGAAAAGTCATTGGGTTCTGAACCGAGTTATGAGCTGAAACCGAGAGTGGTTTGGACTAGACCTTAATCCACCTAATTTTCAGAGGAACTTCACTGAGAAATAGGATTTTAGAAGCTTCAGGTCTTTTGACTTAATTCTGTAAGTTCCACATCACAATGTGCAACGTTTGACTCTTAGTGTCTAACATGATCTCTTAATTCTGGGTACAACTCTGGAATAGGGAATTAACTTGTACTCTCGCACTATGCACTTAGCTCAACTCAGACGAGATGTTGGAAGACTGTGTGAGTCTCTTTTCTGATAGCGTGGAAATCTAAAGACCGGAGTACGGGTTGAAATAAAACTTCGGAAAAGAGATAGACGGCTGGGCACAATTTTTTCTAAGACCCCAAAAAATGTACGGAACAAAAAGATTCTAAATCCGTAGGGGCACAACAAGATCCAAGCAGAACCATAAAAATTTCCAAATACAAAGAAGCATTCTACCAAATAAATATCTGACCAAAAAGGTCCAAGCTTCAAGAAACCTGTAGATCTTGGTGGAGACTCGGCTACACTGGCCATCTTCATAAGGAGAGATGACTACACCGGCTACCCTCCAGTTCTTTTCCCCTTCTTCTATATTCTCCCCCAATTCAATTGTGAACACAACGCAACATACCTTGGAAGGAAATACCTGATTCCCCGAGGACTAGTTACTGGAGAGGAGAGGAGCATGGTAGTCCGGCATTCTGGATGGGAAGAGCTAAAACCCTTCATATACATGAGTCGGTTGTTCAATATTCATAGGGTATACTTTGGGAAGAGGATTGATCTAAGATGACTTCTGAGCCGAAACTGTGACAACGATATGTAGAACTTGAGGGCTATTGATTTTTAAAATTCTAAGTCTCACAGAAGTTCCGCCACACTATTAATCCAAAGATCGAGTTTAGTTTCATTTTCACCTTCAGCTCATGGCCTTGGTATGGAACCCAATCTCATTTCACCTCATGGCATTTCGTTTTGATGCTCAAGGACGAGCATGGCTTAAGTATAGGGGATGATGAATCTCGGATTCATCACTCTAAGTCTCATTTATTAAGCACCACTCCCTCAAAGTCATCAGCATTTCCGCATTTATTCTGCATAATTAGCATTCATGCATGTTTTCATAAGAATTGCATTTTATCAATTATATTTGCACAAAATAAGAAGCCAAAAATCTCAGCCAAAATTGACATGTAAATAGCCTAACTTCCCTGATTTTTAACTCCTTCATGCTAACTCCGAATAAACCAAAACCCCTCCACTGTGTACATATCACTAACAAGAAAAAATAAAAAATACAAAAAAATAATTCACCCAAATAAGTGGACCAAAAACTCAAACCCTAGTCGCAGCATTTTCCAAACTAAAAACCCCATATCTTCCCCATCTAGTGTCTGATTTGATCCTACTAACTTTTGAATTAATGTACATTCAATTACCTTCAAAACAAGACCAAGTTCAAGTGAATCGGAGATCATATGTGAAAGTGGGTTTTGGGCCTCTTTCGTACATTGTGTATTTTAGCAGTTTTAACCCGATATTTTTGTACATTTTCCCTATTAATAAAAATTCCAAAAAAAATAGATTAAGGTGTCTTTATTTATCTTTGATTTTTTCAATATTTATTTCGGATTTTTATCCGGTTTAAAAATGATAAAAAAATACAAAACCCAAAAATCTAGGTATTCTATGTATATGGGATACCCCAAAAATTCTCTTTGTGCATTTGATCGATTTTGGTTTTGATGTCTTCATGAAAGTTGTAGATCTCATCGAGACGAGCATTTTTCGTGAAGGAACTTTTTCGAGTCGAGGTCTTTTACTATTTATTTTTGATTTTACAAAATCTTTATCTGCGGTTTTTTTGTGCTGACTCGTGGCATCCCCTGGGGCCACCACGTGTCAGCCTTTTTTGGCCCCTTTATTTATTCGTTTTATTAAAAAAATTATAATTAAAATAATCGTATGTGCGTCGCACATGCCCCGCTCCCTCTCCCTTTCAGCCACCACGTGGTGCCTCCACGGTCGTTCAATCTCGCTTGATCGAACGACGCCTGCTCGCCTTCAACCTCCTGCCGCCGCCCCCGCAAACCTCGCAGCACCCCCCCCCCCCCGTAACCTCCGTCGTGAACCTCGCAACCGCTGTCCCGCTCATCTCGCAACAACTTACTCCGCCTATCTCGCACCGGCTACTCGATCTCTCTCCCCAATTTAAGAGCCTTGACAACCCTCCGACTCTCGCATCCGCCGATAGAGCTTCGAGAGGTCCGGTGGTGACATCCCGGGCTTTCCTCGACTTCGAAGAGATCCGGCCGCCTCCTCCACGGCCATTGCAGCGCCACCAGCGTACTGCCCTTTCTCCGATCGACCACCGTTGAGCCATCGACACCACCGACTACATCCTCCGGCTTCGGCCACCTTCTTCGACAATCACCCCCGAGCTCCCCCGTCTCCGCCATCTCCTCCAACTTTGCCAGCTCCGGCCCCTTCATGTCGCGGAGCCACCGTCATCGAATTCACTGTATGCCTCCGCCTTCTCCTCCGACAATGCACCAGCGACCATCGACGCCACAGCATCTTCGACGACGACCGCTACTTCTCCGACCACCAGCAACGCTCCGACTTCAACACCGCCTTCCACCAACACCACGAGCTCAGCCACATCGCCACCAGCACCGGGCTCCCTACGCAAGCCTCCGCTAACCGACGCTCCACCGCTAGCCGGGCACAGAGCCCGAGGCCCTCCCACGTGAGGAGCACATGAGGAGGGAACGACATCAGCCGACACTAGCACCGGGGTCACGTGCGTAGCAGATGACCCGTTGGGCAAATTGCACGAAGCCCCCTGGAGGTCCTCTATTTGTGCTTCAGTCCAGCCCTTCCAAGGGCACTTGCGTAGCACGTGCCCCTTGGAAAATTTATAGAGTTACCCTCCCAACTATTGGTAATTTAACTTAGGTCCCCCCCTGCACTTTTCTTTATTTATTTATATTTATTTTATTGCACTTATACCCCTATATTCTCAGTGATTTCGGACCACTACATGACATTTATTTTTTATTAAAAAAATAGCATGATGTTTCTCATTTAATTCTCTACGTGTTGACATATTGTGGGTATTTTTATGATCATTGGTTAATTAATAATTAATTGTTTTGTGGAAAATTGTTAATTTTACCCATTTCTTGCTATTAAATTTGCCATTAATTAACCATTTCTCTAAAAATTCCCCAAAAATCACATATTGTAGAATTATTTGTGCTTGACATTGTGCTCAAAAAGATTTGCATTGTGTGCATAATTTGCCCTGTAAAAATCATTTGGCATATTTCAGTGCTTGATTTTTAACGGGTATTAAATCTTACATTTTCGAGGTTTAGGATTTTTCTGAGAACCATCACCTAGTGATAGACCATCACTTAGTGATAGATCTTAGATAATTTTATCCCCTGAAAATAAGTAGATTTAATATTTATTATAATTAAATATTAAAAATCACATTGTTTGCATTTAAAAATTCATAAAAAAATTCATATTGCATTAAAAAATCCAAAAAAATTACAGTGCATCCATTTCATCATATTTTACATTGTGGCCAAGTTTCGTATTTTTCGAACATCGTTTGAACGTAGTTGACATTTTAGTCCCTAAAATAGGCTGAAATTGCATCTTGCATCCCTTATTTGCATTAAAAATTCCAAAAAAAAGTCCGCCTCGAAAACCGTGAACGAATTTTGATAGACATAATTCTAGGTGGCTCCTTTGCCTCCTTGTGTTCGACCTTAGAACTTTCCCAAGTAAAATAAACATAAAACCACACGATTAAAATTTGAATAATTATTTGTGGTTATTTTCTTGACCGATTCCGATCGCCGCCTACAACGAATGACACATACATTAATTTTACGCACGATCACAAATGCAACATCATCTTCTTAACACTGCGATTCCGGAACCGTCATGTAGCCCGAGAACCCGTCCAAAAAAACAGAAGAATTCCTTCCCCGCTAGTCTCTCTAAGATCTTATCAATGAATGGTAGGGGGATGTGATCCTTCTTCGTTGCAGCATTCAGGTGTCTGTAATGCACACAGATGCGCCACGACATGGGTACTCGTGTCACGATCTCCTCTCCATCTTCATTGGTGGTCGTCTGAATTCCTGACTTCTTCGAGACAACATGGATTGGGGCCACCCATTTGGAGTCGGAGATGGGATAAATAAAACCCGCGTCGCACCATTTATTTATTCCTTCTTCACTACCTCTCGTAAATTTGTAGTCAACCGACGTTGGAATTCACGAGAGGGTTTAGGCTCATTCTCCAAGTAGATATGGTGTGAACACAGAGCGGGATTTATTTCGTGGATATCGGAGATGCTCTAGCCTATCGCCTTGCAGTTTTTCTCAAGATCTCAAGCAAACGAGATTCCTGCTCCTCGATCAATCGTGAGCTGATGATGATCGGATACTTCTTCTCTTGTCCTACAAGAAAGGCATACTTAAGTGTTGTGGGTAAAGGTTTGAGCTCAGGTAATGTGTAATCATCAAGGAAATCTGGCTCAATCGAATCTAGCTCAGAGCTGGTAGTGGATGGATCTGTCCGTGAAATTGCTGCCACCAACTCATTCGTTTCTGGAGTCAGATCGTCAAAGATCTCCAAACAATCAGCAAAATCTACGTCCGACTCATCATACTCATCTTCTGATTGTCCTAATGAGGGAAGGACTGACAGGCCTAGCTGGGCCTCTAAGTCATCGAAGATGTAGGGGGATGCATATTCTGTACTGTATTCATTTCTCAAGGCCTCACAAACTGACTCATGCACAAGATCTTCTCCAGAGGAGATGGACTCAGTGGTGCTAGCTGGGTTCTGTCTCCATGGCCCAACAGTGTCTACATGAATGCAATCAGCTTCGGATGAAGAGTACTCGGTGCTGGATTTTGAATCCGATCTCTACCATCTGGTCTGCTTCATCTCAAGTTCCTCGTCTCCGCCTGGAGTTTGGAACTGGGTTTTCCCAATCTTATAATCAAACAAGGCCCCTACTGTTCTGAGGAAGAGCCTTCCTAATATGATATAGGAATCTCTCCAATTACGAGGGGTCTCCATATCAAGGACGGTGAAGTCCACCATGTACTCCTGACCCTCGACTTTGATGACAACATTTCTCAATTCTCCTTGGGATCGCTTGGTTGATTTATCAGCAAACTGAAGTAGGGCTCTAGATTTCCTAAGAGGTCCGAGATTTAGCTGCTCATAGAGGGTTGTAGATATTAAGTTGATTGAGGATCCATTGTCAAGGAGAGTACGTGCAAATGTAGTGTCATCGACATGACTCACCACATAATGTGCACCCATGTCTCTTCATTTCCTCGGAAACGAGTGCTTTATTACGCAAGTAGTGGCTACTGACAGAACGCGTTTCTCAACATGACTTTTGGTTTTCCTGTTGTCCCTAGTAGGTGTGCATCTCACCTTAAGGTATTTCTGAAATGCAGGTGTCATCTCCACATACTTGATGTGTTTATTGCAAAACTCTGCCATCTCAGGGTCATCTTTTTGTATTTTTCTGATTTTCTTCTTTCTTCCCTTAAGAGCTCGGTGGAAAGGGATTATTGATGCCAACTCAGATTCTGAAACTAAAATGTTTTCATTTAAAATAGGAACTGAGTTCTGTACATGACTCAAACTTTGAGACTAACTCTGATGAAAAGAAAATTTCTGCTGCAAAACCGGTGATGCATTCTTCGCGTCAGCTTGAACATCCTCCTCAGATGGGGGTGCGGGCTCTTCATCGGTCTCGCTGGACTTCCTACTGGTGCGGTTCTCCTGCTTCTTGGAGGACTCAGAAGTCCTCTTCTTCTGCCGGTGCTGGTGGTGGTGCTGCTCCTTTGCCTCCAAGTTCTCCTCAGGTAGAGACTTGGCGGCTTCTTCCTCTGGTGCCCGTGCCCGATCAGGTATGATCACGATCCTTTCGCTCTTGAGGGACATATGATTTACATCATCATACGAAAGGATCTCATGTTCAGATAAAGAGTTATCTGAATAGTATACCTAATCTCGTGGTCGGTTCTGGCCTTGATTTGAGCTAGTCGGGTTAGCCTGAACCTGAGCGGGAATTGGGGTCTTTGGTGCCATCTGCTGGTCCTAGGTACGGGAGACACGATTTAAATAGGGTCACGTATCCAAATAGTCATTCTGAATCTGCTGGACCCTATCAGTCAGGGTCTGGATCGCCATGGTTAGGGACTCCAATCCACCGATGGGCTGGGCTGGTTGGTGGTGGTTAGAGGACGAGTTCCTGTACTGGCCCTATTGGCTATGCATGTACTGCTGCTGCTTATGGAAAGGTGGAGGGCCCTGCTGGCCCGAGTGGAATGTGCGCTGCTGCTGCTGGTGCTATTGAGGTTGGTACCCTTGTCCAGCCGGGACTGTACGAAGCATGGTGCGAGGACGGAGTTAGTTTCTTGGTAAATTAGGGAAGGTCAGTGGGGCTGACCGTTCCCTATCCCCAATTATCTGCCGATGGGATCTTGGTTGTACCACAACCTGTTGATCTCAAACACCTGTGGAGGCTCCTCGTATCCTATCTCCACTTGTGGAGGTGCGTGCTGGTCCTGTTGAGTGTATGTCTGCTCCTCTACCCAACTACTTTGAGGCCCCAGTGCCTGTTCCTATACAAGATGAACTCGGTGTACATGTACAGGTGGTGCAGAAGGGGTAGGTAGATGTATCTTGGCTACCTTCTCAGTAAGTTCCTCCACTTGCTTCGACAATCGTGAGAGTGCCTCAAGGTCAGTGACCCTCTTGTGAATCTGCTCGACCATGATTAATTTGTCTGCTATTATCCCCCTGCTTGGGATGAGGTCGTCTATCAGAACTGCTACAGTCCTCCGGGTTGTCTCGTTGGGTAGGCTTGAAGGAGCCAACTGATAGGCCCTGGTGGCCTGAGATCTGCCTGTTTCTGCCATCTGCTCTAGGATCTTCCATACGTCTTCATTTTTGTTCAGATAGCTTCCTCCACATGCATCACTCACTAACCCCTACATCTCTGGGGTCATGCTACAGAACAAGGTCTAGACTAAGATCGGTTTTGTAATGTTGTGGCATGGGCATTTCTGAGTTAAATCATAAAATCTATCCCATGCTTCATGGAATGGTTCATTGGGTTCCTGGGAGAAACTAGCGATCTTGGTTCTCATTTGGTTAGTCCTACTGAGTGGGTAGAACTTTTTCAAGAATAGGTCCTTGAACTGCATTCAGGTAGTACATCTCACCTCGAGATTCTTCAACCAATGTGTGACCTTATCTCCTAAGGCAAACGGGGTGGCCTTGAGCCTAATGTAATATTGCCCGACCCTAGGGTGGCTAAGATTGTTGCAAACCAGCTCAAAGTCTTTAAGGAAGGCATATGGCTCTTCATTGGCGTTTCCGTTGAACTTTGGCAGCAAGCTCAGAAAGTGGGGCTTCAGCTCAAATACTTCAGGGGGAACCTCAGGTACTAGCCAGCTGTGTATTTCATTCTCTGCGGGATTATAAGCGGCTACCATCGATCGGTCTATTCCTTTAGCCTCGATCACATGTCCCATTCATGCCATCAATTTAGCATTCAGTTGCTAGGCCCAAGCCAACCAGGCCAAGATTTGGATCATTGGGTCCTCTCTGTGCTCCTTGTCGTCAGGGTTTTTCTTCGGCATTTTTCCTCTTGTCTTGGGTAAAGAAGATGGTCTTGGTTAGAGGACATATCAATGAAGGGATTCTTATCGAGGCGATGGTCTTCCTCAGTGAGATTAGAGGAGAGAAAAGGGTTTGTTTGAGAGTAACCACCCTGGGTTTGACGGATCCATATCTCAAGAGGGTCATGAGTTCTAGTTGGTCCCAGTTGCGCTTGGGCCAGTGAAGATGAGCTTCATGGGGGGCTCAAAAAAAGATTGGCGATTCGGGAGTCGATATCCCCCAGTCAGTCTTCTTAGATGGAGAGAAGAAGAATCGGGAGTTCTGAGTGTAAGATAGGATTTTACTCCTACTTGAAGCAAGAAATTGAATCCAAACCCTGTATTTTCACACTCAACACGGTGAAGGACTCGAAATCGAGTCCGATTAATCTGGTTGATTTTAAGTGTGAATTTATTAGACAAATAGCAAAGGTTATGCAACCTAGAGGGGAGTCGGCTACAAGCCGGATGCGTCTCCCTTGTTTAACCTGTCACCTTAGATACCAATGCCCTTCCTTTCTTCATTCCCATCCCAAGCCGAAAGTTCAAGGACATGTCCCTATCTACCTATAGAGTAGGAAGAGGCTGACAAGGTTGTAACTTCACCCATATCTACCTACAAGCACAGGAGGAGGCTACTAGAAACTTGTCGCAGTGCACCTCAATTTTGCCCCTATCTACCTACCGGAGTAGGCGGAGGCTACTTGGCACTGGTCAATTGAACCCAAAGCTCAGTCGTTGATATTTGCTCGGATTGGGGTACGCGATATGGAAAGCGGGGATTTTTGACTCTGCCATAGGGTGCTCACACACTCTAGTACCCTCACTCAACCTGAAAACAAGGTAGGGGTTAATTTCCCGCAAGCAGAATTTCCAATTTTATTGATTTTTTGGTCAACTTTGTTTAGCAGTCTCGATTTTAAGTTAGGTTATCACTGATTAAGTCCAACCACACAGCACGCCTATCATCCGGTTCCAATTTCCTTTTTACCTAAGTTTGAAAAAACCAAGAGAGAGGAGTCGAGAAAAGCCGATGCACAATAAATCAATGATGACATGCCAAGTTGAGAAGACTTACAGTAATCCCTTTGCTTTTATGTAGGATGCAGAATAGAATTGAAAACTTTTTACACTATATGCAAATGCAGATGATAAAATCCGCTCCTAGACAGGCAGTTTTATTAGCTAGTGAAGCACTGATTCAATTTTACTAGTTCTGCGGTCTAAGTGTGTCATTTAAGTGTGATGTGTGGTCCTAAAATATCACGAGCACAAGCAAGTCCTAAAGTGGCTTGAGGGGCTTCTAGTGAAAGCCTAATCTAAAAAGCAATCCACACAGCACACGGGGACACGTTTCCACTATTTTTAGACATGCGAGAACCCAAATGGGAACCGCTGGAGAGAATGCAAAAATAATGAAAAATAAAGAAATATAAGTCCTCACAATCACTCAAAATGCTCAAAATGCAAGCTCCTCGATGCGCCTACATCTCCTCGTATTCCTTGCACAAAAACAAATTGAGATCAGATAAAGGACGGCACAAAGTACTCAAAAATAAAGGACAGAAAAAATATTAATGAGAGGGTCGAGAATCAGGCTACCCGGGGATGAAAAATCAAACACTCAAAAATTCTCTAGCAATTAACCTAAGCCGTGCCTCCCCGGCAACGGTGCCATTTTGACGTGCGTGAGACCACACTTGTTAATTCGATCAAATTAATGGTCAAATTAAGTTTTAAGTTCGTTGCAATTGGGTAATCTAAGTTATGTCAAAAATACCACTTTTAATTAATGTTGAGTTAATCACAAGCAGCATATTTATTTTACTTGGGCAAGCCCAAGGTCGAACTCAGGGAGGCAGTTGTCTCCTTAGGTAGATTTTAAGCGAATTTAGAGGTCAGATTTTCAGAGGAGTATTTTTGGTATTTTTTAGCAAATTTATGCAATAACGAACAAACAAATGCAATTTCAAGCCACTTTTTACTAGTTAAATCAGAAATGTAATCAGTTGAAGTCCAAAAATTATGAAACTTGGCCATTATATGTCATGTAATGAAATTAAGCTACACCAAATTTTTTGGATTTTTCTGACACTTTATGAATTTTTTATGAATAAAATATGAATGCAAGATGATTTTTACAAAATTAATTTTAATAAATATCAAAACACATTATTTCTAGATATAAAAATTATCTTAGATAGATCTAAGTAAGATGAATGTAGGAAAATTAATAAACCTAAAATTTTATGTAAATTGGACCTATTAAAAATCAATTAAGGAAATCACTAATTATTTTATTCAGGCCTCATAATGCGTGCAGATGCAATGGTTTTTGGAGACAATGTAAAATAAATTATCTTAAGTCTAATGTGAATTTTTGATGATTTTTGGAGCAATAAAGAATTTAATATGAATTAAAAGGCACACAATGGGCAAAATATGTAAAATTTCCCCAATTAAATAATATTAAATTCCAAGGATGTCACAAAATAGAAAATCACATAAGATGAAGGACAAGATAAGCTACATCATGCAATTTTTGGAATTGAAAAATAATGCCAAATGGACACCTAAATATACGTGCAAAGACAGGGACTAAATTGTATTTACAGAAAATAAAATTACTTAAAATTAAACATGCTGACAGGGACTTAAATGCAATTACCTATAATGTTGGGGGTATGTGTGCAAAATGTCCATGGGAACACATGCGCCTCACGTGATGCTCCTGGTAGGGACTGAATTGCAATTTGGAAAAATTGTAGGGGCCTCTGTGCAATTTGCCCAGAATGCACATGAGGGACACGTGAGGTTCTAGGATCTGGAGTCTTCGAAGGCTCGGAGGTTGGCTCGGATGCGCTACAGGCTCGGGCATGCTTCGGGTGCTCCGAGCCTAAGGGTCGGGGAAGAGGCTCGGAGCGGGGCTACGTGGCGGTAGAGGGACCGTTCGATCCAAATGATCTAACAGCCATTGGCTCGCAGCGATGTGGCGAGGCAAGGGTCGTCAGATCAAGGCAATCCAACGGTGGCTGCTAGTCATCTTCTTCGGTCTGCCGCCTCCTGCGGCGGACTTGGCGGGCCTCCCGCATCGAGCTCCTTGCTCTGCCTCCTTCGTTTGAGGTCAGTGAAGCTCGTAGGAGGCTTCTGGAGGTCTCAGATCGATCGTGGGGACATGGCGGAGCTTCTGGAGGTCTCGGGGGAGGCGGAGGCGATCTGGAATCCAACGACGATGAAGCTCGAAGGAGGTCTGGCGAGATGTCCGATCAGTGAAGATACGTGCCTGCAGGGTTAGTTGGTGCCAAAACCAATGGTGCTCGTGATCGTGGGAATGCGTGCAAGTGTGAGTGAGGCCTGGGGCAGAGCGAAGGTGGTCAGGTGATGTTCCTTCGCCGTGGCGGCGGAGCTCTTGGACAGAGGAGGTGTGCCGGGTCGTGGGGTTGATCCGGAGGTACTGCGAAGTTCACAGCTCCAAGAAGGAGCTCGGTGGAGGATCTTGTGAGCGTGGGATTGATCGTAGGAGGCCGGGAAATTAAGAGAAAAACAGAAAAAAAGAAGAACAAGATCAGAGAGGAAAATGGAGGATGTTACCTATGAGTCGAAGCTCGGAGAGGAGCTCCTGGTCTTCGCTCAAGAGCCAGCAACTAGGCCGAGCTCGTGCAGCTTACCGAAGGAGCTGCGGCACGGCGGGGACACCTTGGATCTCACCGAAGAAGATAGGGTCGTGGTCGCTCGATTTCTCGCCTAATTGATCACCAAAAGGAGGATAGGAGCTCAGGGTATCTCTCTGCAGGGGCGGATATGGTTGAAGGTGGAAAAATAATTTGAAAAGATAAAAATATTTTGAAAACTTTATTTGGCAAACAATTTGATGAATAATTTTACAAACATTTACAAACTGTGAAAATAATTTTACAAAATATTTTAAACCTAATTTATTACTTACGCTTAAAGAATTTTGATGTATTTCATTAATTAGCCTTATTATTGAAAATATGAAAGTACGAGTTATGGCTAAAGTATATACATCATATATATGACCCCCAATACTTAGCTTGAGCTATGTCCTCATAGATTAGAAATAAAAAGAAATACACAACTCGTACTAAATATACAAAAGTCTATACTATAATGATAAAAGAATAAAGAATAAGAACTCAATCGTCCCCCTTATTCTTAGAACAATTAATCCTAAGTACAACAAACTATATACATTATGCATGGAGGGTTGAATGTATAGAATAAGAAGTCAACTGTCCTGATCTAGGATATTTGGCATTTTAAAAATACATAAAAATTAGTAAAAATAACCAAAAATGGAGGTATATTTTGGGAAAAAATATTTTATTTTGTAAAATTTTACTATATTTAGCTGTATTTATAAATAGATTGCGTTATGTTATATTGTATATATAGTTATATATAATTAATATTATTATTAGTTATTATAAAACCTTTAAATATATTTTTAAAACCTTTAAATAATAAAAAAGACATTTCTTGTTTGTATTTTCTGATTATATATATTTATACATATTATACATATATACCCTTATTATATACATTATTAGATATAGTTATATATTTATATCTTTATTATATATTAAAAGGAAAAGAAATTAAAAATCAGATGATTATGAAAAAGAACTAAAAAAGGTATAAAATTAATATATATATAATCAAAAATTTAAAACCCACAAAAACATATAGTAAGTAAAGAGAATAGTGTACATTAATATTATTATTTTTTTATAAATAATAATCCTTGCTACACTACGTGTTCCCTGTATTCAACACCTGCTGACAATTTTCTCTAGGTTTTTATTTGGATGAATTATTAACACATGACATCGCAATCCAAAGAAGCGTCAAATAAAAACTATTTATTCTTAAGGAAAAATAAATATAAAAGTGTAGCAAGAGACATTACTATTTAATTTACATGTACATTTAACGGGATCAACCTCAGGGAGGCTAGAAAAATCCCAAGGCTTATTATAATAATTGAAATAAATCAATGCAAAGGATAAAGGCATTCCTAAGTCAAACTATGCTTGGTTTTTGTGTTTTTAGAATTTTCAACTTTTTATATGTTTTTATTCTATTAATATTTTTATTTGATTTTATATTTTTTATAATTTTTTATATTTTTTCATTTTCTAAAAAGATATATTTTTATTTATTTTCAAGAAATAGAATATTAAAAGAAAATAAACAAATGAGATACTATACTCTTTTTAGAATTGTTATCGTTAGCAAATATATAAAGAAAATTGGGAAAAAAATTATTTTTAGGGTTTAAAACTTTTCCTGAAGATTTTATAAATTTTCTAGAATTTTATATTTTTTTGATTTAAATTAGTTGAAATACAGCGAGTAATGCAAATAGATGTTTTTGAATTTTTAAAATAATAAAGAAAGACAAGAATGGATGAAATAAATATAGAATAAAAGATAATTGTTTTATTTTCCAGAAATCCCTTTTATGATTTTTTAAATTTTAATTGAATTTCTAAAGTTTTTTATTGTTTTGCAATTTTTTGGTTTTTATAGAAGATAAAAATATGAAAATTTGTCAAATATTAAAACAAAATAAAATATGCAGACAAGATTTTTTTAGAACTTTTATAAGAGTTTTAAAATTTTATGTTTTTTAATGCAAACAAGACATTTTATGGAGTTTTTGAATTTTAATAAATAATAAAATTGAAGAAAATGCGAAATAAAAATTGTGGATTAAAGATGAATATAACAAGAAATGATATGAATTTTTGTGGAATTTTCAAAAGCATTTTGACAATTTTTATTTAATTTTAAAGAAGCAATATAAATATACTGACTCAGAGGGACTGATATGTAATTAATTAATGTTTACAAACTAAATATCAATAAATAATAAAATGGAGAGGTGAATTATGCAAATTTTCTAATATATCACGTGCACAGGCATGTGTGTCCCGCTGGATTGGACCAAAATGTTAATAAATAAATTCAGGGGCCCATCAATAACTCAAAACATCGAAATGTTTATTGCAAAATTCCCATTACTAACGTGTTGAGCACACTCCATAGTTCAAATGGGACTTGATTATAATTAAAATAAATGCAAGGAATAAAAGTGTGATTGTTCAAATAAAGGAAATACAAACATGTGTCCCTCTGGGGTTTATATTCAAATAAAATAAACAACAAAGGAGCGGTTATGCCATAACATGACGTCCAACGCTGGGTGGCCTTGATGCGCTTCTGCTCTGATCGAACGACTATGGATGAGTCGTGCTTGGATGGTCACGATCAAATCTTGATCCTCAATCAGCGCTCAGTTGTTGGTGATTTATTGAGGGTCCATATCAAATCTGAAGGAGGCATTCTTGATATGATGGCTCCAGATGCCTCGGGGAGAACTGGGATGCATACGATCTTTGACGAACTTCAATTGGGCTACTCTCCTTAGATTAAGCATCACATCTTCTCAAATCTTGTTCAAAATATAGCTTGAGATGTTCCTCATCTGATGTACACCTCAGATCAGCGAGAAAACACCAGATCTAGGATCTGGAAGGTGGTTAAATTATGTTTCTCTAGGAACCTGTTCTAGATCTGATCCATGCTCATCACACGATCCTTGGAGCTCCTTGGACTTGCAAATGGTTGCTTATGGTGGGAGAGGGCTGCATCCAAAGGATTAGGTCCAAAAATACTAAGGAAGGTGACTGGATAGGGACTCCAACGAAGTATGGTCAGACTGGAGTCGAACCCTAGATCTATGAAGCACAATGGACGGGCTGGAGAATAATCGGGCGGAGGTGTTGGTGTGGTCAGAAAGTGGTTTGAATGATTGGAGTTCCTCCGATCTGGAGATCGGAAGTTTAATGTGATTTATGGATCTATGCTAAAACAAGGATTAAATTACAGAATTACAATTGCAAAATTAAAGATTAATTAACTATGATTACCTACGAGTGAAAAGGAGGTGGATTCGGCCTCAATCCACTATGTAAGGTAGATAGTCATGATGCATGGCAGAGCTCTCCGACGGTGTGATTAAATCACGTGATTTAGCTTTCCAAATTCCCTCAAGATCGGATATCAACTCCATTGTCACTAGAGAAAACCTCTCCCACTCGATCGAAGATGTTTAAAGGACCAAAAGATAGATTGATGAGTGGCCAGAGGTGGATGGGGTCCACTTATAGGCAAGTCTCCAATGAGTTTTAAAATTTGAAATGAGCGTTGATCGAGGCGAGTTTGGTGGATCTAAGGAGGTGGCGAGTAAGATGAATGATCGAGAAATAATAATGGAGAAGGAATCGTGGATGGTTACTGTGTGAGGCACGGGGGAAACTAGGTTGAAGTAACGACGATGCGAGGTTAGCATGGGAGGAGGGGCAAAAATGAGGAGTTGACCCGGGTCAACAGACCCGGGTTTGGCCAATCAGGACACACCGCAGATGCGGACAAAATAGGCAACATGACAAAAATACAATAAAATGTTAAATAGTTCAATAAAAATCGAAAATGAATTAATTAAATTAAGTAATGTAAATAAAAAATGCTAACAATAAACTAAAGTTAATTTTAGTGATTTTAAATTAATTAAATAATATAGTTAGAAGGGTCAAAATAAATACATGGTGTTATTTATAAGTATGTATACCTATATACATAGTATTTTGATTTTTAATTAATTAAATAATATAGTTAGAAGGGTCAAAATAAATACATGGTGTTATTTATAAGTATGTATACCTATATACATAGTATTTTGATTTTTAATTAATTAGTTATATTCATACTTGTTGAGACCCCGATTCCCGGGCCGTCAGATCCTCCCATATCCGGACCTCGTTACTCAGCAATAATTTATTCAGTAATCACAACTAACATTCAGAAATAGACTGCAAATAAAATACTCAGAAGAAAGTATTTCAACACTTTTCCATTCACAAAACAAAGTTCACATGATATATTATCCCATTATAACTATTTACATGTACATCAGCCGGTAGGAATACACAGAAAGAATACTAACTACCTTACAAAGGAAAGCTACTGTGGCTAGCTAGATGTCTACTAAGTAAGCTGGCTGGATTACTAAAGTCCTTGCGATGGCTCACCGACACCTGTTGGGTTTTCCATAAATCATAGGATAAAAATTAACGAATGCTAAGTAACGAAGAAGAGAAAAGCAAACAAATGGGTAATTTTTCAAAACTGGTTAGCACAAAAAGTTTCATTCCTTCTCATTAGTTTAAGTCATATTCCTTTTATTCCACATCAGGGATTAGTCTAGGGAATTACCTCACCACTATAAGGACTCTGAAGCTGTGGACACTTCGGGATTGGAGATTGCGTTGATCTTGGTAAGCTTATACCGCCGCATGTGGCCTTAACCAATCCTCCAATACTATCCTGACAATTTCCTTTTCTTTTACTAATCAGGGTCTTAACCCTCAGCCTGGCAAACAAAGGAGCATACCGTCCTCGAGGACTCGGTTGCTTAAAACCTCAGGCTTACATTTAATCATATAACCTAACGGCTTTAAAACATGTTGTCGTGACCCAGCCACTATTGAACCACCCGTGCCTCCACGTGGCACGACCACATCTTCAGTCGTTCAACCCAAATATATTGTCTCATGGTACCATGCGTTGTAAATTATTCATTTCGTACGCACTTATCATAACAGGGCAACTGTGTACCACCTAGGTAGGGAAATGCCAATACGTGTTCCTTCCGACAAACCTACAAGTTGCATGCCCGACTTGTAGTTCTACTCCCAGTCATCCTTAACGTGACTCACGACCCTTTTCAGGATCCAACTCAAAACACATAAATTCCCATGATGTAATTCCTCTATTAAGCCTTAGATTAGCGTAACCATAATTAACGAGTATAGACTTACACATATATTAATTCATATATTTAAATACCCAACTTATGCTCTTTTTAACTTCCAACCCTAACTTTCCAAACCATCGCATCCATACTTCTCAAAGATGGCCGAATTAGGATTCTTCGTAGTGAAGAAAAAAATCAGGAATTTCAACAATCTCATATGACAACCCAACAACAAAAGGAAGGATTTCGTTACCTAATCGAGCTCTCTCTCGTGTATGCAGTACTTTATCGTGTTTCTTTTTTAGAAAGGATAATTTAAGGCTCCTGAAATGATCGAATTTCATTTTCGTATAAAAAATGCTAAGAACGTGTCAAGAACACGAATAACGAACAAAGAACACGAAGAACGTGAAGAACATGAAGAACACGAAGAAAGCCAATAATATATTTTCTCTTGAAATTCAGCAGAGCTTCCCCTTATACGGGGTGATATTTCTAGGAAAATTTTGACAGAGTTTCCCCTTATATCGGGACATATTTCTTGGAAAATTTCGGCAAAGTTTTCCCTTATATCAGGATATTTCAAAATAAAAATGAAAAGAGTTTCCTCTATAAAATCAATCAAGAGGAAAAAAACAGTGAAACTGAAAGAATATAATCAAACTGCAAGCGATGGAGAATCGGTAGACACCACGCGTCTTAAGTGAGTGAATGTGTGATGAATCACAGGGTTTCACTGATGTGCATAGCCGCCCGCACCTAAGTAGGGTATTACACGGATTTCTCCATCAAAATAACTATAAAATTGGAAAAGAAAGAACAATAAGCAATGGAGAATCAGTAGACAACACACGTCTTAGGTGGGTGAATGTGTGACGAATCACAGGGTTCACTGACGTGCATAGCCGCCCGCACCTAAGTAGGGTATTACGCAGATTTCTCCTCGAACCACAACAGGAAACAAATCAGAAAGAAAGATGAATCAAGAACAAAACTTAGAAGAAAAGAGGATGAATTGAAAGCCTAGATTACGAAGCAAACTTAGAGAGGATCATACCTTCCTCCTCCTCATTCTCCCGGCAGCACTTCGCTAGCGCTCTTTCCTCACCTCCCACTCCTCCTCCCGACATCTTAACCCTAGCACTTGGGTGGTAGTAGTTAGTGGAAATTGTAGAGAATGAATGGGTGGGGAGGTATTTATAGGCTCCAGAAAACCACTAACCATGGTTAGGAACAATTGTTTACCCCTTAACCGTAGTTAGTGGCCAATGGTTTTGGCCCATGATTTTGGTCAAAACTTATCCGAAACTTAGGGCTTAAGATAGAACATTCCAGATGATTCTAGATTCACTAATGACGCTTAATTAACACTAATCGTGATTAACTTTCACTAATCTTGATTTAACTTTCACGGTTTACGCTTATCTTTTGCTAACTATTGTTAGTGTTTGCTAATGATCATTAGTGGTTTTCAATTCGTCATTAATTTCTTTGATCACGCTTAATTAGTCTTAATGACAGTCATTATGACGTCTTAACCCTCCTTCTCTTTCTTCCAAAAATCATAACAAATCAAAATGAAGTCGGATTCACATGAAATAAATTATGTTAGTTTTCTCTAGACGTGTCGGATCTTATGATATAGGATCCGAGAGGGACCAAATTCAATGCTTTACAATTATAACAACCTTAAAGAAAGTCTCGTCCTCGAGACTAGAAATGCAGGCATAACAACCTTAAATAGGATTGAAACATAACAACCTTAAAGAGGATGAATAAGATTTCATTTATAATAAAGATATACACAGTACATAGTGCTATCATTCAAGTAAGTATGGGTATTTTCTCTCATTTCCACCTCAGTTTCCCACGTGGCTTCTTCAAACTCTTGGTTGCACCACAACACTTTAACTAGAGGTACCTCTTTGTTTCTTAATTTCTTGATACCCCTATCAAGTATTTGCACAGGTATCTCTTGGTATGTCAAGTCTGGCTCAACATGTAAATCATCATAGCTTATCTTAAGCTATGGATCCCTAACATAATTTCTCAGATTTGATACATGAAAAATATCATGTATTGCCGAAAGATGTGGAGGAAGCGCAAGTCTATAGGCGACTTTTCCATTCCGTTGAATAATTTCAAAAGGACCCACAAACTTGGGTGCTAACTTACCACGCAAGCCAAACCTCTGAACACCCTTCATAGGTGATACTTTGAGAAATACAAAGTCACCTACCTCAAATTCAAGGTCTCTTTGCCTGGTATCACTATAGCTTTTCTGGCGACTCTAGGCAGTTATTAGTCTTTTTCGAGCAAGCTCTACAGCTTCCCATGTCTCCTGGAGTATATCTGAATCATAAAGGTTCTTTATTCTGACCTCTTGCCAACACAAAGGAGTAGTACACCTTCATCCATATAGTGCTTCAAATGGTGCCATGCCAATACTTGTATGGTAACTATTGTTGTAGGTGAATTCTGCAAGAGGCAAATGTTTCAACCATGATACTTTCCATTCTAAGGCACATGCTTGTAACATATCCTCTAAATTCGGAATAGTACGTTCTGATTGACCATCTATTTGTGGATGATATGCTGTGATCAAGCATAGTTGTGTGCCTAAGGCTTTCATGAAGTTCTCCCAATAGTGTGAGGTGAATCGTGAATCTCGATCGGAAACTACTTTCTTTGGGATACCATGGAGGCGGATCACATGTGTAATATATAACTCAGCAAGCTGGCCTGGAGTGAAAGATAGACGTATTGGAATAAAGTGTGCCACCTTGGTCAGACGATCTATTATAACCCATATACTATCCTTACCACCAGTCGTCTGAGGTAAGCCAGTAACGAAGTCCATGGAAATGCTTTCCCATTTCTACTCAGGTATGGGGAGGTGTTGTAACAATCCTTGTGGCTTTTGGTGTGAAGCTTTTACCTGTTGGCAAGTGAAACATGAATTCACAAACTCAACAACATCTTTCTTCATTCCTGACCACCAAAAGTATGAATGAATATCCTTATACATCTTCGTAATTCCTGGATGAATAGATAATCTATAACAATGAGCTTCATGTAAAATGTCTTCCCTCAGTTCAGGTGTATATGGTACACAAACTCTATGATGGTTATATAATATCCCAGCATGTATATGGAATCCCTCTATCTTATTCTGCTCAAGTTGTTGTCTCAAGTCTTTAAGGACTAGATCATCCTCTTGTCCTTTCTTTATTCTATCCCAGATCTCTGGTTTGTATTGGTGAGGAATAGTTATACTATCAGCACTACTATCAAATGATTTCCATTCACTTATCATTGATAGTAAACCCCATAAGTTGATAGCACTCACTAACCCAGGTGAATAAGTTCTTCTGCTAAGGGCATCTGCTACGACATTCCCCTTAATAGGGTGGTAGGAGATAGTGCAATCATAATCTTTCAACAACTCTAACTACCGTCTCTGTCTCATATTGAGCTTCTTTTGATCAAACAGATATTTCAAGCTTTTATGATCAGTGAAGCTTTCAAAAGTAATACCATACAGGTAGTGTCTCCATATCTTTAAAGCCAAAACTACGGCAGCTAATTCAAGGTCATGTGTTGGGTAGTTCTTCTCATGTGTCCTGAGCTATCGTGATGCATACGCAACTACCTTACCATGTTGTATAAGAATCACCCCAAGTCCTTCTTTAGATGTGTCAGTGTATACTGTAAACCCTTCACTCCCGGAGGGTAGAGTAAGGATGGGTGCAGATGTTATGCATTCTTTCAGTGTTTGGAAACTAGTTTTGCATGCATCGGACCATATGAATGGAACTTCCTTCTGGGTCAACCTAGTCATTGGCAATGGTATTAGTGAAAAGTCCTTCACAAATCTTCTATAATATTCAGCTAATCCCAGAAAATATCGTATTTCTGTGACAGTCTTCGGAAGTTCCCAACTCATCACCGCACTAACCGTTGTAGGATCAACTGATATACCATCCCTATAAATAACATGGCCTAAGAAAGATACTTCAGATAGCCAGAAGTCACATTTGTTATATTTAACATACAATTTGTTCTTCCTTAGAGTTTTAAGTGCATGCCTGAGATGGTGTTCATGCAGATAGTTATCCTTTGAGTAAATAAGCACATCATCAATAAAGACTACTACAAAGTGATATAAGAACTCCTTGAATACTCTATTCATGAGATCCATGAAGGCTGCTGGGGCATTTATCAGTCCAAAAGGCATAACTAAGAATTTATAATGCCCATATCTAGTTCGAAAAGCTGTCTTAGGAATATCTGTATCTTTAATTTCAACTGATGGTATCCAGATCTTAAATCAATCTTGGAATACACAATTGAACCCTGTAACTGATCAAAGAGATCATCTAATCTTGGCAGAGGATACTTGTTCTTTACGGTCTTCTTGTTTAGTTGTCTATAGTCAATGCACAACCGCATTGACCCATCCTTTTTTCCAGACAAATAAGACAGGAGCACCCCATGGTGAAGTACTAAGACGAATGAATCCTTTATCTAATATTTCTTACAATTGTACCTTTAACTCTCGTAACTCAGCTGGTGCCATCCTATACGGAGGGATAGAGATAGACTGAGTATCAGGTATGAGAGAGATTTCAAATTCAATCTCTTGCTCAGGTGGTAATCCAGGTAGTTCCTCTGGAAATACATCAGGAAAGTCGCACACTATAGGTATATCTTCCATCATTCTGTCTGACCTTGATGTAGTGGTTACATAAGCTAAATAGCCTTGGCACCAATGAACTGAAACTCTATCTAGTTAGGAAGGTGAAATGTTACTTTCTTCTGAAAATAGTCAAGACATGCATGATGCCTTTCTAGCCAATCCATTCCTATGATAAGATCAAAGTCATCCATTTCTATTAGTAGTAGTGAAACAAGTAACTGATGTCCCGCTATCAGTACTATACAATTATGCAGGATTTCTCGGATTATAAATACTTGTCCTCCTAGTCCCTTGATCAGATAGGACTGTTGTACTTCTACTGGTATCTTATCCAAAGTGGGTACTAACCGTCGAGCAATAAATGAATGTGAAGCACCAGAATCAAATAAGGCATGTACTGAAAAGCCATGAATAGTAACGGTACCTCATACAACCGTTCCTGAGTTGTAGGCTCGTTCCTTAGTAATTGCATTGAGCTGGCCATTAGGAATAGGCAAGCTAGAACCTGCAACACTTTGTGGTGGTTGCTGTGTAGGAGACACTCCTTGTGAGCCACGACCTCTACCATGTCTTCCCCCGTGTGTTGCTCCATTGCTCGAGGTGGATGTTATACTGTAAATTCGTGTTGGTTTAAATCCTGAACCTCTCAACTTCGGACAATCTTTCTTGATGTGGCCTTCCTGATGACAGTAAAAACACACACGTGCTCCTGTTTAAGCTGAATACCCAGCCACAGAGGTGCTAGCTCCTACTGCTGAGTTGCAAGGATATAGTGGAGGTCTAGAGAAACCCCTTCTTCCAGATAATTCATGGCTCAAAGTCTGTGGCGAGCTTATATTAGACCCGACTGGATGATAACGATTGTCTCTTCGGTTATAATTCACCTTACATTTGGATGGTCCACCAGTCAAGTGGAAGCTTCTTCTTTGGCGGTTTTCATCCCTCTCCATCTCAATACGAGATGCGATGTCCATGGCTTTATCTACAGTGGTGGCTATAAAACCTGCAAGCTTCTCTCTCAAATCTCCTTGAAGACCGCTAACAAATTTGGTAAGACACTCTTGTGGTGAATCTTTTAAAGCTGGGGAGTAACGTAGCAGCTCCGTAAAGTAAATATGATAATCTCATACATTCTTGGATCCTTGGATCAAAGAAGCTAACTCCCTCCTCTTCAATTCTCCCCAATGGGAGGGACATTAGTGAGCTCAGAACCTTTCTTCAAAAATATCCCATGGAACATGATCTACTAATTTCTTGGAAATGGCTCTCCACCATCGTCTTTCATAGTCTGCTAAGGAGTAATCAGCAAAGTGCACCCAAGTATCTGCTAGTGCGTGTATTATTCTCAACATCCTGCTGATGAATCTACGTTTCATCGTCTTTATCTATCTTTTTGGCCTCAAAAACCCTAGTAAATACATGTAAATAGGCTTAATTTAGGCTTTTTATCATCCATGCATTATTGTGTAAATAGTGTATAAAATGCGGTTTTTAAAGCCAAAATTATAGAATAAAGAAAAGAAAGAAAAAAGAATAAAATATTGTAAATATTTTATGACCCAAAACCCAAGACCTAGGCATCTCAATGGCTAGGTCGACAAAGAATAAAGTAGAGGGAGATAAGGGCCAAGAATCCAATAAAAATTCCTTTTATTTTATTCATTCTTTATTTATTTTGAGACCTGTTTTTAATTCCACTTTTTATACTTCAAATAAAGAAACTTTATACATGAAATTTGTAGATAATTAAATAAATAAAAATACAAAATTAATTTCATATAAAAATAATGTACAGATCAAAAGTTATGCTCTGAATAAGATTCCAAAATCCCAACTTCCCAGACCTGTATCTCTCAAATAAAAACTAGAAATGCATCAAAATCACCTTTAATTGTATATAATTTCTATTTAATGAAGGTGGTTTCATATTTTTTGGAGTTATGGTTTGAAAGTTGAGTTTTGGACCTCTATTGTATAACTATACTGATTAAAATATTCATTTTATTTAGTATTCATTATTTTTATTATTTCATATTTTTATTATTTCATATATATTATATGTACATATTAAAACTGGAATAAAATGATAAATAAAACATTAAAAATAAAATTCTTGTATAAAATACATAGATAAATTACCAATTTACAGTGTTAGAACCACATTTTTGACGTTTTCGCCAATCTTTGGAGGACGCATCGTGCTTCTTTTCACGATGAAGTCTTCTTGACTTTTTCTCCTCTTATATCCACCATATAAGCCCATGGTATATATTGAGGATTGGATCATGGATTCGTCCTATTATCTTCGATCTTTGGAGCATGTTCATCACGTTGTCTGACCCCCCTCTGCTGTGCGTCAAAACATTAGTTTTTGTCCACTTTCTCGAATTTTTATAGGCCGATTCTTTCACCGAATTGCTGAGCTTCCATCTTGACTTTTGCCCCCCCCCCATACATCCAACATACACACCCACTCATTACTTAGAGGGTTGAGTTGTCTATTCTATAGATACAAACCAATCTTCTTGCCACCTCACTAACTCTCTAACTGGCTTCTGCCACTCCTGTCAGAACCTTGTTTTTGTCTATTTTCTCAGATTTTTCAAGGCCGATTCTTTCACCCAATCGCTACGCTTCCTTCACAACTTTTTCTCCTTGAAGTGCCCTCATACACGCCCAGAGGTTGTTAGGAGGATTGGATCAACGATTCGCTTGATATTCATCGTTCTTTGGAGCCGCCCACCTCACATGTACAAAACACCCCATCTTCCTCCCATTCGTTTTTTGAACCCTCTTGGACCCATTTTAGCCACCCTTCTTGGAGCTCAAGATAGAGTGAAGTGACAGTGAGCTCTCCAGCTCCTCGGAGGCGTAGCTAGGCGAGTCGAAGGGTGGCTCCACCCCCACCTCCGGCCACCGGTCGTCGAGGTTCCATCTTCCTGGTGTCTAGGCCAGTCGAGGTCATTTTTTTGCTGGTTTTCTTGCTCTTTATTTACTTGTAGATCATAGATTTATGCTAGCATTTTGTTTACTTGCTTTTTAGTCACTTAATCACTCAGTTTACCCCTCGTCGGAGCAAGCTCCGGCGAGCTTCCTACCCATCATTTTGACTTCAATTCATTCTCCTCGATGCGGATCACATCTCACCGCTGCCATCCTCCGCTATTCTACGTATCCTCATACACAACCCCCTCCATCTTCGACCACATATGGTGGTCGGAGCACATCCTTCTTCCCTCACCAAATCGAAGGAAAACTCATTCATATCCCATTTTTTGTGTACCTAACATCTTGGTCGAGTTTTGTACTCGAGCCCTTCTTCTAATTGCAGGTACATCAGAGCACCTTCACGCACATCCCCTTATTGTCCAAGAGCAACTTGACGCCACCTGGATTTATGGGATATTTTGAAATCATGTCCCCGTGTTTTTGGCATATTTCGGAAAGTTTTCGAGTACATTATTGAACTGCAGTTTCGTATTTACTTTTTCATCTATACCCCTGCACTCAAATGGTTATAACTCATTCGTCTGAACTCGGTTTTTTGTGAGATTCTTTTGTTAGAAAGCTGTTTAAGAGTTCTACATCATATCCAAATTTAAAAATTTTCTGGTGTATGAACTATTTATGGCGAATTTATGAACTCAGAGTATTGATTGGGCTTGCTTTGTTGATAACGCTTTGAATACTCAATATCACTTGCTCATTTTTTGATATGTTGTAGGAATTAGTAGGGCCGAATTTGTTTGCAAATTTCAACAAAGATATTGCGGTTTATGTCCTGTAGAATTTCTACAATATTTTGAGTCATTGATTTATTTCTAGAGCACCGTTTATCTATTTGAAAATCTAAAAATATGTCCGTGTGCCCCTGAGTTTGTTCTACAATCAGTGATTTTAGTTTTATTTTTATCCTCTTCTTTGATTAGTCAAAAAAATCAAAAACATCATTTCTACCTTTAGGCAGTCTTTTATCTTTAATATATTCATTACTTTTTGAAAAACTCCAAAAAAATTATATTTTATTTTTCTCTATGCTTTAACTTCAGACCAAAAATCATTAAAAATTTCAAAAGGAAACCCCTAAAAAAATCAAAAGAAATATTTAGAATAAACATTGAGCAACCTAACCCAAGGGAGGGCTCAGCATGGGCCTGACCGCATAAAGCCAAAGTAGAGGGAGATAGGGGCTCATGTGTGTAAATATATGTAAATAAAATAAAAGTATTTTCCTCACAAAAATAGACTCAAATTGACTTATAAATACTTGTATATATTTATAAATATAAAAACAAGATAAAAATAGAAAAAAATTAAAAAGAAAACAAAAACATCACTTTCACCATGTATATAGTCCACTCATATATATATTTATTTAGCTTTGTAAATAAATAAAATCAATCTCTAAAAAATTTGTAAATATTCTATATTATATGGTGCAAATAAATAAAATAAATTAAAACAAAAACAAAATAAAAATAACAAAATTAAAAACCTAAAAATACTTTGTGAATATACCAAGTATATAAATGTACATATGCATTTATTTCACCTATGTATATAAATAATAAAAATAAAATAAAAATATCTTTTTATTCCTTATTTTATGATATAAATAAATAAAATATAAAATGGGAATGAAATTGTATAAAAATAACAACTAAAAATCAAAATTAAAAACCCTAGATATTGTATATATACCTATATATATCCCTACTATGTACATACCTTATTTTTACTTTGAAAAATTAATTAAAAATCACAAAAAAATAGAAAAAATTAAAACAAAAATATTTTGTGTTTTGACTTTTTAATAAATCGGCCATCTACTATTTATAAATGATTTTACAAATCTTTTCCAGGTGGCAGCTTCCTATTGGCCCTGGGGATTGTTGACCGCCCGGTCAACTCCCCCCCCCCCCCAGGACCATTTCTCACGGGTCCTTAGCAGGTAACCCGTCTTCTCGGATTTTTCCCGTGTAAACCCGATCATGCCTCGCCTAAACCCCGGGTCCGACTCGTTAATGATGCATCCGAGACCCTCGCCGGAGCCACCATCTCGGGATCCGCGCGCTCCATTGCCCTACCCACGCTCGTCTTCCCGGACCCTCCACCATATATAATCCGAGCTCCGCCACCTCCATTCCCATCTTTGGCCATTCGTTCCACCCCCAGTGAGCTCCAGTGCGTGCGTGAGAGTGACAGCTCACTCCAGGTGCTGTCGAAGCGAGGAGGGAGTGGGAGCCCATTGATCCGGCGAGTATCACCGCAGTGCTCCGCCCTGAGCTGGAGCTCCAGCCTCGGACGTCGGCGCTCCGTGAGGCGAAGACCCAGAGCTGCGCAAGCTCGCCTACAGCCTATTCAGCCACCCAGGTAGACCCTTAGCCTTTTCCTTTTCGCTAATTTTAGGTTACCCCCATTTCGCTCCGTCGCCGTTCATCTCCGATTCCGGCCACCCCCGCCTTTCGTTCGACCATCAAGCTTCGCCATAGCCTTCGCCTTCCTCCCGCGCACCTTCTCCATACCTCCATCCAACCCAGCTCGCACAGGAGCTAGGGTTCGAGCTCCTCCGTCCCCACCTTCGCCGGAGCTCGCCCATCTCGACCCTCCGATCATCTTCACCCCGCCTAACCGGGTCGAGGCAGTTTGCCCTCGACCCGCGAGTCTTCTGGTCTATTTTGCAGGTACATCCAAGCCCATCTTAGGGCTTGGACCATACGGGCCAGGAGTTCCACCTCCGCCGACCTCGCTGGAGCCCTCCAGGGCTCGGTTGGGTCATCGGAGGGCACCATCAGCTGCGGAGCGTCATCGCGGAGCTTCTCCGATCCTCAAGAGCAGCAGGGGAGGATCTCAGCACGTACGTCGGGCCGGCGAAGCTCGCCGGCCAACTGTTCTTCCAGCATCTCCCCCGACCGTCCGATCAGCCTCAGACCTCCAGTTCGCATCTCGACCGTCCACCTGAGGAGGTTCCGTCACCGTCAGATCCTTGGAGAGACGATCTGGACCGCCCGATGCGCGAGGCGTAGCAGCGACGCATCTCCACCGCCAGATCTTCCACGTGGCTACGTCCCCGTCGTCCGATCACCGCAAGGAGTCCAGCCCTGGAGAGCCACCCGCATCTGGACCGTTGATCCACCACGTGGCGATCATCCAGCGGCCCGCATTAATAAAGGGTAAATTACCCTTAGGCCCTCCTGTTTCTCTTATTTCGCATTTAGTCCTGTAATTATTTAGTATAATGTTTAGTTTTTGGTAAAATTGCATAGAGGACCCTACACTTTCTTTACTTCGCATATATGCCCCTGTGTGTTATGTAGCACGTGCTTCGACACGTGATTTTCTGGTGTATTTGCATTTTATACCCTGTAGTTCTGGATGTTATGGATTGAATGAATACTTTTTGGATATTGCATTTATACCCCTGTGCGTATTTTAATTGTGCATGTGCGCTTTTTAGTGGGATACTTGAAGACTACCCCCTGGACTTTTGGTACCTGTTACCAAATAGTCCTCGGAAGTAGTTTTTATTACATTTAGGTCCTTGAGTGCCCCAGGCACGCGCGTCGCGCGAGTTTACCTGGGAATTTTGCACCAGGACCCCAGGACTTCGGGTATTTGCACTTAGGTCCCTGTGCACAATACCCTCTTTCTATTTTTAAATAAAATAGCAAATCATCTCCAAATCCAACGAAAATTGGACACATGGCTCCTGCCATAGTGTAAAATTTTCGAGGATTTTTGGAGACATTTTTGTTTTGTTTTTATATTTTTAAAAATTCAAAAACATCTATTTTTGTTACTGTCTGACTTTAAAAATCCCAAAAAAATATTAAAACTCATTTAAAAATTACAATAAAACTACTTACTGTTTTTCTTTGCTTGCTTGATTTTCTAGACAATTTTGGCTATTTTTCATTATCTAAAACACCTAAAAATTGAAAAACACTTAAAATCTTATAAAAATTCTAATAAATAAATTAAAAATCCAAAAATAATAATCTAGGTGCCCAATTTTTTTGTTTTTATTCTCTATACAGGAAAAATACCTCCAGTCTTATTGGGGGCTCTTAGATATTTTATCTAAGCCCCTTAAGCTTGGCTGAACAGTACCTACAGTTTATGACTTTGTTTCTTTTTTAGAAAATTAAATAAACATCAGAAAAATCCCAAAAATTCACTAAAAACAGTAAAAATTATAAAACACACAAAAATATTTTTATTTGAATTTTTGGTTGAATTTTAGTGTATTAAATAAATTGTTGAAGTGCCTTGTTTTCTTGTTTTCATCACTTTCTTAATATCTTAAAAATCCAAAAAAATATAAAAAGAATTAAAAACCACCAAAAATACCCTTTTATTTCTTTTTCCTTTCTTCTTGACTACTTCGTAGGCCGCGAGGCCAATTCGTGCTCCTTGTGTTCTACCCTGGTCGCTATACCAGGTTAAATTAATAGCAAGACCGCTATCGTGCTTTCGAGTTGATTTTGTTTGGTGGTCTATTTTTTTCTTGATCGAGCTATCCTGATCGCTTGGGTCGCAACGACCGTTTAGATACCTTTACCTGAGTAGTCGGATTTTCGCTCATCAATATCTGGATTATCACCTGACACACAACCTTTTGTGGTCAACGAACAGTTGCTGAAGCTGTACCTAGAGCACGATACATTCTTGTCTGTTTAGATTCTATTCGAGTGGTGTTTCAGGAAGAACTTATAGATACAGAAGGATCAGATACCTAAGCTCCAAAATTCCATAAAAAAATCTTTTATTCTTTTCTTCTTTTCCTTTTCTCATTTCTAATTCTTCCAAAAAGTGCTCATCCCTTTCATCATTGCTATACTTAGGACATACTTTGTCCCGAGTATAGGGCGATGGGTACCTCGAGTTGTTCATTCTTTGATCACTTTCCTATCTCTTAAACTCTTGGTATTATATCTATAGTTAGGTATATTTTACCCTAAGTATATGGGGAGATGGTCAACTTCTCATTCTTTTTTATTTAGTTGTTGTAGTATAGGCTTTTCTATATTTAGTATGAGTTATGGCTTTCTTTTTTTCTCTCTGATCTATGAGGACATAATGGTAATCTTGATTCTATGTTGATGTTTAAATTCAGGTAGAGGATAGTGACATTAACCTGAGAGTGTAAAAAGAGAAGATAAATTCAAATCTTTTTGTACCAAGGTGAGTGATCCAAAACATATTTTCTATGAAAAATATTTAGTTTTCACTTAATTTTATAGCTGAGATTTTAGAAGTTCTTTGTAGTGATTAAATTATGTGTGTACTTACAGATTTCTATTTATGCCCTCTAATTTTAAGTATATGTTCTATTTCAGAATTTAGGGAGGTAGTATTAGTAATCCAAATGTGCTATTTGTTTGGTTGTGCAAGATATAATGTGTATATGCAAGGTATAAAATTTAAGATTTACAAGTGGAAATTATTAAAAGTAGCATATATGTTTTGAAAATTCGCACAATAGCTCAACCTAGAAGAACAATCCTGAACATGTATGAAGGCTTTGGGACCCCACATCGTATACACATAGGCTTCGAGTTGTATGCGAGGCGTTTCCGACCTTTGAGGTATGTTGATTGAATTGGATGAGGTTCCTAGCGTTCGGTCTTGGAGGGCTTGCGGTGTCCTACAAGTCAGATCCGACAATTGTCGTATCAATTGTTATCATGGTACTCGGAACTCAAACAATCCTCTCAGAGAAACAACCAACCCACAATATGGAGAACAATAAAGAAATGGAGGGTGAAATTTATTACACTCTACATAAGATGTGTATATCAACAAGTGTAGGGGTTGAACCACTGAGAGCAAAATGGATATGTATAATCGTTGTTATTTAATAAAAAATAATAATAATAATTTTTGTACTTTTTCTTCTATTTTTGTTTTTTTGTGAGTTTTAAATTATATTAATTTTTATGTATTTTATTGTTATTTTTTATTATTTTTAGTTATTATTAATTTTAATTTTCTAAAATTTTAGTTTCTTTCTATTTTAAAGATATAATATATATATCTATATATTTCTATATATAATAATACCAATAATATGGATATTATAAATAATACATAAGATATATAATAAATAAATGGAAATATATACAAGAAGAATCCTTTCTTTTTTTCCAAAAATTTGAATATATATTAGGTATTTATAATTAATAATAATATAAAATATATAGGTAATATAAGATATATATATATATATTCTATATATGATCCTAGAATTTTAAATATATGTGAATATAAGTAGAATTTAGAAAATGAAATATTTTTGTGTTTTTAATATTTTTCTTTATTTTTTTGTTTTTTATTTAAATTTTGTTAATTTTTATGTATTTTTAATGTATTTAATATATCAAAATAGTGAGCATTATAAATAGGCTGGATGGTTTTGGGTTTTAAAAATAGAAATTGAGTTCAAAATTTCCCAAAATTATTTTTAATACATACTATATAATATAAATAAAAATATACAATAGAAATTTTTTTTTTGGAATTTTACAGAATTGTTTTATAATCTTTGAGTTTTTTTAGGATTTTGTAATTTTTAGTATTTTCTTTTATTTTTTGTAATTTTTGGTCTGGAGTAAGAATATATAATAATATGTACAACATAATTACTTATATTTTTAAAAGGTGGTTTTCTATTTTTTGGGTTTTTATATGCAAACAGGGGATAAATAGCTCCTACTGTATTTTTTAGTAAATGGAAAAATATTATAAATGCCTTAATAAAAATATGACTGTGAACAAGCACAATTTAAGGCATCTATAGAAATTATCCCATAATTTATGAGGTACATGAGCTAATTAATGAAAATAAAAGAACAAGAAATGAAATGCAATGTTGGTAGTGGTATTTTTGCAATAAAAAGTCTGAGGGCTCATCGTGCAAATTTTCCCAAAATATAATACTCATTTTATAATTTTAAACTAAATACCAATAAACAAAAGCCGTGAGGGCTTTGTTACAATATTCATAATGCCACATGTTGAGCAACACGTGAGGACGCAGGAATTAGGATGCAATATTCAAGAAGTACATGGTCCTATGCAATTTTTGTAAAAGTATTTAAGCATAATTTAATAGTTACACGACTAAAATGCAATAAAAATGGAGGTGGTTTCTTTATAAACTACCCCATAAGGTGCTCGATCGGATGGCGTAGGGAGCTCCATGTGGCGCACTTAGAGCCGATAAATGACTTTTAACGCATACCGCTTCTCCTAATACTGGACGACCCAAATTAGATCTAGGTCGCATCTTCGATTCGACGACGGTGAAGGCATCAGGAAGAACATCAAGAACACGGGAGGAGGCCCTCTTGAATCGCCGATATCTTTGATCTCTGGTCTCCTCCTTCTCCTCCGATAAGCACCTTAGCCTCCTAAGACTTGGTTGCATCTGCATGAAGGCTCAAATGGGTCTATGCCCCCATCGATAGAGGCTTGGAGCTCGAATGTACTTGAAGGTGATAAAATAAAGATTCATCAAGGTCGTCTATGCTTATGACAGTAAGATAATGACCTAGGTTAAGTTCTCTTGCCTAGGAAATAAGCATGTAAGGCTAATGGATGAGTAACATCACCCTGACAGTATGGTTCATGGATTACATAAGTTTCAATGGAAATGGTCATGCATATTTATGCTCATATGAACTGAAAATATATTATTCTTTGGAGAAAAAGAAACTTGCTCATGATGTTTTTTTTATTCAAGCAGATTACTTTTGTCGCAGTTTATCATTTTATAATCTTTACTTAGAAAATTCATACGCACATTACGAAACTTATATTTAAATGGTAGTTTTCCAAATATGTTCCATTTACTTTTGTTATGTGGGAATATCGTACTTTCATTTTAAGGTTTGGCCCATTTTTCGAGTATAAATACTTTATGCGGGGTTAAACTCACCACTCTATTGCTTAATATTTTAATTTACACATTCTAGATTAAGAATTGTAGAAGGCTTGAGATATCATGTGCTTAGCTGGGGGTTGCTACCATCACAACATTTTGACTCTTTTGATGATTTTTTATTTCGAAGCCCATGTTATATATAATAGAATACTTGAAAATATTTTGGTAAAATGAATAATGAAACATCTGAGACAGTGTGGTGATTTTTTGTTATGTATACAGATCGGTTGGTTATGATGTTTTGGGTATTATATATATATATATATATATATATATATATATATATAGAGAGAGAGAGAGAGAGAGAGAGAGAGAAGGGAACCTACACCCAGGGGTGTAGGTAACTACCTACACCCGACTCATTTTTTCATAGATTTTTTATTTTTTTGAAATGAAATCTTGGGGGAATTAGATCAAAATGTACCACCATGGTGTCATTCAAAATTCAACTTAATTCGAGACTCCTATCATCTTCATCAAGACTATCAAATTTTAACGGTCTCAGAATTACTGAAATTGTCCCCTTCTAGATGAATGTGTTAGGAATGTTTGTTTTCCATGAAACTTGAAACACATATTCCTCTCAATATATTAGAAAATTCCCCTAAGGTTTCATTCAAAAAAACTCAAAAATCATGCAAAAAAAAGGCCGGGTGTAGGTAGTTACCTACACCCTGGGCTTAGGCTCGTCTCGGCTAGAGGGACGGATTGTTACAATCATATTTTCAAAATAAAATTGCCTTTAATCTTAAAAAACTATAAAAAGTGTAAAGTGTTTTTTTTAAATCATTCATACAATTTTAAAATCAGATTTTTTTACAAAAATATTTCCATTTTCACATCTCAGCCGTTTGCATTCGCATCTTAGGAAAAGTTATTGGATTCTGAACTCAATTAGGAATGGAAATCGATATGCATGCTTGACTTGATATCAATCAACTATATTTAAAAGGAACTTCACTAAGAGATTGAATTTTAGAAACTTTAGGTCCTTGGCTTGATTCTCCGAGTTCCATGAGATGGTTGTCAGTCCTGGGCCCTTGGTGTCTAAGTAAATTGCCTAACATCATAAGTTTAACTCTTAAAAAGTGAGCTACTCTGGACTCATTGACATCACACTTATCTCTACTTGAATTAGGTGTTGAAAGAGGCGATCTGCAGCATGATGCTTTGTTAGGGGTGGTACACTGCAAGAAAATTGACCTATGGTAACGAAAAATTTAATATTTGTTGCCATATATTATGCAGTTAAATATATAATAACGAATATTATTTGCCGCTTACTTCTTCAAATTCACAACAAAAATGATATTCATTGTTATGTTCCTCACAACAAATCATATAATAATGATTATTCGTTGACTTTTTCTTCTAATCATTTCTAAATTTAGCAACAATAAGTGTGAATTTTAATGAATAAGTCAACGGAAAAAATGTTATTATATGGACCTTTAACAATGAATATGGCATTCGTTGCTAATTGCGAGTGCAAAAGATTATTTGGCAATGAACAATATTCATTGATATATCTTTAACATCGTACGATATGGCAACGGATATTTAAATTATTTGTTATCTTAAGTCCGATTTCTTGTGGTAAACGACCAAGACTTAGGAACTTACAAAATCGGTGTGTGACATACTTTCTCAGATTGCATGGATATCTAAAGACTATAGCAGTGAGGTGAATCAAATCTTCGAATGAGGAATAGCCTTTTAGCACTTAGCCGTTTAGTCGAGTTGGGGACCAATGAAATCATTTCATATTGTATTACTATAAATATAATAGGTTGTCATTATTAACAAGAAAACATACAAATTAAAAAAAATAAAATATAGCATTTCATACCTAAAAAATAGTTTTTAATTTGTATTTTGAATTCTAAATATTTATGAAAAAAGATTCTAATTTTTCAGAAAGGTCTAGACTTTGAGTTTTTTATTTTGAAACTTGTTTTTATGTGTTTCTTTGATTCTTAATTTTTTCGGTCTTTCTCTTTTGTAATTGTTCTAGGTGGACCTTGTTACCAATCACTTACTCTCTATCTAGTCAACCTATTTTGAATACTCCTCTTCCGTTGGTCCATACCCCTCTACCTAATCTCTCTCCCTTCTTTTGGAATGTTGACCATTAGTCAACTTTTCTTCTTCTTCCTCTCTCATCCCTCTTCCATGAAACAACCCAACCATCCCCCTGCCATCTGTGCTTGCGATGCCGTCCACACTGATGACCATGAACTCTAGCACCATGTTGACCACCTCCTTGATCAGACCACCGCTCCACCAAATAGAAGGAACCTATACACCTTACTTTCAAAACATCACATGTTATACCACATATTTCTCTAGGCCCTCGGACCTCGTTGCTGGTATGACATGACCAGTAAAGCCATGGGTCGATTAATGATGAGTCTCTATGGTTTGCATGATCCGGGTGGGTCTGGCAACCCGCATCATAACTCGCCACATTCAAGCTTCCTCCAATCGACCACATGACATGCAAAAGATAAAGAAAATACCATCTTGAAATCTATGTGCCCTATATCAAACCTATGTTAATTAAACATTTAAAGTGAATCATAATTATCATAGTTAATTAAATATTACTTATTTGTTACAACTTCTATTAAACGACTTATACAAACTTATACTTGATGTCATTTACTAATATTATTAATCAGTATATATTCTAAATAGACTACATTGATTAGTATCAATTCCCCCAACAACTGGACTAGCATTGCACTATGCAAGAAAGAAGAGTGCTTGTGTTTCTAGAGAGCTCAACCTCCATTCTTCCTCCAGAGAATCGTGGGTGTTAGGAACCCCGCATCCATCGAAAACAAACTTGAGAGCTACTCTCTCCCAGGACATACACTGGATAAAAACCTGGGGCATTCCATGGTTCTGTTCGGTGGATATGTTGGCCCTAATATCTTCTTATTTACTGATTGAGGGTTGGAGTTTGTACTCACCGAGGTTCTCCCTATGATCTCCTCACCAAATTGAATATTCGCAAAATGTAAGAGTAGTTTTAAGCTGTAAATTTTCATTAATTTGAATCCTACAGAGACTCTTAAATCCAACAGAACCCGCTCTCTCTGTAATTTCTCTTCTTGCATTCGGTGCTCGGGCATAGATCACATGCACATATCTGGGAAGACAACGACGCAACAGCTGTGCTCCTAAATAATTTGCGTATTGCTCCAACCACTGCCTTCCCTTCAATTATCTAATCTTTTATTAGTGGATAATCACTGACAGCTACACGGAGTGGAGCCAAAAACAACGGGGTACGTACCCTTTTCCGCCTCCCTCTCTACCAATGCTGTGACTCGCCTCCAACCACGACACCCCCATACCCACCTAATTTCCCTTATTTCTCGATTAAATCTATACCATTGATCATCGCATCCATGGATCACATTGTAGAGGTGCCTTCAATTCTAATCTGCCAGAATCTGTTTAATTGACGAGGATGGATCCTCTATTGTAGCTGCTCTTATGGTAATGTAGGAGATTAGTTGAATGAGGATCGGACGACCCTTCAGTGGGCTGAAGATGATTAGCACACATCTCGAGATCATCCAATCGTCATCAATGAATCCCCTCTTACGTTACAGCAGGTGTTGCAACAGCAGATGCTAAGATCAATTAGAGGACACTAAGTACGATGTAATCACAGACTGTAAACACCGAAGTTGGCCGTTAAGATTAATCCCTGATGTGTACGTCGCAACTAAAATATTGAAACAATTATACCTCATCTCCACCCCAAACCACCAGCCAGCTCATGCCCGCACTCTCAAGTCCCACCACCTCCCAACATAAAATTCCTACCATCCTCACTCCCTAGAGCACTCAAATCCATCAATGGCATCTGCCATACCATCGATAGCCATCCTCATCGCCGTCGTCGCATTACTGGCCGTCCATTCCCATGGAGCTGCCAAGGACCCTCCTGTTGCACCGGGGCCGTCGGGGGAGGTTGCACCAGGGCCGACTCCCGCCCCGCTCAACTTGACTTTGATCTTAGAGAAGGGCTCGCAATTTACAACACTCCTCCGCCTGCTTAAGGAGACTCAGATCGGGGAACAGATCGATAGCCAGCTAAACAACTCGTTTGTTGGGCTTACGCTCTTCGCGCCGACCGATAATGCCTTCAACAGCCTGAAACCCGGGACTCTTAATAGTCTTACTTCGCAGCAGCAAGTAGCTCTGATTCTCTACCATGTCCTACCGAGGTATGTAACATTGTTAATATAGATAAGACTATGATTATGTTTGCGTAGAGACCTTGAATTTGAGATCTCTTTTTTTGAATTTTATGAATGGATATTTTGAGATCTAGGTGAACATCCACATTCCGTCTAATCTCCCCCTCATGCAATGAGTGGAATCGATAAGTTGTAACGTAATCAAAATAATAATCGGTCAAAATATGTAGATCTCTATTATCTCATACTTCAATAACTATTTCAAAGCATTGTGATATGAGACAAATGAGCAACAAGCTGCGCCGCTAGTTCTTTTTGGATTGTAAAACCGGTCCTTCTAAATACTATATCCATAAAATTAGGAACCATAACATTACTGCTCAGGACTTTTTAGACCCTCTTCAAAATTTCAACAACTTATGATGCTAGGAATCCAAAAGTATTAAAACCAAAAGGGATGAAGACATGTTGATTCTCCAAGCACGCTTTTTCGTGCTTCGCCACTTTTGCTGAAGCAGCATTGAGGGCAGTGTGCCCCGCTGTAAATGTCCCACTCTTCAATCCCACCAAAGGAGACACTCTTGTCAAATCTACACAGGCATGTTTCCCTCCAACCCATCCAAAAATCGGAATATCAGCAGGTCTAAGAGTGGATCTTCCCTGTTGCGGATCAGTTAAAAAGTTCACAGACACATTTTTCTTAGCAGCAACACCAGCACACCTAAGTACATCAAATATAACATCTCTAACAAGATCGTGTCTGTATTTAAACCTTAAAGCTCCCTGCAATGAATTGCATGATCCTCAAAAGTGTCTAAGCATGCCTTACGACAAAATGACTTTCTCATAAAATGTAACAGAATGAACAGCCTCGGAGGCGGAAGTGTGATGCTATAAAATTGCATCACCGAGTCGTTAACGATTCATGTAATCAATGGATAATAAAAAATATTTTTCTCATAAAATCTATAACAAGTTATTTTACTTATTGGTTTTTTGCATACCTACATTTATCGGACTTGTTATAACGAAACACTTGATTATTAACGACTAATGTAGTTTTTATGAGAAAGACATTTTTTTTACGATTATTGATTATTATGAATGAAACTGTAATGGTTTCGTAGTGCGATTTAATGTTGCATGCTTCCGTCACCGTTCAGCTCATTTTACTACAAATGGAATCAGAGCCATTTCAAGTAAAAACATGGTTGATTGAGCATATATAATCATGCGATGAATTTATCGAGAATTCTGAAATATCCATATACCTACTAGAAGAACGGATATATTATTTTAGTGCTTGATTTTTTTTTCAAGTTACAAATTTTGAATTGTAATAATGGAACTCTTAATTATGGAGGGTGATTATGGGTTTTATGAAAAAGATATTTTTTCTTACTAACTGATTATCACGAATGAATCGATAACGGCTGCAATTTTATAATAAGCCGTTCCGGTACACAACAATAGTTTTGCAATTAATTACTTCGGTGCAGAAAATCAGGATGCGTTTGGTCTTAAAGTGTAAGGTTTGCAACTAAATTTTAATAATAGATAAAGACATGTGGTGGGACGTAAATTTGACTCGTCTTTTTAATGACCTGCCAACTAGTTTGCAATTAGATAACTGCCGACTCACGATTGTGGGTTGGACTTTGTGAGAATCCTGGAGAAACAAGCCATCAATTTTTTTTAAAAAAAAATGCACACTTGTAACCGGGAAAGTTGTTTAAGTTTTACATAGATTTTGACTACTTTGGGACATTAAAATATTTGTATACCTGTTTTAATATATGGGAAAAGGGAGTATGTTCCCTAGTTGTACCAACTTACATGCTCCCACTCCTTTTTTTCTGTATTTTTTTATTTTTCTGAAATGAAACCTATTGGAATTTAGATCACAATATGTCAACATGGTGTCATTCAAAATTCAACTTAATTCGAGACTTCTATCCCCTCCATCAAGACTGTCAAATTTTAACGGTCTCAGAATGGTTGAAATTGACCCCCTTCAGATGGAGGGCATAGGAGTCTCTGTTTCTGACGAAATTGGAATGACATATTCGAGGGATATAGTTATGAATTTATATATTTTCATTTTCTAAAAAAATAAAAAAATAAGGAAAAATAGAGGTGGGAGTAGCCTCCTTTAACCCTTAATATATATATATATATATATATATATATATATATATATATATAATTTATTTATAATAAAAAAATTAGTTGTCAGCTTTCTCGAGTCACATATAATTGTTAAAAAATGAATATGATTTTAAGTAATATCATTTGATGCACGTACGTTTAAGATATCATATTACATATAATGTATTTTTATGTAGTTATTCGTATTTGATGGGCATCCATTTTCGCTTGTGAATTGTGTTGGCAGATATTACAGCGCAGCCATGTTCGAGACGACGAGCAACCCGGTGACGACACAGGCGACCGGCAATGACGGGATCTTCACAGTGAACATAACCAGCACCAGCCACCAAGTGAACATCTCCACGGGTGTTAACCAGACTCCCATCAACCATGCCCTCTACACCACGTTCCCCCTGGCCGTCTACGAGATCGACTCCGTCTTGCTGCCATACGATCTCTTCGGCCCAAAAAGGAAGCGCCACGTGGCTGCCGCGCCACCAGTGCTCTCCCCGAAGGCCAACGGGACGGCTTCCACGGCTCCATCCACGGAGGCAGCAACCCAGACTGCAAACTCCGGAAACAGTGTTGGGATTGTTGGATGGTTTGTGGGGATTGGGCTGGCTGTTGGGATGATTGGTCTCTCATGAAATGATGGGGCATGTGAGTGGGAATGCGTGGTGGTTGCATAATTGCTTGCGTCGCATCGTTTGTCTGTGTATTTTTGAATATATATTGTGTGTGACGGTGTATGTGAACGAATATTTTATTTAGACTTGTACTTCAGGGAGTGCTGTCGATATTGAGCTGCATGTCTTGCAAATCCTCGAAATTATGTGCGCACCATTCATTTGTATACTGTCCATGCATGTCTCATAAGATCTGTCCGTTTTCAGACAAAATGCCATTTGTATCTAGATGATAATGATCATATTTTCTTTGGATTTTTATCAGTTGTGTTCCTCTGAGATATTCCAATATCACTTATGTCCTTATTTTTTTTGATAATATCAGTTGTGCCTCTGATTTCTTACCATTCTATCAGTTATGCCCTTCCGGTACTTTAACAGTCAATGAGTTGACTTAACCACGGTTTTTTTTCAAACTATGGTGTAGTTAAAAGGGGCATAATTGTCCATACTTCTTCTTCGTCTTCCTCCTCCATTTGTTCTTCTTCCTTTCTCTTTATAATTTCTCTCTCTTAATTACACCTTCATGCATCCATAAAATCATTAAAGTTTTTGCATTTTCACGGATACTCATTGCGGATCAAATGGTGAATTTTATTGTATTTTTTGAGGAGCTTTCATGAATCAATTAATCAAAATTTATCTTAAATAAACAAATGCTGAATGGGGTAGAGGAGGATGAGCAGTAGCTGGAGGTGGTTGGGTTGGGGAGGAGGGGGTGGAAGGAGGTGTTGGGGTCGAACATGGGAGGAGGGGGCTGAGCTCAGGGCTGAAGGGGGCGGCAGGCTGGTGAGGAGGGGCGGAGGTACATGGGAGGAGGACCTGTGTGCGACAGGGATGAAGAAGCTCGGGGTAGGAGGGCAGGGGAGGAGCTGGGGCAAAGGGGACGGTGCAGGGACAGAGGGAGGGCAGAGAAGGAGCTGTGGCGCAGGGGCAGAGGGAGGGCGGAGGAGGAGCTGGTGCGTAGGGACAGGGGCAGAGGGAGGGGGCCATGGAGGAGCTGGGGCAGAGGGGGCCGTTGAGGAGCTCGGGACGAGCTGGGGAGGAGCTAGGTAGACTTGGGAGGAGCTGGGATGGAGGGGGCCGTAGAGTAGCAGGGGCGGAGGAGGAGCTCGAGGCGGACTGGGGAGGAGCTAGGGCAGAGGGGCCGTGGAGGAGCGGGGCCGGAGGAGGAGCTCGGGGCGAAGGGGGACATGGAGGAGCGAGGGTGGAGGGGGCCTTAGAGGAGCGGTGGCTGGGTGAAGAAAGAGAGGGGGGGAGGGGGATGGGGGAGGAGGAAGAGGAAGAAGCTCAAAGTTAACGTTTGTTTGCCTTGGAGATGGACGGCAACTAATCCGAGGGGCATAAGTGATAGAATGGCAAGAAGTCGAGGGCACAACGGATATTCCCAAAAAAAGAGGGGCATAACTGAAACTGCAATATCTCATAAGAGCACAACTGATAAAAACCCTTCTTTTTGTGTCATCTTCCTCTTCTCCCTGAATGCTCATCTATCACTGACCATTCTCCTCCTATAACTTACCATTCTCCTCATCTATCACTGACCATTCTCCTCCTATAACTTACCATTCTCCTCATGCTCCTCATTGCAGTTGACATACAGTAGGCTTAAAGCCTCCTCTAGAGAGACCGCTCGAAAGGTTGAACGAGGATGGAGGGAGCCTCAAAAATAAGCAAAAGTTCCACTGTTCCAGACGAAGAGAGATGTAGGGAATGATGCAAGAGTAGAACACGATCTGCAACACTTATGACTTATGTTTGTTTGTAGATGTGGTTAGTGTAACTGCTCAAAATTGCATCGAATTAAATATGATAACATTAGAGAATTTCAATAATCAAACAGGGGGTTAGGATATTATAGATTGCGGAGAGGGGTTTGAGGGTACAGGTAGAATATCACAAGATTATGTACACAGACTTGGGCCCTGCCGAAGGCCTGATTTCATGAGGTATGGCTCTAAATGGCCGAGTAAGCTCTTAGGTAGCGTTTGGTTCGCAGGTTACCTGCGGGTTAGGGGAGTTTACCCCCCTTAACCCACATCCCCCTCTCTCTCCGTGGGCCCTACTTTATTTCTTTTTTAAAAAATTAAATAAATCAATTTTACATCATCAATCCTATCAAAAAATAATATCTTATACCATCATATCATATAAAAATTATAAACTACTACACTTCTACTCCCTTTTCCAAATTTCAATACAATCAGATCACAATAACTACTCACTTTTTCAAACTCCAATACAATCATATCACCTCAAACCCACTTCTAACCCACCCCCAGTTTAACCCTCTATCAAAACACCAAAACACAAAAACGGATACCCTCTACCAGTTTAACCCGCCTTAACCCGCCAACCAAACGCACCCTTAGTAAGAACTAAGACCAACGAGATTCTCATTACAAGTGAGGGTTTAAGAGAAGCTCTTGGAGTGATCCTCAAGGATAATGTTAAACCTCGTAGAGAAACCATTCATGTTCTTAAGATTTTAAGCTAAAGGGTCACTACTATATCATCTTCCAAAGAACCACCTCATCGAGGTCCAAGGATGCAATTGTATGTCATGTTCTTTGCCTCCAACATCAATGGTCTTGAGTCCAAGTCATCGTGAATCCGCCTCTACGCGGCTTAGGAAGAGATGCCATGGATTTGAGGGATAGTTAAGGACTCCTAATCCAAGTTCAGATCGTCCTAATTAGAACCACGACTTAGAAATAATCTCCGATGAACTCAAACAAATTTCAAGTACTTCTAGTAACCTTGAGGTGGTAAATGGTCTAAGGGGAGGTCCAGGTGTATATGTTTTTCTCGAATTACTCAATCTTTAAAGGGTTCATGCATAACTCCTCAAAAGGGATTACATTGTCTAGCACGTAAAAAAATGCATAGTAGAGAAAATATCAAAACTTGAATAGTAGATGTAACTAATTAAGGCCCTTTTAGCTAGCTCAAGGACATTGAAATCACAATTTCCTAGATCGTACCATGACATTTGGGGTAAATGTTAAGATCTATATAATGATCCATTTGGATCCAAATTTGAGTGTGAACCTACAAATATAGGGGTTGAATACCCTAAATCCTACATATATATCTAGCTACCATCTCGCTATTGTTGGAGATCTTATCAGATTACTATCTAAACTATTATCAAAGCTCAACCAATCAATGATTTGTGATTGCCATCGTGTCGAGTATCTAGATCATATACATGTCATTGTTGGATCATGTCTACATATGTGGCATGACTAGTAGACTATTAGTTGTCTAAGCCTTCTCATGTTTTTGATAATAAATGCTAATAGTATTGAATAGTATCTGCTAATGATATTATACATCTGAAATCATCTTACGAGAATGGGACATAAAGAATATAACGATGTAAAACATATGTCTATGCAATGTTGATACATTAAATGTTGTCTTGATTAGATACATTACAGAATTCTGAATTCTGGTACAGTACAAGATGAAGGTAGATGAATCAAAGAAGGTCTACATAAGACAATGATCCTAAAAAACTATTTGCATATCTGATGGACACACTGATTGTGAGAGGAATCGTAACGTCCGGTCTTGGAGGGTCTGCGGTGCCCGAAAAGTCAGGTCTAGCAATTACTATGTCGACTGCTCTCTCGGCTCTCAGATATCCACAATTAGTGCATCAACAATTAACCTACAATAATGATCAAACAATAAATAATGTGAGCTAAAATTTATTATACCCTACCAAATAGTATGTAGTATGCAAGTGTAGGGGCCGAACCACAAAGGAGTAACATCGACAACCAAGAAAATTGAAAGTCAAAAGAAAAATCAACCAATATTTTTGTGTGATTTATAGGGGTTTTTAATTTTTGGGCATTTTTAATAATTTCTATTTCTTATGGATTTTAATTTATATTTTTTTCTTTTTATATTTTTTATATTTATTTTATTTTTATTTTTATAGTTTTCTCCTTTCTAATATGTGCAGATATTTACACATGAGTGCTTCTATATTTATAAGAGTTAAGTGTACTTTTCATCGTGAATTTTCAATTAAATTTTAGTGGTTATTTACAAGATTTATATACAAGTTTTATATAATTTTTATAGGGAATCTTTTTTAAGCAGTTATTTACACAGGGTCCTTATATATTTGAAATCATTTTGCAAATATTTTGAAAACTTATTTTTGCAAGTAATTTGACAAACATTTTTACAATCATTTACAACATTTGAAAATTATTTTGCATATTTTTTCAAACAGTATGTATAGATTTTTCAAACTATTTTTACAATCATTTTTCAAATCATTTGCAATAGAATTTCAAAAATTTTATTCAGATAAATAAGAGAATATTTTGCAAACAAAAGATTTTTACAAATGATTTGAAAACATGTTACAATAGTTTTCCAAACAGTTTTCAAAAGATTTTTCAAAAAACTTTTGAACTATTTTTTCAATCATTTTGCAAATTATTTTTAACCTATTTAGTATATGTATTTACAAAGACTTGCGTGTATTTTATTAAAAGATCATATTATTGAAAATACAAAAGTACAAGTTATGGTTAAAGTATATACAACATATATACGACCCCCAGTACTTAGCTTGAGCTATATCCTCATATATCAGAGAGAAAAGGAAGACATAACTCGTACTAAGTATAGAAACACCTATACTACAATGACTAAAGAATCAAAGAATAAGAAGTCGACCGCCCCCACATACTTAGAATCAAATAATCCTAAGTATCCTATTACCCCTATACTTAGGGTAAAATATCCCTATGTATAGACAGAATATCAAGAGTTAGGAAGACATGCGAGGGATCAAAGAATGAACAACTCATAGTACTCATTCATCCCCCCCAATACTTAGGACAAAGTATGTCCCAAGTATAACAGTGGTGAAAGAGACGAGTACTTTTCAGAAGAATGAGAAATGAGGAAAGGAAAACAAAAAAGAAGAAAATATATTTTTATGGGTTGGAGCTTAAATATATGATCCTTTTGTATCTATAAGATCTTCTTGAAATACCACTTGGATGGAATCTACAATGGAGAAGAATGTATTGTGCTCTAGATACGGCTTCAGCAACTATCTGTTGACCACAAAAGGTTGTGCGTTAGGTGACAATTCAAATATAAAGGGACTTCCATTGTCATGTACAGTTTTTACTATAAATGGCCAGTCCAGTTGCTCTTTAGTTTGCTTGAAAATATTTCCAACTTAGCGTCAAACAAGCACCTTCTGTCCAGGCTTGAAAGTCTTCCTACGAATGTGTTTATCGTGTCATATCTTGACTTTCTCCTTATACATAAGGTTATTGTCATACACATAGTCTCTGAATTCTAGCAGTCGGTTCAGATCAATTTTCCTATTTTCTCAACTTTTTTGGAATCAAGTTGCACATATTCAATGCCTGCAATAATTTATGAATTAATTTCGCGGGCAAATGAGATGGCTTGCCAAAGATGAGGTCGTAGGGAGATATGTCAAGAGAAGACTTGTACGTAATGCGGTAAGCCCAAAGAACTAAGTCGAGCAACTGTGACCAATTCCTATCAGGTCGTACAAGTTTCTGCAGGATAGTTTTTATCTCCCTGCTGGAGCATTCAACCAAGCCATTCGACTGTGGGTGGTACGGTATTGCAACACGATGTTCAAGCTGTATTCTTTCATCAATTTCTTGACTTCTTTGTTCACGAAGTGGCTTCCCCCATCACATATTAGTATTTTTGGTATCTCAAACCACGAAATGATATTTTCCTTCAGGAAGCGACATACGATCTGACTGTATATGGCTCGAGTAGGGATAGCATCCACCCAACGACTCACATAATCAATGGTCAGAAGAGAGACTCAAAACCCTGGCTCGTAGGGAACGTGCCCATAAAGTCACTGCCCCACGCATCAAAGACGTCCGAAATCTAAATGTACTTCAATGGCATTTTATCTCTTGAACTGATTGTGACACCCATTCTCTAACAGTCAGTGCATCTTTTAACATAGACAGATGCATCCTTAAAGAGTGTTTCCATAAGAGGCCACATTGAAGTACTTTTGTTGCCATTCTCTTTCCACAATGGGGTCCACCTGCTTCAAGTTTGTGACAATGTTCTAGGACACATGTAATCTCCTCCTAAGGTATATACCTCCTCTAGCTGCAATCTGCTCCCTCACGAAATAGATGAGATCTTCCCACTCATAGAAATGGATGTCTGACAAGAATTTATCAACTTTGATCTTCGACCAATCAGGCAGAGTCTTCTTGGAGACAATATATTTCACTATATAAGCATACCATGGGAGCAAGGTGATAGATAGAATTGCCTCATCTGGAAAGATCTATATGATAGGAATGGCATTCTACTTAGGAGTCTCAATTTCAAGAATTCTAGAAAGATGGTCTGCCACCATTTTTGACTCCAAGCTTATCACAAATTTCTAGGTTAAATTCCTGGAGTAGAAGGATCCATTGAATCAGATGAGGATTGGCATCCTTCTTACTTTGGAGGTACCTGATGGCAGAGTGATCTATGTAAATAATGATATTTGATCCCAGTAGATGTGGTCTGAACTTCTCTAGGGCACACTATGGCTAGCAGTCTTTCTATGTGACGGTGTAGTTCTTCTGGGCCTTATCAAATGTTCTGCTAGCGTAATGAATCGCAATTGGAAGTCCATTTCATCTTTGTCCCAGCACGACACCAATTACAAAATCAGAGACATCCGTCAAGATCTCAAAGGGAAGAGATCAATCAGGTGGCTGGATGATAGGAGCATGTGTAACGAGGTTTCTATAGATTGAAGTACTGTAGAACCTGGTCGTTAACTACAAAATTGGTCTCCTTTCCCAGAATCTCAATCAGTGGTCGGGCAATCTTGTCGAAGTCTTTGATAAATCTTCTCTGGAATCCAATATGTCCTAGAAATGACTAGACTTGCTTCAAATTTGTTGGTGGTTCATGTTTGGAAATCACATCCACCTTGGTTGGGTCATCCTTCATGTCACACTTGGAGATGACGTGACCTAGTATAATGCCTTCAGTCACCATAAAGTGACCCTTCACCCACGAGAAAACAAGATTTACTTCACAACACCTCTGCAAAACTCGGTCGAAGTATCTCAAATATTGATCAAAACTATCTCCATAGACCAAGAAGTCATCCACAAATACTTCGAGGAAACTACCAACCATATCAGCGAAAACTGCCAACATGCACCTTTGGAATGTAGCGGGTGCATTGCACAATCCAAAGGGCATTCTTTTGAAGGCATACGTCCCAAATAGATAGGTGAAGGTAGTCTGATCTTTATCTTCTAGCACGATGGCAACCCGATTTTATCTATAGTAACTGTCCAAGAAGTAGAAAAATTCCTTATCGATCAGTCTTTCGACTATCTGGTCGATGAAGAGAAGTGGAAAGTCCTTCTTGGTTGCAAGATTTAGGGATTTATAGTCCACACATACACACCATGAAGTCGGTACTCTGGTCTGAATCTCCTCTCCTTTATCATTGGTAACAATTGTGATCCATGATTCTTTGGTACTATGTGCAAGGGACTTACCCACTTGGAGTCGAAGATGGGATAGATGGATCCAACATCACACCATTTTGTAATTTCCTTCATGATATCCTCATAGGGGTTAGGGTTTAGTCTGCACTGGAATTATTGGGAGGGATTGTTGTCTTCCTCAAGGTAAACGTGATGTGAGCGAAGTAAAGTACTTATCACATGGAGATTTGTTATGTTCAAGCCTATCGCCTTGCAGTTTATTTCAAGAACCTCAAGTAGATGAGATTCTTATTATTCAGTTAGATGGGAATTTATGATGACCAGATACATGTTGTGTTCACCAACAAGGAAGGAAAATTCATGTTCGAGGGCAAAGGTTTGAGCTCTGGTGGGGAAGGAATCAACTTGGTGGTAACTTCAACAATTGCAACAGGTGTCAGATATTTCGTCGGGTTTCTGTCCACCATTGTGCATTCATAATCTAATTTCAAAACATCATACATATATGTAATACAATCATCATGCTCAGATGAGGATGGTTGCTCAATCATATTAGTGACTCAATCAACGAAGATCTCATCTTCAAAGACATCGGTGAATCTAACTGTGTTATCCAGGCTTTCCTCAGAGGAGAGGAATTCCTATGTTTGTGTCACCTAAGAATAAATTGATGTCTCTGATCTCAGCTAAAAAGTTACCATCTTCTTGTCCATGTGGTTCAAGCTCTCTCATGATAGATACCACTTCAGCTGGTTTCGATTCTAGGACCGTCTCTATTTGTACTTTGTCACTAGTGGAGCGTAATGTGATCTCTCTACTGCCATAATCCACTATTGATCTGTTGTTCGAAGGAATGGTCAACCAAGAATGATCAGGGTATGTATAAGAGGTGTGGAGATGTCCATGTCCAAGATGATGAAATCAAAAGGGAATTGCATCCTTTAAAAAGTGACAATCACATCCTCCAATGTGCCCCTGGGCCATTTAACTGATCTGTCTGCGAATTGCAGAATCATCTTTGTGGGCTTGAGCGGCCATATTCCAAATTTGGTGAGAAGGGAAAAAGGCAACAAATTAATAGACGATCCATTATCGAGTAATGTACGCTCAAATTCTTAATTGAAAATTTGACATCTGACTAGAGGAGCTCCCTTATCTTTCTTTTTATTCGAGAGATTGTTGATGGCATTTATAATGGACATGGTGAGAATGTGCATCTTAGGTTTCCTCCGTCCATTTTTGAGGTTTGGAAGCTTCGTTGTCAATCCCTTTTTCACAACAGGCATGTACTCCATGGCCTTGCAAACAACAGTTCAAGCATGATGTTATGTAATATTTCCACAATGCGATGATCAGATAAAGCATTTTTCAAATTTTATGATTTTTTATTTAATTGCATAGGTAAACATAATATGTACATTAGAAAAAACTGTAATGTAAATTTGTGTCCATGTCTTTGTTATAGGTAGATGACAAAAATTTGAAAAATCATCTACATAATGAGGATCAAAAAGTTCTGCAGGAACAACTCCTTCAGCTGATTTTGGTTTGGATGTTGTTGCTTGCTTTTACATCACTGGCATGGCTTCACCTTGGCTGCTACTTTATTTTTATATTTTCTTTTTCTTCAATTTTTTTGTATTTTTGTCATTAGTGCCTCATATCCAAAAAGGTCTTCATCTATTTCTGCTGGCCTGGCTGAGGACTTGACATTGGATGCTTTCTTTTTTCCTTCACTATTGTAGTCGCATGGAGTGTCCTACCGCTCCTAAGAGTTACAACATTAGATAAAGCAATATTTTGTCACCTGAATCGGGTGAGGCAATGTAGACTACCTGCTCCTTGTGACGGAAGTTGTTCAGTTTGGTGGCATTCAGGTCAATTATATTCTGGTGGTGGAAGAGTAACCATCCAGAATACGTAAAGTCCTTTGAGAAGGATCTGTGTACAACTCTGACAAATAATAAATCTACATTCATCATTGATACCAACTTGTTGTTGAATCAAATAGAACATCGTGAGGCAGTCGTTAGGTCTCACAAGGTGAACCTCAGTTGCTGAAGTGACCGATCATGAAGTTCGACTGACTCAAACAGAAATCAACCAACATCTAGAATAATCAAACAATCAAATGCAAATATGGATCAAAATTTATTATAAATGTGAAAACTTGACAAGTAGAGTAGGGTATTAATGAATCTGCATCTCATCATCTTTATTCATTTATTTTAGCTTAAAATTCTTTATAAAACACATGCATATATCAATAAATCTGAAAACTTGACAAGTAGAGTAGGGTATTGATGAATCTGCATCTCATCATCTTTATTCATTTATTTTAGCTTAAAATTCTTTATAAAACACATGCATATATCAATAAATCCATATTCTTAATAATCTATGTCTTTATGTAAATATTGTATACTTTAACCTAAAATAAATAAATAAATAAAATAAAAATAAAGAAAATAAAAGATTGTATATATGTACTAGATAGAGGTTGAATCAAACCCCGAGAGAAAGACACGACTTGATCTGATCGATAAGGAATAAAGTAGGGGAAGATAAGGCCAAAAATTATATGGGAGCACAGGGCCGGACTTATCCCCTGGAGATCAACTACGATCCATCCTATCGCCTTGCGGTTCCTTTCAAGAACCTCCATCAAACGAGATTCTTGCTCTCTAGTCAAATCTGTTGAGATAATGGCGTGGTACATCTCATGCTCACCCGCAAGGAATCGATACTTCAGCGACTCCGGTAAAGGCTTCAGTTCAAGATAACCGGGAGCTGGCAAATCTAGCCTCCGATAGGTCTGAGTGAATGCAACCATACCTGAATGAGAGAACTCCAGTTAATCATGCAAGACTAGTGAATACTGCCCTGCTGGTGTATATGTACTCGGTACTGGCACGGTCTCCACCCTAGCTGTTGGCTCTGTGGAAATCAGACAAGGTAGTAAATCATCAAACTCTGCCCAGTATATGTCTAAATCTGAGGGATCTGAATCAGAATGACATGATATATATTCTTCTTTGATGTCCTGAACGCGGTCGTCAACCTCAAAAGTGTCCTCGGCCAAGAGTGTGCTCTCTGAACTCTCCTCCACTAGAAACTGTGGATCTGCAGCATCTGAAGGTGAGAGAAGGGCTCATGAAATGGGATCGGACCAAGCGGCTTCATAATCAGTGATCACAAAGTCACACTCCTGGTAGACGTCTCGCTCTACCTCTGTCGTCTGTTCTGCATCACTAAATTGCTCTGAGCAAGCTGAGTCTCTGATGAATCTGTGATTCATGACTCTAAAAGTTGAAAATAGAGCTTTATTCCCTAGTAAATAGCAGCATATTTCCACTTATATTGCATAAATAGAATTCATGCACGCAAGCATAACATCTGCATTTTAGCATTCATATTTGCATAAAATAAGAAGCCACCTGTATATTAGATAAAATACCTTATTTGTATATATTTTATACTAACTCCAAAGCCAATAAAACTAATTCTATAGTGTATATATTACTAACACTAATTAAAGAAAAATATCTAAAAAATACTAACTTGCAAAATTGACCAATAAAATCCCAATCCAAGTTTGAGACTAGGAACCTTAAAATATGCATATCTCTCTCATACAGCCTCTGAATTAGGTCTACTCACTTTTAATGTAATATACTTTCCAAGACCTTCGAAACAAGACCAATTTCATTAAAATCGGAGCTCGTATGCAAAACTTGGATTTTGGGCCCTTTTTGTATATTGTACAAATTGACCGTTTTGCCCCTGTATTTTACCATTTCATTTTCTTAATTATTAAAAATCCAAAAAATAGATTAAGTTATAAATATTCTTCTCATATTTTCTTTATTTTTATTTTTATTTTTCTCTTATTGAAAAATGACAAAACAATTACAAAAGATAAAATGCGGTATTTTATATCTATAAGGTAACACCCAAAAATACATTTTTGTACAGATGATTTCCTTTGATTTTCAGACCTTCACGAAAGTTGTAGATCTTGTCAAGACGAGCAACTTTTGTGTTGACCACTTTTTGATTTAATCCTTTTATTATTTCTTTTTTATTTTTGTTTACATTTAATTTTTGATTTTCCTAGGAGCGACATGTGGCAGCTCCTGGAGCCGCCACATGTCACCCTATATTTTCTTTATTTTTGAATTTATTTTATTATTTTCGGATTTATTTTTATTATTATTTTATTATTGTTATTTTAATTATTTTAAGTAGCCTACTATATTACTATATTTAATATTTATTTTTATTCCCCTTTTACTTCTTCTCCCCTTTCTTTTCTTCCACTCCAAGCCAATAACTCCCCACCACCCCTTCGAGCGAAAACCTGGAACTCAAAGACGAGCTCCAATCCCCAGGTGAACGCCTCCATCCCTTCTTGATCTTCATCTCATTTCTTCTTCGTTTTTCTCGTAATTTATTCGCCGCCTACGGTCACCTTCTCGCCTCTATTTCATTCCGCCGAGCTCCGTGTCGGAGTTCTCATCCTCGCGGTACATCTTACATCCTCCGACGATGCCTTTCATCTTCCAGCAAGCTCCAGCTCTACCACTTGGCCGGAGCTCCTTCGCCAGACAACCTCAGTACCCCTTAGGCCTCTCCGATCACCTTCACTTCTCCACGAGTGCACGCACGAGCTTCGGCTCTTTCTCTAACACTCGCAGGTACTGTTTCGTCCACTGATCGAAAGTTCAACGGAGCTCTTCCTGAGCTTCGCCACCGTCGTGCTCCACCGCCCATCTCCATCTCCTGAGGCCACCATTATCTTCGCCGCACCTTCGAGCATCTTCTGGGATAGCTCCGAGCAATCGGAGAGCTTCATCGACGCTAGGAGGATCGGGCGGAGCGACGGCCCCTTCGCCGGAGCCCCGCCAACTCCTCCGCAGGAGGCGGAGGACCGTTGAGGACGGAGGTCCAGCCACCGTTCGATCATACTGATCGAACGGTCCCACGACGTCCACGTAGCCGCGCCCAGATCATCACTCCACCGTTGGATCGACCAGTGATCCAACGGCTCGCAGCGAGCCACGTCGCCATCTTCATCGAAGCCCAGATCGTCGTTGGATCAAACTTGATCCAACGGTCCTCATCAAGCCACGCAGAACGAGACCGAGCCTCTTCCCCGAACCTAGGCTCGGACAGCCCGAAGCTTCGCCGAACCTCACTCCAAACCTCCAAGGAGCCCGAGCCTCGATCCGAGTCGCCTTCGTCATCCGAGCCTAGGTGCCCCACGTGAGAAGCACGTGCGCCTTGGGTAAATTGCACAGAAGCCCCTGGAACTTTCAGATATTGCAAATCAGTCCCTCTGAAGCAGACCCCACGTGAGGAGCACGTGCCTTGTGGAGATTTTGCATTCCAGTCCCCAGCATTATAGGTAATTGCACTTAAGTCCCTGTCAGCATATTTGCTTTATGTAATTTATTTTCCTGTATTGCATTTACACCCCTGTGTTTGCACGCATCCCTAGGTTGCATTTTACATCATTTTTAAATTCTAAAAGTTGCATTTTGTTGAGAACTTTGTCCTCTATCTATTGTGCCACGTGTGATATTTTTGTAATTATAGTATATTTTTAAATGAATTAATTGGTTGATTTGTGGAATATTTTGCCCAGTGACACCTTTTGATTTCTAGTTAATTTTCTTTAATTCCAAAAATCCTCAAAAATTCATAGTAGCTCTAGGACAGTGAACTTAACATGCCATAAAAATTTCATGTCATTTACACACATATCGAGGCCTAAATAAATTGTTGAGTGATTTTCTTATTTTAATTTTAATAAATTCATTTCACATTGAAATTAAGATTTGTCAATTTTCCTGGATTCCTTATCATTAGAACTATCTAGGATAATTTTATCTCCTGAAAAAAATGTGATTTGTTGTTTATTAAAATTAATTAATGAAAATCAGTCTGTCTGCATGTTTAATTCACAGTAAATTCATTTAGTGTCTAAAAATTCCCAAAAAAATAGGGTAGCTTAGTTTCATCATCATTAATCATCTGGCCAACTTTTAGAATTTTTGGATTCCATTTGATACCTTAATTGAATTAACATCAAATTGGCTTGCTGGTTGCATGTGTCCTGCATAGAAATTGAAAAAGAACAAAAAAATAATTCCCCGAAAGTCTAACACTTGGACTTTGCTAAAATTTACCTAAGGAGACAGATGCCTCCCTGAGTTCGACCTTAGAATTCCACCAAGTAAAAAATCTGCCGCTTGAAATTAACTTGACATTAATTAATAGTGGTTTTTGATTAACCTCTCGTATCCGACTGCAACGAACGACTTCTAATTAATTTGTACAATTAATCTGACCGAATTAACTAAGGGTGCGGGGCGGGTTATCAAATGGCGCCGTTACCGGGGAGGCAAACGGCTTAGGATCACTTTAGAAAATTAGATTTAGGTTTTCCAATCACTCGGGTAGTCTGATCCCCGAACCACCTTGTAATTATTCAATTTTTTCTCTACAATTACTTTTTTAAAATTTTTTATCTCTCTGACATTTTTATATCTTTTTGTGCGAGGGCCCGGTGGACTTGGAGCGGCTTTCTTGAAGTCGACGCATCTCGAAGTGCATCGGAGGCCGACTATTCGTGGATCAAGTCGGCTGTTGAGACGCCAGAAGGATTTTTCATTTTTTTAACTTGTAAAAATTGTCTGCATTTACAGCGGTTCCCGTTTGGGTTCTCGCATGTGTAAACATAGTAGAACCGTGTCCTTGTCTGCTGTGTGGTTTGAATTTTAGACTAAGCTTGCACTAGCGGCTCCTTGAGCCACTCTAGGATTTGCTTGTGCTCGTAATTATTTAGGACCACACATTGCACGTAAAAGACACACTTAGACCGCAGATCTAGTCAAAATAAATTCGTTCTTCACTCGCTAATAGAACTGCCTGTCTAGGAGCGGCTTTTCTCGTTTGCATTTGCATATAGTGTAAAAGATCTCAATTTTGTTCTGCATCCTGCATAAAAGCGAAGGGATCACTGTAAGTATTCTCTACTCAGCATACACATCATTGTTTTTAACTTGCACCGGCTTTTCTCGATTTCCCCCTCTGATTTTCACATTTAAATTAAAAAGGAAATTGGGACTGGACGATAGGCATGTTGTGTGGTTCACTAACAAAGTGATAACTTAACTTCAAACCCGGACTGCTAAACATTATTGACCAAAAAAATCAATAAAATTGGAAAATTGTTTGCGGGAGATTAATCCCCGACCTTATTTTCAGGCTGAGTGAGGGTACTTGAGTGTGTGTGAACACCTTAAGGCAGAGCCTAAATCCCTGCCTTCCATGTCACGTTCCGACTAATCCTAGCAAATATCACAAGTCGAATAATTTCAGATTCACTGACTAGTACCAAGTAGCCTCCGCCTGTCTCAGGTAGATAGGGGCGAAATTGTGGTACTTTGCGACAAGCTGCCAGTAACCCTCCGGGGTGAAGTTCCGGCTTTGTCAGCCTCCGCCTGCTTGCAGGTAGATAGGGGTGTGGTCTTTGAATCCATCGACTTGGGATAGGAGCGAAGAAAGGAAGGACCGACGGTATCTTAGGCGACAGGTTAAACAGGGAAGACGCATCCGGCTCTGAGCCGACATCCCTTTAGGCCGCGTAATCCTTATTATCTTGCTTGAAAATCTCACACTTAAAATTTACAAGATTAATTGGACTCGATTTCGGGTCCTTCACCGTGTTGAGTGTGAACTCGGGGTTTGCTCTTGCGTTTGTCTTTGTGTCTGTCCGTGTGCGTTATCCTATGTAATTACACGTTTTCTACATCAATCTTCTTCCTTTCCTCTTCAAGATGTCAGGATATTGGTCCCCATACCCTGTAACCTCTGGTCAATCTTCCTCGACCATATACTGTTCATCTTCGCCTTCTCCTTCTTCCATGTACCTTCCGCCATCCACGGGAGACCCTTACCCGTGGTCGGTTCCACCTCAACCCGATTACGAAGTCAGAACTTCGACTGACTTCTCCACTTCTTCCCATTTCTCATCTACTCCATATTTTAACACTCCGGATCCACTTCCATCTTGGGCTGACTGTTCTTACTCTCGAGAGCTTGCAGGAATCAAAGAATCGAATGCAGAGCAAGCCACTGCTGAGACAGATGATTGGCAGAATTATATGCCCCCGTATACTTCATTCTCACCTCAAGTAGGGATCAGACATCAATTAACATATACACATCCCAACTTGGTCGTAGGGCATAACATGGTCGATCAAACAACCCGAATGGAGAGGCTTGTACATCATGATTTCCCAGACTTGATTGACTTTAGTGATCAAGCTTCCATTAACCAGCCTTCTTTCGGGGAGCCTATACACTCACAAGATTGGACTCATGAGCTAGACTTATCAGTCCCTGTTTCATCATATGAGGCTCCGACCAATATTTGCCATCTAGATGGTCCATACTCGACCCGGAATTACATGCCAGAGTCTAGGTATGTTGAGTATGAGACCCCAATATCTCAGCAGTGTCCTCCACTTGAGCAGAACTCTCCCATGATTTGTCATGAGAATTTTGTGGAGGATGACATTTCTTGACTTATAGTGAAAAATGAAATATTAGGTAACAACTTGAGAAATGTCATGGAAATATTGAACTCAATTTCTGTCAGCTTGGGAATGAAAGTGGAAAAGGATATAAGTAATTTTGAGGTTGAAAACCAAGCAAACATCAGGGAACCCACACTGTTTGTACAGCTGGAGTCCATTCTATCACCCTCTTCTACTAACCCCTTGCCTTTCAATCCAGAGTCTGATCATTCATCTATCCAAAATACCAAAAAATTGAAAAACTAAAAAACCACATAAAAATTGAAAATGAAAAAGACCTAAAAAAATTGGATCCTGCCCTAAGGGAAGCACTCGATGAAGACCTGATTTTCAAACTTCCCTTAATAAAGGCCATAGATCACTTTCCCGACCTCAAACGATTTGTGAGAAGTAAATTGATACCCAAGAGGTCGGGTAATAAGAGGACAAGGACCGAAAGACATATAGTGTATATGGCCACCTCCTTGATTATGGGGAGAAAGACCAAGAGCCGCAGAGTGAAGCGGTTGCCCCGAGTTGAGTGTGAAATCAAAGACACCATCTTCACCCATGCGAGAATCGATGATGACTCACCGATAAATATCCTCCCAACCTCTGTGTTTGACAAGCTCAAACTCAGGCCAATCAGAAAATTGAGAGAGATCGTTCAGCTGGCTGATCGATCCATCAAATGGTCGAGAGGAAACATTTCAGTCATCGTTACTTTCTAAGGTGCTCTACTCCAGGTGGACTTCACGATCATTGACATCGAGCACTGAGGAGAGTTTTCCCAGTCTCCGATTATTCTCGGGAAGCCGTTCTTAGCCTTGGCTAAGGCGACTATAGATTGTGAGACTCGGGAAATCGATTTTTCAGCATTAAGAGCACTCCGACCTCACCCGATCTTTGACACACTTTACTCTCAGGTGACCCGCACATCCGCTGGCAGTCGTGACTATCGAGAGGTAGATGAGTCCCACCTCTCTGCTACACTTGAGAGACCGACTGTTCGGACGACCGTCGGTTCAGAGACTCCCCACACCTCCTCAACTGCTTGTACCACCACCGTGACAGCTTCTAAGGAGGACTCACGACCAGAAGCTGACATTGAGTCGGACATGACCTTTATGGATTGCTTTGATCATTTCGATGATCCGACACAAGAGCCCAATAATGCCAAGCTGACTGAGACCACTAGAACCTTCCCGAGACATGTGCTGACCCTTCAGGAATATTACAATCTTTATGATGACTCGTCTGATGAGAAACCCATAGTCAGCACCACACCACGACCCGGGCCTTCTAAGGAAACAACCCAGACAAAATTGACTCTACATAAAAACACGGTTGCTCCCTCTTCTAGTCGGCTATCTAGTGAGAGGAAGTCAAGAATTGATTCCTCGAGGTGTTCCCCCGAACCTCTCAAGGCACGTCGCTCTCCACTCCCTCTCAATGATTCAGGTTCTAGAAAACCGACTAAGAAAATTTCCTTCAACACACTGGAGAAGGAATTTTCGGAAGAGTCCTCATCTGGTCCAGATATGGTGATTTATATGAGTGAGCTCAGTTCGGCTGTTCTTAAGCCTTATCTAAGCAAGCAGCCATGTGTCGACCCGCGTTGAACGATCTCTACACCTCACTATTATTCATCTGAGGACGATTTCGACAGCGACACATATGTATATTATCCACCTCCTCGCGTCCGCAAGAAGGTTCGTCACAAATCTTCTTAATCCTTGTATATTCTCAATTCTCCTTGTATATATTTTTTTTCTCCCTCTCTAGTGATTCGAATCACTCACCCCGGCTCCATATCATTTCACTTTATGGCTATACTTAGGATGATCAGATCCTAAGTATAGGGGGGAGAGTGACCCGAGTCTCTTCACTGTTCATTGTACATCCTCCAGATCACATCGATCCTCATACTCACTCCTGTCCTATACTTAGGCTGACCAGAGCCTAAGTATAAGGGGGGGCTGATGCCCGCCGTGTATATATTCATCCATTTCCCCTCTTTTCCTCGTCCGCCCCATTTCTGATCTTCTTATACACTTAGGCTGCCAGAGCCTAAGTATAGGGGGCGGGACGACTTTTTGTTATTTTAGCTCTCCTACACTTAGCCCGAGCTATGTCTTTTTAGTCGCTTTTGTGCTCTGAGGACATAGCACACGCTAAGTATAGGGGGGCGTGTATATATTACATATATACTTTACCCATAGCTCGTACTTTCGCGTATTTTCGCGTATTTTTGTATATATTTTGCAATAATTATGGGTGGGTAAAAATCGGAAATTTTTTTTTTTATACTTGTATAATACTTGTAAACCTTTTGTAAAAATTAAAAAAAATTAAAATTTTGTATACTTGTATAATATGTATTATATGTATAATACTTGTATAAAAAGTTGTAAAATTCTTGTAAAACATACTTTTGTAAAATTTGTTGTAACATAGGAGGTATACCAAAGTTTTGAAAAAAAACAAAAACAACAAAAAAAAATAAAGGCTTCTTATTTACTCTTGCATATCATCCTTGCATTCAAAAAAATCTTGCATTTCATTCATAGCATGTCATCTGCACCTCATCTGCATATCTTGCATATGGAAGGTGAAAAGCTAGTGGGTTCTGAACCAAGTTATGAGTAGATATTGAGGATGGACTTGATTTGACCTTAATCCACCTAATTTCAGAGGAACCTTATAGGAACTGGAGTTAAGATTTCTCATGTCAAGTGACTTAATTCTTTGAGTCCGCAAGTCTATGTTCACATGTCATCTTGATTAGTCTAAGTAGAATATCTCGTGCATACGCATGATTCTTATAGACAGTGACCTAAATTGGACAAGCACAATACACGTAGCTCTTCACTGATGAGGTGGTGAGGGGGTAGAATCCTTTATCTTGGAGTAGCACACGGGTGGAAACATCCATCCTCCTCTAGGGAGGGTAGTGCATCTCAACCTAGTCTGGTGGTGTTGACATCTAAGGACGGGATGCTGTGGGTTGCAATAATGCTTCAAAAGAGGGATAGTCTACTGTCTCAAGAGGAAAAACTCCTGATGTACATGATGCACCTTGTATATAGTTCCAAAAAAAAGAGAAAAAATGCAAGAACTCCAAAAAAAATCAGACAGGTCCAAGTGAAAAAAAATAATACCTGTCGGAGTATGTATATTAATAAAGAAATGCAGCTAGATGACTTGGCTACACTGGTCAGGCATCCTGGGATAGGTAGCTACACTGGTTACCGTCCATTCTTTTCTCTACCCCCTCCTCTTGAGTTGGTCGTACTTGAACTTAGAAGGGAATACCCCGCTCCTCGAGGAAAGAGTTACTGGACTGGGTTATTTGAGTTACCTTGTTAGAGGAGGCTGGTTCTGAACCATTTCTGATGTGGAGAGTTACATTTCACTTACACAGTACAAGTAAGAATCATAGTCATCAGAAATTTGCGTCTGAGGATTTGTTCTGACCTGACTATTAAGGAGTCTTCAATAGAAGACTTGTGGAACTTGAAGTCTGTTAGGTCTTAAGTTCAGATCCCAATAAGGTTCCGCCACACAATTAATCCAAAGGTCGAGTCAATCTCCATTTTCAACTTTTGTTCATGACCTTGGTATGGAACCCAAAATCATTTCACTCTTGCATTTCATTTAGTTGCTCGGGGACGAGCAAGGTTTAAGTATAGGGGGTGATGAATCTGTGATTCATGACTCTAAAAGTTCAAAATAGAGCTTTATTCCCGAGTAAATAGCAGCATATTTCCACTTATATTGCATCAATAGCATTCATGCATGCAAGCATAACATCTGCATTTTAGCATTCATATTTGCATAAAATAAGAAGCCAAATTCACTTGTAAATATTCACCTGTATATTAGATAAAATACCTTATTTGTATATATTTTATACTAACTCCAAAGCCAATAAAACCAATTCTATAGTGTATATATTACTAACACTAATTAAAGAAAAATATCTAAAAGATACTAACTTGCAAAATTGACCAATAAAATCCTAATCCAAGTTTGAGACTAGGAACCTTAAAATATGTGCATCTCTCTCATACAACCTCTGAATTAGGTCTACTCACTTTTATAGTAATATACATTCCAAGACCTTCGAAACAAGACCAATTTTATTAAAATCGGAGCTCGTATGCAAAACTTGGATTTTGGGCCCCTTTTGTATATTGTACAAATTGACCGTTTTGCCCCTGTACTTTACCATTTCATTTTCTTAATTATTAAAAATCCAAAAAAATTAGATTAAGTTATAAATATTCTTCTCATATTTTCTTTATTTTTATTTTGATTTTTCTCTTATTGAAAAATGACAACAAATTACAAAAGATAAAATGCGGTATTTTATATCTATAAGGTACCACCCAAAAATACATTTTTGTACAGATGATTTCCTTTGATTTTCAGACCTTCACAAAAGTTGTATATCTCGTCGAGACGAGTAACTTTTGTGTTGACTACTTTTTGATTTAATCCCTTTTATTATTTCTTTTTTATTTTTGTTTATATTTAATTTTTGATTTTTCTAGGAGCGACATATGGCAGCTCCTGGAGCCGCCACATGTCACCCCATATTTTCTTTACTTTCGAATTCATTTTATTATTTTCGGATTTATTTTTATTATTATTTTATTATTATTATTTTAATTATTTTAAGTAGCCTACTATATTACTATATTTAATATTTATTTTTATTCCCCTTTTACTTCTTCTCCCCTTTCTTTTCTTCCACTCCAAGCCAATAACTCCCCACCGCCCCTTCGAGCGAAGACCTGGAACTCAAAGAGGAGCTCCAATCCCCAGGTGAACGCCTCCATCCCTTCTTGATCTTCATCTCATTTCTTCTTCGTTTTTCTCGCAATTTATTCGCTGCCTACGGTCACCTTCTCGCCTCTATTTCATTACGCCGAGCTCCGCGTCGGAGTTCTCATCCTCGCGGTACATCTTACATCCTCCGACGATGCCTTTCATCTTCCAGCAAGCTCCAGCTCCGCCACTTGGCCGGGGCTCCTTCGCCAGACAACCTCAGTACCCCTTAGGCCTCTCCGATCACCTTCACTTCTCCACGAGTGCACGCACGAGATTCGGCTCTTTCTCTAACACTCGCAGGTATTGTTTCGTCCACTGATCGGAAGTTCACCGGAGCTCTTCCTGAGCTTCGCCACCGTCGTGCTCCACCGCCCATCTCCAGCTCCTGAGGCCACCATTATCTTCGTCGCACCTTCGAGCATCTTCTGAGATAGCTCCGAGCAATCGGAGAGCTTCATCGACGCTAGGAGGAACGGGCGGAGCGACGGCCCCTTCGCCGGAGCCCCGCCAACTTTTCCGCTGGAGGCGGAGGACCGTTGAGGACGGAGGTCCAGCCACCGTTCGATCATACTGATCGAACGATCCCACGACGTCCACGTAGCCGCGCCCAGATCATCACTCCACCGTTGGATCGACCAGTGATCCAACGGCTCGTAGCGAGCCACGTCGCCATCTTCATCGAAGCCCAGATCGTCGTTGGATCAAACTTGATCCAACGGTCCTCATCAAGCCACGCCGAACGAGACCGAGCCTCTTCCCCGAACCTAGGCTCGGACAGCCCGAAGCTTCGCCGAACCTCACTCCAAACGTCCAAGGAGCCCGAGCCTCGATCCAAGCCGCCTTCGTCATCCGAGCCTAGGCGCCCCACGTGAGAAGCACGTGCGCCTTGGGTAATGTGAAACCCCGAATTTTCTTTTTTCAAAAATCTGGAGTATTTTTGACATCCAAAAAATTCAAATAATCACATCATTACGTATATCTCGTCGAGATCTTTCCAACGAGCCCAAGAACACCTAATTCCGATATTCCTAGCTCAAGTTATCGTTGTTTTAATAATCATCGTCGGGACCCATATATGGATCCGAACCGGATCCGAATCGAGATCCATATTCACCTCTCCTTCTATAAATAGGAGATGGTAGGCTGCTCTCTAAAAGCCCTAGCCACCACCATCCTTCCCTTTCTTTGGAGCACCACCACCTTGGTCGATTTTATCATTGGGAGGTCGCCGTCGATGTCAGAGAAGGAGCTCCGATCAAAGATCCGCGACCACCATCACGTAGGAAAGCTCGAGGTCACCTTCGTACGTGCATTCACGTTCCGATCGAGCGACGGAAATAGCATTTCCGTGTGAGAGGAGAACCCGAGGGAACATCCTCGGAGGTAACGATAAATACCCCCCTCTTGCTGTTGGTTTCATACGGTTTTTGATCCCATGTGATCTTGAACATTGTTAGAGCCTTATCGTTATATATATCTTAAATAGTAATGATAATAACCTCCTCTTGTTGTTGGTTTCCACATACTTTTACCTATATATTATTGAATATCCTTAGAGCCGTATATGTCCTGATGGAACATGTCATATATATCTATCAAAGTCATATCATACAAAGAACATCTTACTATAATATTTATCCTGATCCTTGAATTGAAAACCATAAGGTTTACCTATATCATCTCGAAAGCTTGGTCTATCAATTGTATTACTTGAATTTTAATTGACACACATGCTGGTTGATACGTTGAATTATGAAAAGAATGGTGTAGATATGTATCTTTTTAAATTAATATTCAGATTCATATCTCCTTCCATTTGGTGTATATCCAGTACTATATGTTTAGGCGTGGACCATGATACAGGTTTATGAGATTTATCCTTTTTTTGTCAACATATATCAAAATAAATTTTGAAAAAAAAAAGAAGAGGCTTTTCGTCTCTAGAAAAATTGGAACCTCCATGGACGTGGGTGTTAAGTGCCTTGGGATTTTTTTTGATGATTAAGAATAATACCTCATTTCAATTTTGGTGGCATGAGTTGTATTTGGTCAAAGTCTGATCATCTTACTCGTAAGGGACCTAAATACCAACAGTTATCCTTCCATTTTCATTAGCTCAAGATTAGGGAGCCATTTATCTTTCTTTTTTAAAATGATAACGGTAGAGATCGTGGTTAATTTGCATTAAAACGTGTGCATGCAAAAAAAAACTGCTTGTTATGAATGTCCCTTCATTGCGTACAATTATTTTATCATCGACTTGGTTTTTAGATTATGTCCGAATTTAAAGCGGGACCATCAAAACTTTAACCAAATAGATTGTAGATATGAGTATGTACACAGTTGAAATTTCCACTTATGTGTTATTATAGTAAAACTCCATAATTTTATATTATACGATATGTTTATCAAGAGTGCATGTATACAATTTTGAAGATAATGACATACATGTAAAAATGAATGCCGACTAATTACTGCAACTAGAAGCTGTTAACATTGCTTAACCCTGGATTTGCATTGGTGTACCATCAGTTGTTGTATTAATAAGTTATTGGAAAAGTGACTGGAGGTAGGTGCAGAATGTCCAGGCCATTTTGTTCCATTCGACTCCTCCTAGTACTCTCTAAGAGTGAATTCAAGTTTTTCTTAAATCATAGATGATAAGTTATTAGATCGTATTAAATTTTGTTACATGTTCCTCTTATAACCCAGTCTTTGCACATATTATTATTATTTTATTAGCCTAGATCTTTAATTCAATGGTCCATGCTTAAACCATGAAGAGAAAAAACATAAGAAAGTATTAATAATCTATTGTTCGAAAATATGGTAGACAAGTCTTATAATGAATAGGTGGAGTTAGTGCCTCAAGGGATTGAGCATGCACCCTTGAGCCCCGGAAAGATGCCTTGAAGGTCGCGACCCCAACGGACGAGTTGGGTGGCGCGTTGCACCTAGCAGCCCGGTAGCATCCGGAGTCGCTCGACGGAGTAGGCAGGTGGCGCGGTTGGCGTTCTTGGTTTCTCACTTATACACAATTTTAAGACTCGACTTAAAATTTGATGTGGCCACATCTAATCTTACTTCGAGTATTATTATTGTGAGAGGTGTTCCGGGATGTAGTTTGAAGTGTGAGAATGAGGTTTTGATTTATTCCTTTATGATTGAAAAGAGGATCTTGAGGGTTTACTCAAGATGGATACCAAGTTCCCGCTTAGCGGAGGCCTGCGAGTCGTGTACTTGCATGTGCTAAAATAATACGAGTAATGATTAATGATCGAATACTGGAAATTATAATTGCAAATCATTGTGGATCATAACCAACTTGTAGAAATATCAAGACTATTGTATTAGTACTTAATGATTATTAAATCAATAAATAAAGTTAGTTGTTGTATGATTTAAGGTGAATCAGAATACCTGGGTAACTTTCTTGTTTTGTACCATATATGCTTACGTTTTTAGATAGAGTTGAGCATACATCCCTTGCTTCCTCCTACCTGAGTTACTGTAGTAATTGTCGCGTTACTGGGCAATTGCTCATAACGTTACCCTTGTGTGAACCCAACAGGTGTAGCTGAGCAGCAGCCGCAACAGTAGCGGCTTTGAGGAGATCAGACTTTTCTTCGCCATATTTGCATCAGACAGGGCGCTCCTGCTTAGAGTAATTTACTTACTTCCGCTCTATTTTATGTTATTACTGAGAGACATTTTAGTGAGATATGTGGAGAGTTTTTCTACAAAGTTTGAGATTTTCCGATGTATCTCATATCATGGACATGGACTTGATGAGTATTAATGAGAATGTATGTTGTATTTTTCTTTCCATTTTATGCTATTCTCACGTTGTTATTTATATTTTAAATGTTAATCTATTGTGCATAAGATGGTTTGCTGAGTATCATAGATCATGGGCGTATTTGGACCGTAGGTCCGACGCTCCCGTCCTGTCTGTTTCGGTAGCCGGAGGGGCGGGGCGTCACAGATGATATCAGAGCACGATACTCCATTCTATCTTTGCATATTAGATTATCAACGAGATTTGAAATATAAAAATAGCGACAGAGTCTTCGGACCTTGTCATCAATAAGGAGAATAATTCAAGTTCTGTTTGGAATGTCCATTGTCTCTCTAACCATGAAAATAATTTTTTTAATATAATGATTCTCGTAGGGAATTATGCCGCCTCGTGTTGACCCTGATATTACGCAGCAGTTGGCCTTGCTAGTTCAGGCCGTACAGGGTATACAACAACGTCAGGAGGTATTGGAACAAAGGCTCCTTCAGCAGGATGATTCCTTATACCAGCCCTCTCGTGAGGAGGAGGGAAGTGTTCACCCTTCGGTGTCTCTGGACCCAGAAGGATCAGATGACCTAGAGACGCTGCAAAAACATCAGACGACCTACGCAGCATATCAGAGATCTAAGGTGCCACAATTCCTTGGCACCGGCACGCCAGATGAGGCTGAGCTATGGCTGGATCACGTATCTAAAGTGTTGAGGATGATTCATGCTCCTGAAGAGTCTTGGCTTACATTTGTGGAGTTTTCACTAGCAGGTTATGCTGAGCGTTGGTGGTTCGCCACCAAGGAGCACTTGGAGGATCCCATAACATGGGAAATTTTTCTTGATGAGTTCCGTAGTCAGTTCTATCCTGATCACTGGGTTGAGGATCAGAGGAGGTTATTTGCTGAGCTGAAGCAGGGGTCAATGACGGCCCAAGAGTACCTCATTCGTTACACTGAACTCTCCCGCTACTCACCGGCGACTACTGCTTTTTCCGAGGAGAATTTACAGAAGTTTATCCGGGGACTGCATGACGATGTGCAACACCAGCTATCTGCATTAGATTTCACTTCCATTAAGGAGGTAGCCGCTAAAGCGACCAAGATGGAGGCAACTCAGAGTCGGCTTCAGGGGAGTCCATTACATTTCCAACCACCTCAGCCCGGGAGATCTGCTCGTCGAGATTTCTATAGAGCTCCTAGAGAGCGTCGTTTCCACCCAATGGCTACCACTCCTACCGTTAGCAGATTTGCCCCTACACCTACTTTGGGGCAGGGCTTGGCGAGTCGCGGTTCTACTTCCTTCCGCTCTTCGACACACTCGCAGAGTCGTAAGACAGGAGGTGCTAGCCTTGTCTCGGGAGGCTCCTTTTCTCAGCCAGGAGATCGTAGGTATTTCCACTGCCAACAGCCGGGCCATTTCAAGGCCAAGTGTCCCTTACTTGCCAGCAGCTCAGGCAGTCATCAACCAAATGTACGACCAACTTTCTCACCCGCAAATTCATATGGATCAGCTTCTCGTCGTGGAGGTCGAGGTTTTCAACGTCCTCCATCACGACCAACCTTCAGTGCTGCAGGTTCTAATGCCCCACCACAGCCTCAGGGACAGTTGAACGCAATCACACAGGAGCAGGCCCACGCCTCAGGAGCAGTAGTGCGATGTATGATTTCAATACATGGTATATCCTTACACGCCTTATTTGATTCGGGAGCTACGCACTCTTTTCTAGCACATCGCTTAGTATCCAAGTTAGATAAAGAACCAGTCTACGTTCCATCTCCTTACTACATCAAGGGTCCAGGGGGCCAATTATTCATAGTGCGACAAGCGATGGAGAAGGTAGCAGTGCAGATTGGCGGGCACCTAATGCCTGCATATCTGTTACTCATTCAGCTAGAAGATTTTGATGTCATCTTAGGTATGGATTGGCTCGAGCAACATCACACATGTCTTGATTGCTTCGAGAAGACGGTAGAGTTCCGTATACCAGACATACCTACCTTTCAGTTTGATGGACGTGCCTCAGATAGTGAGGTCTTATACGTATCGGCATTGAAGGCCCAACACTTGCTCGATCAGGGCTGCATAGGTTTTCTCGCCTATGTTGTGGAGTTACCTGCTGAAGATCGTATGATTCAAGATGTCAAGATTGTACGAGATTTTCCTGATGTATTTCCAGAGGAATTACCTGGACTGCCGCCAGAGAGGGAGATCGAGTGAGATTACTTTGATACCAGACACGCAACCGATCTCCATACCTCCATATCGAATGGCACCAGCCGAACTCAGGGAGCTCAAAGTACAACTGCAAGAGTTGTTGGAAAAGGGATTTATCCGTCCCAGTACATCACCTTGCGGAGTACCGGTCCTCTTCGTAAAGAAGAAGGATGGGTCTATGCGTTTATGCATCGACTACAGGCAATTGAATAAGAGGACGGTGAAGAACCATTATCCACTTCCACGAATAGATGATCTTTTTGATCAATTGCAAGGAGCAGTGATATTCTCAAAGATTGACCTACGATCGGGTTATCATCAATTGAGAATTAAGGACACAGATGTGCTTAAATCTGCTTTTCGTACCAGATACGTCCACTATGAGTTTGTGGTTATGCCGTTTGGACTCACGAACGCACCTGCCGCGTTCATGGACATGATGAACAGAATTTTTCGTCCATACTTAGATCAGTTTGTGGTAGTATTCATTGATGATATTTTGATCTACTCACGTGATGAGCATGAGCATGAACAGCACCTTCGTACTATTCTTGAGACACTCAGAGAACACAAGTTGTATGCAAAATACAACAAGTGTGAATTTTGGCTTACCGAAGTAGCTTTCCTCGGTCATGTAATATCAGGAGCAGGTGTGGTGGTTGATCCAGCCAAGATAGAGGTTGTTATGTCCTGGGAGCAGCCCAAGACAGTCACCGAGATACGCAGCTTCTTAGGCCTCGCCGGCTACTACAAACGTTTTGTTAGGGGCTTCTCGCAGCTAGCTCTACCACTTACTCGTCTGACACAGAAGGATGTTCCTTTCATTTGGAGCGACAAGTGCGAGCTGAGCTTTCGTACGCTGAAGGAAAGACTGACCAGTGCCCCGATTCTCACCCTTCCGTCAGGCCCCTTAGACTTTACAGTGTATACTGATGCATCAAAGGAGGGTTTGGGAGCCGTGTTGATGCAACGTGGTCATGTCGTGGCACATGCATCACGATAATTAAAGAGTCATGAACGGAACTACCCTACTCATGACTTGGAGTTGGCAGCTATAGTCTTCGCGTTGAAGATATGGCGTCACTATTTATATGGGGTCACGTTTGAGATTTTTACATATCACAAGAGTCTCCAATATATCTTTGACCAGCGAGAGTTGAATATGAGGCAAAGGCGATGGATGGAGCTGTTGAAGGATTATGACTGCACTATCTCTTACCATCCGGGTAAGGGGAATGTAGTAGCAGATGCTTCGAGTAGAAGAGCACATACCGAGGGCACCACAGCATGGCTACAGATTTGGGATATGCTCGCAGCACTTAGTGAGTGGTACCCCTTTGACAGTACTACAGACGCTGTAACTGTACCTGCCAAGTATAGTGGACTATGGGATAGGATTGTGCATGGTCAGCAAACAGATCAGAAATTACAAGACTTATTCCATCGATGCCTGAAGGAGGAGTTTGATGGATTCAGAATATGTGAGTCCATCTTATGAAAGGGGGACCGTGTCTGTGTCCCTGATGATAGTGAGTTAAGGAGGGGCATCCTAGATGAGGCTCATTGTTCTAGATTATCTATCCATCCAGGGGGCACCAAGATGTATAGAGACCTCCGTCAACACTTCTGGTGGGAGGGGATGAAGAAAGATGTTGCAAAATATGTTACTCATTGTCTTACGTGCCAGTTGGTGAAGGCAGAGCACAAGCGTCCTCCTGGCTTGTTACAATCACTTCCTGTTCCGTTGTGGAAATGGGAGAGTATCTCTATGGACTTCGTGACATCCTTACCTCGTACAGTAGGTGGATATGATGCCATTTGGGTTATTGTGGACAGGTTGACCAAGTCCGCACATTTCATTCCTGTGAACATGACATGCACTCCGGTAGATCTGGCCAAACTATATATTCAGCATGTTATTCGCTTGTATGGGATTCCCAAAGAGGTTGTATCTGATAGAGACTCTCGTTTTACATCGCATTATTGGGGAGAATTCATGAAGGCCTTAGAAACCGAACTATGTCTTAGTTCAGCCTATCATCTGCAGACTGACGGGCAATCAGAGAGGACAATTCAGACCCTTGAAGACCTACTCAGAGCATGTGCCATTGAGTGGCAAGGATCTTGGAAGGATCACCTTCCTTTAGTGGAGTTCACCTATAACAACAGCTACCATGCTAGTATTGGTATGGCACCTTTCGAGGCATTGTATGGGCGAAGATGCACTACTCCCTTGTGTTGGCAGGAAGTGGGTGACAAGGGTATTTATTCCACTCAGATAATCGAGGACACAACAAGAGCAGTGGAAACGACTAGGAAGAAACTATTGACTGCACAGAGCCGTCAGAAGAGCTATGCTGATCAGAGATGTCGTGATCTTGAATTTGATACTGGAGACTTAGTATTCTTAAAAGTATCTCCAATGAATAGTATTCAGAGATTTGGTGTCAAGGGCAAGTTGGCACCACGATTCGTTGTCCCTTTTGAGATCTTATCTCGTATTGGGAAGGTAGCATACCGAGTAGCACTCCCCCCTCACTTGGCAGGCGTGCACGATGTATTCCATTTGTCAAACCTCCGGAAGTATATTCGAGACCCTCAACATATGATTAGCTATAAGGATCACGCGGTTGAACCAAATCTATCTTTTCCTGAGGCACCCGTGCAGATTTTAGAGCAGGCAGTCAAGAGGTTACGATGGAAAGACATCCCTTTAGTCAAGGTATTGTGGCAAAGTCAGAATGTTGAGGAGGCCATTTGGGAGCCTGAGGCAGATATGCGACAGAAATACCCCTATCTTTTTGAAGGTATGTTCACGAAATCCTATTTCAATCCTCTTTAAGATTTTTATGGGTTTCGTTCTCTTTAAGATTTTTATGCCTGAATCTACACCACATTCAAAACTTATATGTTAAATCCTACGTCTCGAGGACGAGACTTCCTTTAAGATTTATATGATGTGAAACCCCGAATTTTCTTTTTTCAAAAATCTGGAGTATTTTTGACATCCAAAAAATTCAAATAATCACACCATTACGTATATCTCGTCGAGATCTTTCCAACGAGTCCAAGAACACCTAATTCCGATATTCCTAGCTCAAGTTATCGTTGTTTTAAGAATCATAGTCGGGACCCATATATGGATCCGAACCGGATCCGAATCGAGATCCAAATTCACCTCTCCTTCTATAAATAGGAGATGGTAGGCTGCTCTCTAAAAGCCCTAACCACCACCATCCTTCCCTTTCTTTGGAGTACCACCACCTTGGTCGATTTTATCATTGGGAGGTCGCCGTCGACGTCAGAGAACGAGCTCCGATCAAAGATCCGCGACGACCATCACGTAGGAAAGCTCGAGGTCACCTTCGTACGTGCATTCACGTTCCGATCGAGCGACGGAAATAGCATTTCCGAGTGAGAGGAAAATCCGAGGGAACATCCTCGGAGGTAACGATGAATACCCCCCTCTTGCTGTTGGTTTCATACGGTTTTTGATCCCATGTGATCTTGAACATTGTTAGAGCCTTATCGTTATATATATCTTAAATAGTAATGATAATAACCTCCTCTTGTTGTTGGTTTCCACATACTTTTACATATATATTGTTGAATACCCTTAGAGCCTTATATGTCCTGATGGAACATGTCATATATATCTATCAAAGTCATATCATACAAAGAACATGTTACTATAATATTTATCCTGATCCTTGAATTGAAAACCATAAGGTTTACCTATATCATCTCGAAAGCTTGGTCTATCAATTGTATTACTTGAATTTTAATTGACACACATGCTGGTTGATACATTGAATTATGAAAAGAATGGTGTAGATATGTATCTTTTTAAATTAATATTCAGATTCATATCTCCTTCCATTTGGTGTATATCCAGTACATTATGTTTAGGCGTGGACCATGATACAGGTTTATGAGATTTATCCTTTTTTTGTCAACATATATCAAAATAAATTTTGAAAAAAAAAAGAAGAGGCTCTTCGTCTCTAGAAAAATTGGAACCTCCATGGACGTGGGTGTTAAGTGCCTTGGGATTTTTTTTGATGATTAAGAATAATACCTCATTTCAATTTTGGTGGCATGAGTTGTATTTGGTCAAAGTCTGATCATCTTACTCGTAAGGGACCTAAATACCAACCGTTATCCTTCCATTTTCATTAGCTCGAGATTAGGGAGCCATTTATCTTTCTTTTTTAAAATGATAACGGTAGAGATCGTGGTTAATTTGCATTAAAACGTGTGCATGCAAAAAAAATAACTGCTTGTTATGAATGTCCCTTCATTGCGTACAATTATTTTATCATCGACTTGGTTTTTAGATTATGTCCGAATTTAAAGCGGGGACCAATCAAAACTTTAACCAAATAGATTGTAGATATGAGTATGTACACAGTTAAAATTTCCACTTATGTGTTATTATAGTAAAACTCCATAATTTTATATTATACGATATGTTTATCAAGAGTGCATGTATACAATTTTGAAGATAATGACATACATGTAAAAATGAATGCCGACTAATTACTGCAACTAGAAGCTGTTAACATTGCTTAACCCTGGATTTGCATTGGTGTACCATCAGTTGTTGTATTAATAAGTTATTGGAAAAGTGACAGGAGGTAGGTGCAGAATGTCCAGGCCATTTTGTTCCATTCGACTCCTCCTAGTACTCTCTAAGAGTGAATTCAAGTTTTTCTTAAATCATAGATGATAAGTTATTAGATCGTATTAAATTTTGTTACATGTTCCTCTTATAACCCAATCTTTGCACATATTATTATTATTATTTTATTAGCCTAGATCTTTAATTCAATGGTCCATGCTTAAACCATGAAGAGAAACAACATAAGAAAGTATTAATAATCTATTGTTCGAAAACATGGTAGACAAGTCTTATAATGAATAGGTGGAGTTAATGCCTCAAGGGATTGAGCATGCACCCTTGGGCCCCGGAAAGATGCCTTGAAGGTCGCGACCCCAACGGACGAGTTGGGTGGCGCGTTGCACCTAGCAGCCCGGTAGCATCCGGAGTCGCTCGACGGAGTAGGCAGGTGGCGCGGTTGGCGTTCTTGGTTTCTCACTTATACACAATTTTAAGACTCGACTTAAAATTTGATGTGGCCACATCTAATCTTACTTCGAGTATTATTATTGTGAGAGGTGTTCCGGGATGTAGTTTGAAGTGTGAGAATGAGGTTTTGATTTATTCCTTTATGATTGAAAAGAGGATCTTGAGGGTTTACTCAAGATGGATACCAAGTTCCCGCTTAGCGGAGGCCTGCGAGTCGTGTACTTGCATGTGCTAAAATAATACGAGTAATGATTAATGATCGAATACTGGAAATTATAATTGCAAATCATTGTGGATCATAACCAACTTGTAGAAATATCAAGACCATTGTAGTAGTACTTAATGATTATTAAATCAATAAATAAAGTTAGTTGTTGTATGATTCAAGGTGAATCAGAATACCTGGGTAACTTTCTTGTTTTCTACCATATATGCTTACGTTTTTAGATAGAGTTGAGCATACATCCCTTGCTTCCTCCTACCTGAGTTACTGTAGTAATTGTCTCGTTACCGAGCAATTACTCATAACGTTACCCTTGTGTGAACCCAACAGGTGTAGCTGAGCAGCAGCCGCAACAGTAGCGGCTTTGAGGAGATCAGACTTTTCTTCATCATATTTGCATCAGACAGGGCGCTCCTGCTTAGAGTAATTTACTTACTTCCGCTCTATTTTATGTTATTACTGAGAGACATTGTAGTGAGATATGTGGAGAGTTTTTCTACAAAGTTTGAGATTTTCTGATGTATCTCATATCATGGACATGGACTTGATGAGTATTAATGAGAATGGATGTTGCATTTTTCTTTCCATTTATGCTATTCTCCCATTGTTATTTATATTTCAAATGTTAATCTATTATGCATAAGATGGTTTGATGAGTATCATAGATCATGGGCGTATTTGGACCGTAGGTCCGACGCTCCCGTCCCGTCGGTTTCGGTAGCCGGAGGGGCGGGGCGTCACAGGTAAATTGCACAGAAGCCCCTAGAACTTTCAGATATTGCAAATCAGTCCCTGTGAAGCAGACCCCACGTGAGGAGCACGTGCCTTGTGGAGATTTTGCATTCCAGTCCCCTGCATTATAGGTAATTGCACTTAAGTCCCTATCAGCATATTTGCTTTATGTAATTTATTTTCCTGTATTGCATTTACATCCCTGTGTTTGCACGCATCCCTAGGTTGCATTTTACATCATTTTTAAATTCTAAAAGTTGCATTTTGTTGAGAGCTTTGTCCTCTATCTATTGTGCCACGTGTCATATTTTTGTAATTACAGTATATTTTTAAATGAATTAATTGGTTGATTTGTGGAATATTTTGCCCAGTGACACCTTTTAATTTCTAGTTAATTTTCTGTGATTCCAAAAATCCTCAAAAATTCACAGTAGCTCTAGGACAGTGAACTTAACATGCCATAAAAATTTCATGTCATTTGCACATATATCGAGGCCTAAATAAATTGTTGAGTGATTTTCTTATTTTAATTTTAATAAATTCATTTCACTGGATTCCTTATTATTAGAACTATCTAGGATAATTTTATCTCCTGAAAAAAACGTGATTTGTTATTTATTATAAATTAATTAATGAAAATCAGCCTGTTTGCATGTTTAATTCACAGTAAATTCATTTAGTATCTAAAAATTCCGAAAAAAATAGTGTAGCATAGTTTCATCATCATTAATCATCTGGCCAATTTTTAGAATTTTTGGATTCCATTTGATACCTTAATTGAATTAACATCAAATTGGCTTGCTGGTTTCATGTGTCCTGCATAGAAATTGAAAAAGAACAAAAAAATAATTCCCCGAAAGTCTAACACTTGGACTTTGCTAAAATTTACCTAAGGAGACAGATGCCTCCCTAAGTTCGACCTTGGAATTCCACCAAGTAAAAAAATATGCCGCTTGAAATTAACTTGACATTAATTAATAGTGGTTTTTGATTAACCTCTCGTATCCGACTGCAACGAACGACTTCTAATTAATTTGGACAATTAATCTGACCGAATTAACTAAGGGTACGGGGCGGGTTATCAGTCTCGTGCTCTAGTCTCTTCAATCGTCTCTATTTGTATACTCTCGCCCTCGACGCGAAAGTATACCTTCCCACTATCATGGTAGGACAACGCCTTGGCTGTGGTCAAGAATGGACGTCCTAGAATGATGGGGGTATCGGTCACAGATTCAGGGATCTTCATGTCCAACACAACGAAGTCCACGAGAAATTTCAGACCCTGAATTGTGACGACTACATCCTTCAACAACCCCTTTGGCCTCTTGATAGATATATCAGCAAACTGAAGGACTGTCCTGCTCTGTCGAAGAGGGTCGAACTCGAATCAGTCGAGTAAGGCTGCCGGAAGGAGGTTGATAGAAGAGTCGTTGTCTAGTAGAGTACCATCGAACCTCTGCTCATGAATGTGACATCAACATAGGGAGCTCCTACATCCGGCCTCTTGGCTGGCAGACGGTTCTGAATAGCGAAGCAAGTGGCACGGGTCAGCATATGGATTTCTTCCTGATGGTTCCTCTTCTTTCTGTGGATAGTGGTCTTCTCTCGCAAGTTCCTCTGGAAGAGAGGGATGTGCTCAAGTGCCTCCTGTAGAGTTAGCTGGATATGGAATCTATCAATCATCTGTTGACTGAACTCTAACTGTTGATCTTTTTTGGATATTATTTTTTATTCCCCTTTGCTAAGCGGAGTGCTTGAGGGAAGGAGGTGGCTGGACCCTCCTCAAATAGAAGGCTAGGAATAGGTTCCTGCTCCTGAGAAGGCATAGAATCCATACAAGTATCATCAATCATCACATATGGACTCCAAGATAAAGAAACCTTTCCTTTATTAATTTTTTGGTGTTTTTCATAATGTTACGAGATATAAGAATTGGAGGTGACACAAATGGAATAGAAATGGTGGCGTTAATACCACCCACGGCATCGGACCTTGCGACATCAGCACCGCACCCTGGCTCAGCATCTGGGAATCTGATGGCGTCAGTACCACCCTCTGCATCTGGAGAAACGACGACCTCAGTAACGCCGACTGGATCAACGTCCTTGGTGGATTCAACACCACCGTCATCATCATCATTAGCGTCATCAGCACCGCTATCCTCGTCTGGCGCTCTTGACTCCTCATGGTGTTGTTACTCAGGCACCGACGGCTGGCATCCTACCGCTCCTAAGTGACACAAAATCAACATCAAAGGTGTATGAAGCAATGTCACCTAATAAATCACTAGGAGTGGTGGTCTCTGTGAACTGTACATGCTCAGATTTTCTTTTTAAGTTATTCGGGTTGGGCTCGATCTGAGCGGGTATGGCGGCCTTTCCCTTGATGATCTCCTTCATCTCATGGCGAAACTCATCCATATCCCGCTTGAATGATGCCTGTTAGTCTGCAAGTAGACAGGCTAGATCGTCTAGGGCTGGGTTCTCATAGGATAACCCATAAGAACCGGATGGGTTGCCTTGCTGAAAGGGAGGCGGCTGTTGGAACTGATGAGGGAGAGGCTGAGAATAATGCTGAGGTTGTTGCGGGTGCTGCCTCCACTGTTGTCCCTACTTGTAGGGATGAGGACCCGACTAAAAATGTTACTGTTGTGGTTGGTGGGAGAACTGGTGCTGCTTCTGCTGTTGGTCGAACTTCCCACCCTGAGTTGGAGGTTGTTGCTGGGATGAGGTACCTCCGATCGACCACCTGAATCCGGGATGGTCTCGGTGGATCCCGGGCTGCTGTCGGTCATACCAAATCCCGTTGGCTTCCATCAACGGATCCTACTCATAGGGGGATGGAGGGAGAACTGCCAATGGTTGATCCTACTGATACACCACCATTTGAGTGTCCTGAGAAGGTGGTGGCTGAGAGTACCAATGCTGCAACTGCTGGACCGGCTCTGCCTGGATGTGGTGAACCTGTTTGTACTGAGCGGAGTGGTGGGACAAGCTGTTGCTGCTAAGATCAGCTCGTGACCTGAGACGGGGATGAGAAGCCATCTGTACCTCCTGGAGACACATGATCTTGGTCTTCAGGTCACTCAGAGTCTGTGCCAACTGACCTATTTGAGTCATACCCTGGAACTTCTTCTTCTCGATGATCTCGATGTGGTCCAGCTTCTCGCTGATAATGCTCATATCAACGGCCGATGACTCTGCCTATGCTGCAGCTGCTGAAGAAGTTTATGAACATGCATCAACTCGTGCTATCCTATGATAGTACACGGTATGAGGTGAGGTCTTCCCCTGAGTGTAGAGCCGGGTCTGGGACATCGCTATGTAGTTCTCGACCATCTCCTCATAGATGGCCCAGACCTGGTCTTCGTCCTTGGCAAAATATGAGCGCCCACAAGAAGCATTCACTATCCCCTGTAGCTTCGGTGTCAGCCCACAAAAGAAGCATTGTACTAGATTGGGCTTAGAAATGTCGTGATGTGGACACCGGTCAATGAGCTCACGGAATCGATCCCACGCCTCATGGAACCACTCGTTGGGGATCATGGAGAAATTGTTGATCAGAGCTCGCGTTGTGTTCGTCCGGCTGAGTGGGTAGTACTTGTTCAACTACTCAGTCCAGAGCTGCTCCCATGAAGTGACATATCTCCCCAAATGCTTTAGCCAGTAAGCTGCTCTATCGACCGGGGAGAATGGAAAAACCATCATCTGAATGGTGTCCTTATCCACATATCTGTCGTGGACAGTGCCGCAGATCATCTCAAAATCCTGCAGATGTATATGCGACTCCTCGGGGGCAAGCCCATGGAACTTGGGCAAGAGCTGAATGGTTAGGGGAGGAAGCTTGAAGTCGCCCAGAATGGCTGGCAACTGGATCCAGCGATGTGTAAGAGTTGCACCAAGGTTGTGCAACTGTCTCATCATTCGTGGCTGCATTGCTGGCTCTGCTGATCCCCTAGGTCTTCTGGCTGACCTCCGGCTCCTCCTCCTACCTCTGGGATTTCTCTACCGGCATGTCTCTGCGGTCTCCTCTATTGGCTCGCATATGTGCCATCTCTCTGCGCACCTCTGCCATGAAGGCTCCCTGGTCTCTAATCTACCTCTGCATCGTCTTCAGAGAGGCTACAAGTGTATTGTTGATGGCTCCCTGATCTAAAATGCATGTCAAACCCTGGAGCTGTCCATCGGTGTGTTCCTCACTACTGGCCATCTTACGGGTCTCTGCAAAGGCAAAAGACCCGAACTCAGGTGCCAAATATCGATGCTGGTCTCTGCTCGGGCACTTTAGGACTGGAAGAAGGGTGGTCAAGGGGGAATAGGTGATGAATCCACATTTCATCATCTTTATTCTATCATTTTGGCACCAAAAAACCCTAGCAAATGCCTGTAAATACCCTTAAATAGAGCATCTTAGCATTCATGCATGTGCATTCAATTAGTGTATAAAATACTGTAATTAAAGCCAAAATTATAGAATAAATAAAGAAAAGAAAAAGAATAAAATATTGTAAATATTTTATGACCCAAAACCCCGAGACCTAGGCATCTTGATGCATAGGTCGACAAGGAATAAAGTAGGGGGAGATAAGGTCAAAGATACAGATAAAATACCTATACATTCTATTCATTCTTTATTCATTTTGGAACCTATTTTTGGTTCCACTTTTTATACATCAAATAAAGAAACTTTGTACATGAAAGTTGTAGATAATTTTATAAAGAAAAATACAAAATTGATTTCACAGAAAAATAATGTACAGATAAAAAGTTATGGTCTGAATAAGAATCCAGAATCCCAACTTCCCAGACCCGTATCTCACAAACGACAACTCCAAATGCAGCATACTCACTTTAATTGTATATAGAAGAAATAAGCTATTTAATGGCGGTGGTTTCGCATTTGGCGGAGCTACGATTTGAAAGTTGAGTTTTGGACCCACATTGTACATTGTACAGATTAAAATATTCAATTTATTATTTATTCATTATTTTTATATTTTTATATTTTTATAATGTTGTAAATATTATTTATAATAATTATGTACATTAAAATAAGAATAAAAACCTAAATAAAAACAAAAATAAAATACATAGATACATTACCTATATGTATACCTATACTTTTTATACTTATATTTTATTTAATATACAAAACACATCAATAAAATAAAATAAAAATATATTTATGTGTATAAAAGTATTTTATAATTTTATAAAATATGAAATAAAAATAATGAAATTTAAATACTCAAAATAAAAATAAAAGAATACAGTATATAGATAATATACCTATATAGGGGTATAAATGCAAACTTGTAAAAATATACTTCATAAAAATAAATAAAAATCATTATAAAATACTTCATGAAAAAATAAACAATTTTATTTTATAATTAAAAACAATAAAATCATTATCTATTTTTAATAGATTTTAGAAACCTTTTTTCCCAAGGATTTTCCTGGTTGGTCCACGTGGACCAACCTGGTGGAAGTTGACCTGCTAGTCAACTCCTTGGTTTTTGCTCCTGGGCTGTGTCAGAAGTGGATTTTTGTCCGCTTTCGTGGATTTTTCGAGGATGGTCCTTGCATCTTTTGATGTTGGTGTCTTCATGACTTTTGCTCCTCGTCCACCGCCCTTACACGCCCAAGTGTTAGATTTGCTTTTGGATCACTGACGCGCCTCGTGCCCTCGATCAAGGTGCCCACTCGGCCAACCTTTGAAAAACAACCCATCCGCCTCCAGGCCATTTTGAACCGTTCTTGGCCATTCTTCATACCTCCGAGGGCTATCTGGTGGATCCCCGGTGACAGGGGGTTGATCCCCACCCTTGTCGAGGTGTAGCGGAGGGCCGAGCCGCGTTCCAACCCCATCTCCGGCCTTGCGGCCGTGAGGTCCAAGCCTTGGGCTTCTCAGCCCTCGAGGTCTGTTTTGTCATTTTTTCTTTTACGCATTTTCAATCCTGGTAGCCGTAGGAACCCCTAGATATCCTCCATTTCGCCAGAAAGTCACCCATTTGCTACCGCCTCCACCTCGCCGGAGCAAGCTCCGGCGAATTCGTCTCCACCATCCGCCGCCTAAAGAACCCCTTCTCGCCACTGGAGGGTCGCGGCATTTTGCCTGCGACCCCCTTCACCCCTTTTTGCAGGTACCCAGCGCTGAAGCTTACCCATCTGGAGAGTGCCTCGAGCCGCCGGAGAAGAACGCCGTGCGCCGCCGCCCACGCGTCGCCGCTGCCGCGCGCACCTGTGAAGAGCAAGAACGAGGGGGAGGGGGCGCGTACAGTTGCCGTTGATCTCGCCCTCCCCTTTTGATCAGGACCATCCGTTCGTCTCTCATCCAAGAACATCCACGCAAGCCACACGGATTAGTGGGGGGTTTTGCGCCCAGGCCCCCACGTTTTTGTGTAATTTCCAGACACTCTCTAAGCTTTCATTTGCGCTTTAAATATTTTGTAACATTTACTCAACCCCCCCCCCCCCCCCCCCGCGTTTTGTATTATTGTGTATTTGTCCCCGCCTGGCGCACGTGCGCGTCGCGTGCGCTAGGCATTTTGCGAGGAAGCCCCTACGGCTTTGGATATTGCGTTTTTATCTAGAAAATATTTTATTCAGCACAAATTTTGTGGCAAAATTGCAGGCGTGCCCCCATATTTATTGATATTTGCAGAAAGGTCCCTGCCAGACCTTTAATTTTTGTATGCTTGCATGAATTAATTAGGGTATCATTTGAATCCCAAAATTTCTCAAATTTTAAACTTAAGCTCCTGTTGGCTTATATTTTGACGCCCTATTTTAGTTTTTGCTTTTATTTTATTTTTATATTTATTAAAAATCAAAAACATGGTTTTTGTGCACTGTCTAGCTTAGAAAATACCAAAAAATATAAAAACTCCCCAGAAAAATCCCAAAAAAATATATTTTGTGTCTTTTAGTTTGTTGTAACTCCCAGCCAAAAATCATTAAAAATCTCAAAAGAAAAACACTAAAAATTTAAAAACATTCTAAAACTTCAAAAAAATATATAAAATCAAAGAAAAATCCAAAAAATACAAACTCAGATCCTGTTTGTTCTCTATTTTATTCGCTTTACTATAAAATTAGTATGAAAAATTTTGATTGCTGTTTGATATTTTTAACTTCCATTTTACTCACAGCCAGCACATTTTCCACTGTTTTCCCTTATTTTGACATTTTAAAAATACCAAAAACACCTTGAAAAATACCCAAAAATCACAAAAATAGTAAAAAATCCTAAAAATATCAAAAACATTTTATTTCTGAATTTTTGGTTATTTTTGCTTATTTTTATAAATATTTTACCTTGTCTTTTATTCCATTGTTTTTATATTCCAATATTCAAAAAGAGAAAAAAAATAAATATAAAATATAAATTATAAAAATCAGAAAATTAAAAATCAAAATACAAAATTAAAAATTAAATTAAAATAAAAAAATTAAAAATTAAAAACCCACAAAAATTTCCTTTGATTGCTTGCTTAGTGTAGACACTTGACACACACATTCACTTGTGCACATTAATTTTGAATTACCCTGTTTGCTCCCTGTGTTCGAACTCTCTGCATACTTGTCCCTATACACCATTTGTGCAGAGTTAAAACTAAATTTTAACTACGCACATTTACTTTCATTGCTTGATATATTTGTCGCGGGTTAATTGTTGTTTGAATCAGGATTTCTCGCGGGTCGCCTCAGCGACATTGTGATCCTGCCTTGTGTGGATTACTTTAGACCTGTAAAAAATCCTGTTCAACAATAGGGCAGAATCGAACTCGGGTTCGGAGAGCTGGTCCAAGCTCTCTGAACCTGCCTAGATGAATGGGGCAGAGTGCTCGAAAGCGGTGCTACAAAGGGCAGCCTAAGGGACCTTCGGCCCATCATCATGATGTAGAGGAAATGCGGATGGGATTTGGAAACAAACAATATCGGTAGTCAAACCCCCAATTCACATACGCAACGTTGAATTGATGACTATAAGGGTTCGGTCATTTATCTTGTCAATTTTATTTAGGTGATAATTCAGTCTAGCAGGGAGATTAAGCGAGTTGTTAGGTACCCGATACTCCTAAGAGACTGGCTCAATCCCAAAGCTAAATCTTTCCCACCAGCCAGTACAAGTTGCGGATCATTTACTGGCTACCCTATCAACTTGCTCTGCTAAGGACGTCCCGCGTTAACGGATACCGGAGAGATCCTCACTGGAGAATGACTAACCCCAACACCAGTACTCTAACGAGAGTTCGGGTGTGGCTCTAGCCTAGTATGCGGGTCACTCTCTCGCGCAAACAAACCAAACAATGAGGGAATGACTCTCCCAAGACAGATTTTTAGGTGAGATGTCTTCTAGAATCAAGTTTGTTTAGCAGTCCCAATTTTATGGTTATCTCTTTTTATGGTATTTTTCAATAAGCAAACAAACTCCTAACGATTTTTTCGATCTCCTGATTATTTTAAGTCCAAAAATAGGGAGAGAAGTCGAAAAAGCCGATGTGTGATCAAACACTACGATGCATGCAAAGTCAGAAATGCATACCTGTCGCCAGCATTCTGCATGCAAGGTGATCCGTGCATAAATTAAAAACTGAATTTAAACTAATCTAAATGACGCGAGAAGAAATCAGCCGTAGATGAGCAATTTCTACACGTGAAGAACAAGTAGCTAACTGATCAGAGAGTGAGGTCGAAGTCCGGTCTCGAATGTCGATTGGTGTCTGCCACAATGGATCCTGCCAGCATTGTATATGACCTCAGTGGTGTGTGACCTCTCAATCAATCAAGTTAACGTTTTTATTATGATTTTTATCAAGGTCCAATTACGAATTTATAGGTACAAGTAAGATGTTAAGGATTATGCCTTAATTAATTACGTTGCAATCAAAGGAATTCTTAAATTTAAGGACCAAAATCTCGAGACTTAAATAAAGAAAATGCAAAGAAAACAAAACCGGTGAAAAACCACGGTAAGGTCCCCCGAGCACATCGTGCTCGACGAAACAGACCTCGATATGCCAAGTGTCCAGAAAAAGTGTATGAGTATCACTGTGTTATTACAACAACAATAATGAGCTGGAAAGTAAAAACTACTCTATCCTATATAACTAATCTCCTCCTGGCCTCCTGCTCCTCCTCCAATGCGATTATGCTTGTCGAAAGCCGAAACGTCCTCGGGCGGTCCCTCGCACAAAAATCAAAGCAAAGAGAATGTCATAGAATCAGTTATATAAAATAGCGACAAAAAACAAAAATATAAAAAAATCTGAAAGGACTACTAAGCCGTACTCCCCAGCAACGGCGCCATTCTGGTGACGTGAGTCGCGACTCGAGTTAAGGTATCATATAAATGTCGAGAGGTCATTGCGACCCAAATCACGAAGTGCAATCAACAGGAAAAACTAGAAACCACTCGGATAAATCAATCAAAATACGGGAATGTTAGCGGTCTCCGCTATTTATTTAACCTAGTATAGCGACCAGGGTTGAAAACAAGGAGCAAGGAAATGTACAAAGTAATATGAAATCAGATGAATAAAAACATATTTTTGTGGTTTTTAATTTGCAATTTTTTTATATTTCCAAATGAAGAAAACAAAACAAAGAAATGGAAACAAAGCAATCTCCCATAATTTTTATTAAGAGTAAAAATACTCAAAAATCAGAAATAAATATATTTTTATATTTTTCAAATATTCAAATGTTTTCTAGTAATATTTGGGGATTTTTTTCAATTTTTTTAAAAAAATCTAAAAATAAAAGAAGGGAAAACATGGCAAACATTGCACGACCAGGACACAATTACACGTTAAAAATACTTAAAGTGTCCTAATGTCATGGATAAAAAATTTATGAAGAAGTAAATGAAATTACCTAAAATAGAAACTAAAATCCTATTTTTTTGAATTTTTTTAGAATTTAATGATTTTTAAAAGATTTTTAAATTTTTTAGCTTTTTAGGGTTTTTATAAAGGATTTTCAAACCAAAATGCTACTGAATACAAAGCATATAAAAGCACACACAAAAAATTTTTATACAATTTTTCATATAATTTTTCGAATTTTTATGTAATTTATAAAATATACAGAATAGTTTTTGGGTGTTTTTGATTTTTAGAAAATATCAAATAAAACTAAATTAATTCACAAAAAATACTATAAATATTACGTGTTAGCAGGAGATAAGTGTAATTTTATGGAATTTTTGGTGTTGATTTAGTAATTATTTGATTAAAAACAACACACACAGCAAGTAGGGACCTAATTGCAATTATATAAACGTTTTCGGCCAAAGAATAACACAATTAAAAGCTAATGGGCCTTATCTGCTTTAGCCAATCAAACATGCATGCTACACGTGATACATGCTTAGAGGGGCATAAATGCAAATACTAAAAAGTTTTCATTCAAATCAGAACATACATGAAGTCTGCAATATAAAATGCAAATGTACCATAAGAGCGCGCAACACTACACATGAGTTCACACAGACTGGACTAAAATGCAAATACTGAAAATACGAGGGTCTAATTACAAAAGGTCCAAACTACAACTTTATTTTTAGGACTAACTAAGAAAGCATAAAAGTATGGGGTAAAAGATGTAATATACCCTGCAGGGGCACGTGGCGCACGTGGGAGGCTTCGTGGGCGTACGGCTCTGATCATCTAGCACTACAGATCTGATGGTATGGGGAATGTCAGGGACGTGCGACAGATCTGACTTGTTAGATCTGATCCAACGGACGAAAAGGTTGCTCCTGTCGGCGGCTAGGATGCAATCTGGCAGGGGACAGCTTCATCCGACGACAGAGGGGGATATCAAAGAATAGCCCCCTAGGCGAACTTCGATCGGGCAGCGGATGCGATCCACTGCTCCGATGGGCTCACCAGCAGGTCCTGCTCAGTCGTGAGGGCGCTTCGCTTCCGCTAGATGGCTCCGATGGAGGTGACGATGGTAGGATGAGTGCGGTGATCAAGCTCCTCTTGGTGCTGCTCCGTCGGATCAGTTGGGTGCCAAAGGTGGTCTTCTGCACATGAAGTGACCTGCAAAGGGTTCACCGCTTGGAGGCGTAGCTCCAGCGAGTGTTTATTGCCAAGAAAAATCGGAGAAGCAGAAGGGGGTCAGGTTTGACTCCCGGCGAAGATGAAGGAGCGGAGTCGCGGCCCTATCGACTGGTTATCGAGACTAGGGGGTTCAGGTTGCGGGGGAAGACGAGGGATGATATGGCGAGTCATCTGAACGGCTGGATGTGGATAGCAAGGCTTCGACCAGCTGGTCGGAGCAAGTGGATGTGTGGCGGCGCTAGATGAAAAGAATGGAATCGAAAGGTGAAATGACGGGGATATGATGTATACCTGAAGGTTGGAACGAGTTCCGGAGCTCCAGGCAAAGGTGGTCGACGGGATAATGGCCTCAACCTCGCTGCGAAAGACGGAGAGGCTAGATGCGGCGACACTCGTCGACCACGTAGCTGAGTTGCGGCTCCAGGCCACCAAAGATCGATCCAAAGGGCTCCTCCGGTTGCAGTCACTCCACTGAAGATTCCTAGGGATGAGAGAAGGGGCGAGGCACGAGCTACGACTCTGGGTAGGTGGAGGAGATGATTTATAGGATGCTCGAGGGTCTAGAAGGATCAACGAAAAGCGTGAAACCCTAGAGTGATCCAGATCAGCTAAGGGACCCGCAGAGATGCCAGATATACGAGGTTTATCGGATCCAAATCTCGAGGAAAATGGAGCTTGGAGTCGTGCTGGAGATGAAGGAGAAGAAGGTCCGGCAAATAGGGTTAGGTCGAGTCAATCCTAGAAGAGGGCGTTGACCCGCGGTCAACATATGGTCCCGACCAATCAGAAAAAAGGATTTTACAAAATATTTACAAAATCAATAAAAATAATAAATGAATTCAAAATAAAAAGTGCATAAAATAAAAAAATGTTTATTATTTTTCAAACTATTTTCTATGATTTTTAATTATTTTTACGAAAAATAAATTATTGTATATGGGGTATATAGTATTATATACAGGTATAATATACCGATATATTATGTAAAAGTATTTTTATTTTATTATTTTTACACAAATACCTTAATTTTATATTTTATTTATGTTCAACATATTTTTAGGAGTACATAATAATTTTTATTTTATTTTATGATTTACTTACATGTTTAGAATAAATAGGGAGTGAGACATATATACTTGTATTTTGGACAAGTGAGAGAGAATTTTATTTCTATTTTTCAGATTTTTTATTTTTGTTTTATTTTTAGGACTATACACAAGGAGGTAGAAAGAATATTTTATTTTTATTTTATCCAAAATAATTATTTACATATATAGATAATATATACGTATAGAGTAAGCCCTATCTCTCTCTACTTATTTTATTTGGCGATCAGGTCAATGCTTGACCTTCTCTTGAGATTCGGGTCACTCTGTATTTATTCTAAATACCTCCTTCCTTTTTCTTTTCCTTTATTCTTTTATTTTTGCACAAATAAATGCTAATTATACAATGTTAACACATGCATGCTGAATGCTAACTTATTTTATTTACTCCTATTTACATGATGCTTTGCCAAGATAAATAGCTAAAATAAAAGAATAAAAAGTGAATCAGGGATTCATCACCAATCCAGAAGTTGTAGTGGAGGGCACCGATTGAAGATATGTACATCACTTCCATCAATTAGACGTTGGAACTTTGAAAAATGGTCATGATGGTGGCATGATAATCAAATCTTCAGGTGAGAGCAGCAATAGATAAATCATGTTGAAAATATCATCGTGTGGCAAACTTCAAATCACATATGAAGAATAAAAACTCAAAGATCAACCAAAATTGTCTTGCTCTGATACCATGTTGAAATATGAAATGTGGAAGCGAATAAAAGCAACAACAAAATAAAATGAAGACTTTGATTTTGCGTGGAACCCTACTCCCGAAGGATCGGTATGAAATCACGGGAGAACCGCCTCAAAGGGTTGATTTTCTATTCATCTTTCTCAAAAGTTACAATGGGTGTGGGACTCTTTATATGACCACACCAATGTGACCAAAAGTTACCTCTTCATGATGTGGGACTGAACATTACCCACACAAGACCATTCTTCAATAGAAATCTTAACCATATGTTATTCTGAACGTAGTTGAAGAATCTACACCCCCATGCCATTATAAGGTAACAGTTTTGGTGGTCTCGCTGCTCGGTCAAGGGAGTTGTATATAAACTCCTTAAGGTAAGGGCTCCCAATATGCTTTGTATTTTTCTTTTTTCAACAAATTGAAAATCTATTGCTGCCCCTCAAGGACATAGCTCAGTTACGGGTGAACCTTGTAAATCTACATATCTTCATGCTTGCTTGGTTGATCATGTTTTTACGTGATCGCTTCCTCTATTCGCAACAAAGAGGACTGTATTTATTGTATAGTACGTAAATGAATTTCAATAATGACAACGTACATCACAAGGACATGACACTAAGAAAAAATATCAAAAGGGGCATCAGTTGTCACAATACATGCAACCTCCAAACTCTCATATGACAAGTTATGTCTATCACTGGATTTATAAAGATTTTTTTTCAAAATCCATCATTATATCGTTTGTTATTAATTATACAATGACTATTATTCGTTGCATGGTTATTTTTAATACTTGAAGTTAACAACGAATGTCATATTTGTTACAATATCATCAGTGTCTCCACATAACAACCATTGCCTGTTGCCATTTTTCAAAATTTTAAATAATGATTATTAAATTGAATTAAAAAATATGCATTGATTAATTACAATTTTTAAAAAGTGTCATTAGATCCAATAAATAGGAAGGATTAAGTGTGTAGGTTAGACCCAAAAAATTCACATCAAAATGTGTGGTTTAGAACTCCTATATTTTACTATTTTAAGTCATTATTTACTTTTGATAATGAAGAACTTGTCATTCGCTTTGATTTATGAATTCCTTTATAACTTAAGTGATACAATAAAAGTTTTTTCAATTCTTTTAGTTACTTATTTATGGTTCGGGTCTCACTTGTCACGCCCTGATCCCCTATGCCCGATACGGCCGGGTTTTATCGGAATGTGATGCAATAACCTGTTGCCCAACAATCTACCAAGGGAAGAAATGCAATAGAGCAGGAAAAACTGTTTCTCAAACATAAAGAAAAACATAGAGACACAAAGAAAAATACATAGATATATATAAATATCCCAGAAAACTATCATCGTAACTTTCCATGAGCTTCACATATTAGTTGCTCTTACAAGTTTGAACAAAAATAAAAGTTTGCAAGTTAGCCACTAACTCCACCTCTATGCTAAGGAGGTTAGAATTCAAAAATTTTGTTCATGGTGACAAGGGGTTACAAAAAATTACATCCTCCGCTACAATCTCCAAAAAAACCACAAAAAGAAATCCTTTATGAAGTCATCATCTTCATATCAATCATCATTAGGTGGCGGGTGCTGGCGACGGTAGCGAATCATCATCTCCAACCTCGATGTGAGGTTGGTCATCACTGTCATAGTTTCCCAAAGCATGACCAATATCCTTTCTTCCTTCCCTGGATGTGATACAGGGAGGTAACACTCGGCTCGCTACCCTCTTGAGGGGCGGCAGACATGATGGTCGGTGGATGAGTTGGGTGCACCGGTGCGGAACGTGGGCGGAGTTGGCGTCGTGGTAGTCGGGTAGACTTCTGTGCTGTTATGCGTGTTTTGGCCATCACCTGAGTTGGGTTGTCAACTAAGGAGGTGAGAAAAGGCTCAACGAGAACACATAAAAGATGTAATAGGATGAAAGATAAAGTTTTATAATCTACCGTTTGGTGAGAGTTTTCTTTTTTCTCTTATTTTGTTTTCCTCTTTTTCCTTCTAAGGTATTTAATCAATCTATAATCACTTTCATTCCATTGCCAAAACTTCATAATATTGATTATTATAGTTGTTATTGTTGTACATATGTAACTCATCTCAGGAATTCCCTAGAGATTAAGATAACCTGTAGCTAGCAGGTATCCCAACCTACTAGCGGTCCTTTGATTTGTTAACCCTCGAGTGTATAGCACATGTCCATTACTTGGACGGAGTGAGAAGTCGTCACTTCTCGAGTGACTATCCCCAGAGTTACTCTTCATTTGTTTTCCAGGCCTAAAATTTTCTTGTGACATACCACGTATATCCGGTGGGTCACCTCATCTTGCGCTATACCACGAGTTTCGATCCAAAGGATCTACCCTGGCCAGTAGGGAGCGAAGTCCCAAGTTTCTCTTATTTCATATTATTCCCTTCTTCTTCTTCCTATTTTTCATTTTTGAGCATCCCAAGGCTCTATCCTAAAATCATCTACATCTCCCATGTAGATAATTCCCATGGATTTTTCCCATATGCCTAATACTATCTTACATTTAGATATCCCAAAAAAACCTAATGGACAACCAACTTAGCAAGAGAATAGTAAAGGAATTATTTTAATTCAAGGAAATCCTCACCTCTAGTACGAGTATCGTTCTTTTAATATCTCGAACAGACCGAATCCGACTTTGCTGCAAGTATTAATCATAACTATGTTATAATAGACCAAAATGTTGGGTAACGGAAAATTAAAGATTAAAAAACTCTATATGGTATCTTAATCCCCTTATCCTGATCCTAACAATCCTTTATTCTACTACCTTTGTAAAGTGTATATTCTTTCATATACTAATGAAATATGATCTATGGTGGGAAAAATCTTCAATTTTCAAATGATCTTCTTAAAAATTCATACAAATTTTAATCTACTTTTTCATCAATATTTACATTCATACACCTATAATCATCACCACTTCTCATCTAATATTTTTCCCACCTATTTCCATAAGTATACTCCGTTGGTATTTTTACAATTCTCATTATATTGGTCATCTCCTCAAATTTTTTTCTTCCAATTTATCAAACTCCTTATCCTAAAAGAACTCCCACATTCATACACATATCCCCACATTCATCTCTTCCATCTGGTACATTTTTTATCATACTAACTCCCCCTTACATCTCCCCTTCTCTCATCCAAATGGGGTATTATTCACTGTTTAAACTCCTATACTCAATAATACAACATGACCTTATGACCATCATATAATCCATAAGAATGTAAACTTATCACATCATTCCCTTACAAAAAAATCAAGAAAAACATTCATGTAACTTGATTTCACCTTGCTGTCCACATTCCTTTTTGAACAAAAAATTTTAATCTTCACCTCTTTCAAATGAAAAACTATATTACATTCTACCACTATCAATATCATTGTCCCAACAAATAATTATTGACAACAATGGCATCAATCATACATTTTCATCCATTCTTTTATCTTAACAACACAAAACACCACATGGGTTTGTTGAATGCAAGGGTAAACTCACATGATCTTGCTCCATCATTTTACTTATACCTGATGAATCCACATTTCATCATCTTTATTCTATCATTTTGGCCTCAAAAACTGTAGCAAATGCCTGTAAATACCCTTAATTCCATCATCTTAGCATTCATGCATGTGCATCCAATTAGTGTATAAATACTGTAATTAAAGCCAAAATTATATAATAAATAAAAGAAAAGAAAAAGAAATGAAATATTGTAAATATTTTTATGACCCAAACCCCGAGACTAAGCATCTTGATGAATAGGTTGACTAGGAAGAAAGTAGGGGGAGATAAGGGCCAAATACAATACTTTTTAATTCATTCTTTATTCATTTTGGGACCTATTTTTGGATCTGCTTTTTATACATCAAATAAAAAAAACTTTATACATGAAAGTTTAGATAATTTTATATAGAAAAATATAAAATTGATTTCCCTGAAAAATAATGTACAGATAAAAAGTTATGGTCTGAATAAAAATCCAGAATCCCAACTTCCCAGACCCGTATCTCACAACTGAAAACTCCAATGCAGCAAACTCACCTTTAATTGTATATAGAATAAAATAAGCTATTTAATGGCGGTGGTTTCGCATTTGGCGGAGCTACGGTTTGAAAGTTGAGTTTTGACCCTCATTGTATACTTGTACAGATTAAAATATTCATTTTATTCTTTATTCATTATTTTTATTTTTTTTTTTTTTATAATTTTGTAAATATTATGTATAATAATTATGTACATTAAAACAGTAATAAAAACCCAAATAAAACATAAAATAAAATATATGTAAATAAAATGCATAGGTATCATACCTATACTTATACGTATATAAATTATACTTTTATTTTATTAAGTACATAAAATACTTCAGAAAAATAAAACAAAAAATATATCTATGTGTATAAAAGTATTTTATAATTTTATAAAATAATAAATAAAAACAAATAAAATAAAATCACAAAATCAAAATGAATGAATACAATACATAGGTATATATACCTATAAAGGGCATAAAAGGCAACTTGTAAAAATATGCTTCATAAAAATAATTAAAAATCACCATAAAATACTATATAAAATAATAAATATTTTTTATTTAATAACCTAAATCTAATAATACCCTTTATTATTTTTATTTGAATTAATAAAACAATTTTTGCAGGTTTTTCCTGGTTGGTCCGCTTGGACCAACCAGGTGGGTCTGACAGTTGACCTCGGTCAACTGTCTGACCCCCCCTGTTATTGTCAGATTGATTGGTTTTTCCGCCCATTTCGCGGATTTATCGAGGTCGAGTCTTTCCTACTTTCGTGATGATGTCTTCTGCATTATCGCTCCTCGATAACTCCTCATACGCGCCCTGAGCTTAGGTTGGGCATCGATCCATCGATTCGTCCGTTGACCTTCGGTCTTCGAGCCCTGTGCATCACTTGTTTAAAAACCCATCCCACCTTCCATTGATCTTTTGAACCAGTTTCGAGAGCCAAAACCTTCGGGGAGCGTGTAGAGAGGGAGCTCCGGTGACAGGGGAGAGCCCCACACCCCTGTTGAGGTGCGGCAGGGCTCAAGGGTCGCGTTCCAAGCCACCTCCGGCCACTTGGCCGTCGAGGTTCATCTCGAGCATTTTGCTCTGAGGTTCTTCATTTCTTCTCCTTTTTCTTGCTCATTTTCATTTCCAGTAGCCTTAGGAATCGTTTGCCACTTCTCATAGCGATTAGAGCACCTCCAGTTCATCTCCGCCATCACCTCATCGGAGCTTGCTCCGGCGAGATCCTCCACGCACTGTTCCCTTCACCTTTCACCCCTTTTAGCCCTTGGAATCGTCTGCTGCTTGTTTGCTTGTGTCATTGCAGGTTCCAGGGCTCCAGTAGACTCCATCTGGGGTCGCGATTTTGAAAAGGAAGGTCCCTGAAGCAGCCACCGTCCCAGCACGTCACGGCGGACCTCCGGCTGCTTCGAAGCCGTTTTGCGGCCGCCATCCGATCGGGGTTCGCTCCAGGAACCCTCTTGGCGCTTCTGGGCGTCGGCGCGTGGTCGGAGGAGCTCTGGGCGCTCAATTCAAACTCGTCCCGCGCGAGTTCCTTGGTAGTTCTTCCACCGATCTCTTCCGCCGTCTGATTGCTACCCTTCTCCAGACGTTTCAGCAACCGTCGGATCTTCAGGAGCTTCAGTCGTTCGATCATTCAAGCACATCTAATCCAGGCCGTCAGATCTGAAGGGGTATCGCGGCCCCTCGTTTCGACACGTGGATAAGTGATGAAAGGACCGTCGTTGGATCACCCCCTGCCTTGGGTAATTTTGTCCCGTACCCCTGTGCAATTTTTGTATTAAATATCAATCTAGAAACATTCCTCTGCCGTTAATTAGTTTTGTAATATTTTCATAGTAGACCCTCGAGCTTTCATTAATTGCCAAATTGTCCTCCCCAGGCGCACGTGCTCTCGCACGTGCCTCATGGGAATTTTGCAAGAAAGGGGCTGCAGTTTTGACTATTTTATGTTGGACCTGGGATTTTAATATTCAAGTATAAATTTTATGCGAATTTTACATTACTGCCCGTGGACTTTTTCTTATTTGCATAAGAGGCCCTGCCAGTCACGTGTCGTGCGCACGTGGGTCTAGGAACATTTGCAGTGAAGCCCTTACGGCTTTTGGTATTAACATTTAGTCCAGATACTTTTTGTCTAGGTTCAAAACTTTTGTGAAAATTGCAGGCATGTCCCATACTTTTTGATATTTGCAGAAATGCCCCTGCCAGGCCTAATATTTTTGTGTGCTTGCTCTATTTAATTAAGGCAGCTTTTTAATTCCAAAAATTCCCAAAAATTCAACTTAAGCTCCTGTTAACTTGCACTATCACACCATATTTTAATTTTTTGATTTTATTGCATTTTTATATTTATTAAAAATAAAAAATATGCATTTTATCTACTGTCTAGTTTAGAAAATGCCAAAAAAATATTAAAATATCTCGAGAAATTCTAAAAAAATTACCTACTGTCTATTTTGACTTATTTTAGTGTCAATCCAAAAATCATTAAAAATCTCAAAAGAAAAACCTTAAAAATTCAAAAACTTAAAAACTTCCAAAAAATCTAAAAAATTCTAAAAAAACTCTAAAAAATACAAACTCTATTCCTGTAGTTTCTATATTTTTTATCTTTCTTTTAAAATTAGTTTGGAAAATTTTCGTGGCTATTTGATATTTTTCATTCATCTTTTACTCACAGCCAGTAGCTTAGTCCTTGTTTTCATTTATTTTGTCTTTTGAAAATACCAAAAAGATTCTGAAAAATTCCCAAAAATCACAAAAACAGTAAAAAATCATAAAAATACCAAAAAGATTTTATTTCTGATTTTTTTAGCATTTTTGCATATTTTTATAAATATTCTATCTTCTCTTTTATTATATAGCTTATATATTCCAATATTGAAAAAGAAAAAAAATAATATAAAATATAAAAATATAAAAATCAGAAAATTAAAAATCAAAATACAAAATTAAAAAAATTTAAAAAAATTAAAAACCCACAAAAATATTTGTATTGCATAGTGTAGACAACACTTCACATTCACTCATACACACTTGTTTGATCTACCCTGTTTGCTCCCTGTGTTCGAACTCTCTGCATACTTGCTCTATACACCATTTATGTAGAGTTAAAAATAAATTTTAACTTCACATTTATTTCTTATTACTTGATCTATAGTCTGGGTTAATTGTTGATTAATTACGGTTTATTGTGGGTCGCCACAGCGACATAGTAGTCCCGCCTTGTGTGGACTATTTAGACTCTCGATAAATCGTGGTTATCAATACCGCATATTTTCTTTAAGTTCTACTATTTTTTATCACATATCTTCACATGTAAAGTAGATCATCACACCCATCTCATAATATCAAACTACATAAATCCGAAATGTATTTTTCTCCATTTTACACAACCTTGAAAATTCATATCACAAACCTAATACCTCCAAAAATAACTCAAGACAACAAAATCGACTAGACAGTTTACTCAAAATACAAAGGGGTGTGGTTTAGATCCTTGACTTATCTCCTTTTCTCCTTCTTCTCTTCTTTTCCGTTTCTTTCTTCTTCTTTCCTTCTCTTTTCTCCTCACAGCTTGGGCGGACTGCACAAGGGACAGACTGGACGAAGGAAAAAAAAGGGCCTGGAATGGGCGTCAGTCCTTGCCCGTGCCCCCTTTTCACTTTGGTGGAAAGTTGCAAGGATGCCCTTGCAACTTTCCCAAATTAGTGTTATATATTTTCTTCAAAGGATGTAACATTCTACCCCCTTAAGAAATTTTGTCCTCGAAATTTGTCATACCTTTGATGATAAACAGTGCTGGATACTTTACACGCATCTCATCTTCGAGTTCCCATGTAACTTCACTGCTTTTTCGATCTCTCCACAGAACCTTTACTAGTTGCAATGCCTTTTTGCGAAGTTTCTTCTCCATTCTATCTATGATCTCAACGGGGTCTCTTGATATATAAGATTAGGCTCCAACTGTAATTCTTCATACAGAATCACATTGGCCACTTTCTGATATATACTTCCTTAGATTTGATATGTGAAAGACAATATGCACTTCAGATAGGTCTAGTGGGAGTGCCAACCTATAAGCCACTGGTCCTACCCGTTCGAGTATATCAAAAGGACCAACGTATCTTGATTTTAGCTTTCCTTTGATTCCAAACCTTTGAGTGCCTTTCATAGGAGATACTTTGATGAACACCGAATCTCCAACACTAAATTCTATGTCTCTCCTCCGGCTGTCACAATAGCTCTTTTGACGGCTTTGGGTTGCTAATAGCTTCTTCTTGATCTTCATGATCACATCTGTAGTCTCTTGAACCATCTCAGGTCCCCACATTCTTCTTTCTCCTACTTCAGTCCAACACAAAGGAGATGTACATCTCCTACCATATAGAGCTTCATATGGTGCCACTCCTATACCAGAATGGTGGCTATTGTTGTAAGTGAATTCAATCAATGGAATGTGCACGTCCCATACTCCTTTCCATTCTAACATACAAGAACGTAACAAATCTTCTAATGTTTGGATAGTTCTCTCAGTTTGACCATCTGTTTGAGGATGATAAGCAGTGCTGATATTCAATCTTGTTTCGAGAGCCTTCTGCAATTCTTTCCAGAATTTTGAGGTAAAACGAGGATCTCTATCAGATATGATCTCCTTTGGTACCCCATGTAGGCTAACAATCTCCTTGATATAAAAACTCACAAGTTTTGGAAGTGTATAAGTAAGCTTGATAGGAAGGAGTGTGCTGATTTGGTTAGTCGATCTACTATAACCCAAACCGCATCATGTCCCAAGAGTGTACGAGGTAAACTGACTAGAAAATCCATAGATACGCTTTCCTACTTCCACTCAGGAATTGGAAGTGGTTGCAACAATCCTGAAGGCCTTTGATGTTCAGCCTTTACCTGTTGGCAAATTAGACAACACTTAACGAATTCAACAATATCTCTCTTCATACCATCCCACCAAAAATCTTTCTTTAAGTCTTGGTACATTTTAGTACTTCCAGGATGGATCATTAACCTCGTGCAATGAGCTTCTGATACTAGTTCTCTCTTTAGCTCTTCATCATTGAGTACACACAATCTCCCATGAAAGGTTAATGCTCCATCCTTCATAATGAAATCTTCGAGACGACCATCCTCCATCTTGTTTCTCATCTTTTCCATCTTGGTATCTTGTCTCTGAGCTATTATCAAACGTTCAAGCAGATCATTCTTCACTTGTCTGGAAACTATTACAGTTTTTAATTTTCCAGTAGGAAAAATTGATCCCCAACTACTTATTTCTGAGAACATATCCCATTTCAAGACTTGCAATTGAGCTAACACTAAGGGTGTCTTCCGACTAAGATCATCTTCAACGATACTTGCTTTTCCCGGTTGGTATAGGATTGTGCAATCATAATCTTTGAATAGATCCAACCACCTTCTTTGTCTCATATTTAACTCCTTCTGAGAAAATAAGTATTTCAAGCTCTTGTGATCAGTATAAATTTCGAACTTTTCACCATAGAGATAATGTCTCCAAATTTTCAATGCAAAAACTATTGCAGCTAATTCCAAATCATGAGTTGGATAGTTCCTTTCATGATTACGCAACTGCCTTGAAGCATATGCCAATACCCGACCATTTTGCATAAGTACACATCCTAGTCCTTGATGAGAGGCATCACTGTAAACAACAAATCCTCCACTTCCCGAAGGGATGGCCAGCATAGGGGTTGAAGTCAATCTCTTCTTAAGTTCTAAGAAACTTTCTTCGCATTCTTTGGTCCAAATAAAAGGAATCTCCTTTCGAGTAAGCTTTGTCATGGTCAAAGCAATTTGAGAAAAGTCCTTGATAAATCTTCGGTAGTAGCCCGCTAATCCCAAGAAACTTCTGATTTCTGTTACTGTCTTCGGAAGTTCCCAATTCAGAACTACTTCAACTTTAGTCGGATCTACAGAAATTCCATTTTCTGATACTACATGCCCGAGGAATGTAACTTCTTTTAGCCAGAACTCACATTTGTTGAATTTTGCAAATAACTGGTGTGCTCTTAAGGTTCCCAAAATAATTCGTAAGTGCTCTTCATGTTGGGATTCATCCTTAAAATAGATAAGCACATCATCAATGAAAACCACGATGAATTGGTCTAAGTAAGATCGAAAAACTCAATTCATCAAGTCCATGAAAGCTGCCGGAGCATTAGTCAATCCGAATGGCATCACCAAAATTCATAATGCCCATAACATGTACGAAAAGCTGTTTTGGGTACATCTTCTGATCTAACTCTCAACTGATGATACCCAGAGCGTAGGTCAATCTTAGAAAAGATGCATGCACCTTGCAACTGATCGAACAGATCGTCAATACAAGGTAAAGGGTACTTATTCTTTATAGTTGCTTTATTCAACTGACGATAATTAATGCATAACCTGAGTGATCCATCCTTCTTCTTCACAAATAGAACTGGTGTGCCCCAAGGATAAGTACTAGGTCTAATGAAACCCTTTCTTCAATAATTATTGAAGTTGACTCTTCAACTCTCGCAATTCTGCTGGAGCCATACGATAAGGAGCAATAGATATCGGATTGTTTCCAGGAATTACGTCGATCGTGAATTCGATCTCTCGGTTAGGAGGAAGTCCAAGTAACTCTTCCGGAAAGATATCTTGAAACTCCCAAATGATTGGAACGGTGCTTATGTCCTTTTCATCTTTAGACGGAAGAGTAATACATGCTAGATATCCCTGAAAACCATTATCTAGCAGTTTTCTTGCTTGCAGTGCTGTGATTCTACGCAATAATTTGTCGTCTAACTTTCCTATAAATTCAAATGCCGGTTCATCCGGAATGTTAAAGATGACTATTTTCTCATGACAGTCAAGGATTGCATGATGCTTTGATAACCAATCCATTCCAAGGATCACATCAAAATCCATCATCCCAATAACCATTAGATCGACACATAGCTCTCGTCCTCCGATTTTAATTGAACACCCTTTGTAAATGGTGTCGGTTACAAATAATTGTTCTCCAGGGACTGATATTAAGTAGGATTCCTTTAATATGGTTGGTTTACGTTGAATTGTAGATGCAAATTCCGGCGATATAAAAGAATATGTAGCTCCTGAATCAAATAAGGCATGGACCATAAATTCATCAACTAGAATCATACCTCGCACCACAGAATCAGATGCATTTGATTCTCTCATGGAGAGATTATAAGCTCGTCCAGTTATCCGATCTGCATTTGATCCAGCATAACTCCCAGTCTGTTGGATTCTTGGGCAGTTTTTCTTTGGGTGCCCAGTCTGTCCACAAATATAACATGTCATGTTCCTCTAGCATGCTCTGAAATGTTGTTTCCCACATGATGGACATGTCGGCTTTTCTGAACTCGTTCCTTCTGCAGACTTTTCATGACCTCCATAAGTCTTGGATGGTTTTGAGTTAGAATATGATACCTCCTCAAAATGTAGCTTGCTCGATGATGTTGACTGCATGGGGTGAAATCGACGGTCTTTCCTTGACTGAAACTTGTCCTTCTTGAAGGCCTGACCCTTATTTCTCCATTCTCTTCTACGATGCAACTCATTTTGTTCTCGCTCGTGAATCCATGCTCTATCAGCTACTTTTGCAACAGTTTTAAGCTGTAACCCTACAACAAGGCTACGAATGGATGGCCTCAGACCTTGCTCGAAGCGCCATTTCTTCTCCTTCTCAGTGGGTACAGATTCTTTTGCAAAACGAGCCAATTCCAGGAATCTAATCTTGTATTCATCGACCGTCAGTGGTCCTTGACGTAAGTTGAAAAATTCTAACTTATTCTCTTCCCTCCAAGTCTCAAGGTAGTACTGCTCGCTGAAAATCTCAATAAATTTCTTCCAAGACATTTGACGGTCTTCCTCAGAGTAAACAGATCTCCTCCATCGCTCTGCATCTCCATCAAAATGAAAGCTGGCAAAAGAGATCCAATAGTGTTTAGTCAAATTCATGAATCTGAATATCTTTGTCATCTTTTGGATCCAGTTCTCAACCAATGTAGGATCACCATCTCCAGTGAAAGATGGTGGCTTCAATCTTCGGAACGCCTCAAATCACTTGTCATGAAATTCTTCTTTCCCATCATCCTCTTCATCATCTTTGTATGACTCTATTGGTGAATCGGACATTTCCTCCTCTTCATAACTTTCGTCAGCTTCCTCTTCAGCGTCATTTAAAATATCTTGTAAATTTCGCTCCCTTCTTTTAGGTCTTTCAGGTCGACCCTAGATGGATTCTTCAGCATCTTGCTCAACTTCTGCTGCTTCCTCGTGTCTATCAGGTATAGCACGTGGAAGTCGGGACTCCAAGTCGTCAAGTCTATTCATTATCGTCTCCATGAACTGTTGCATCTGGGTCCTCCGTCCAGGATGACTACCACCAGAATTCGCATTTTGCGTCCTCCTCCTCGACGACATTTTCTGAAAATCCAATTTCTTGATTAGGATAATCTAAAGAGTTTTCCAATGTGATGAGAATATTCTTATTTGAGAGAGTATAAAATCTCCAAAGCTCTATTTATTCAAATTTCTAGGTAAATTAGGGCAACCTAGGCTCTGATACCACTCATGTCATGCCCCGATCCCCTATGTCCGATACAGCCGGGTTTTATCGGAATGTGATGCAATAACTTGTTGCCCAATAATCTATCAAGGGAAGAAATGCAATAGAGCAGGAAAAACCGGTTCTCAAACATAAAGAAAAACATAGAGCACAAAGAAAAATACATAGATATATATAAATATCCCAAAAAACTATCATCATAACTTTCCATGAGCTTCACATATTAGTTGCTCTTACAAGTTTGAACAAAAATAAAAGTTTGCAAGTTAGCCACTAACTCCACCTCTATGCTAAGGAGGTTAGAATTCAAAAATTTTGTTCATGATGACAAGGGGTTACAAAAAAATACATCCTCCACTACAATCTCCAAAACAAAACCACAAAAAGAAATCCTTTATGAAGTCAACATCTTCATATGGTGTGTGCTGGCGACGGTAGTGAATCATCATCTCTAACCTCGATGTGAGGTTGGTCATCACTGTCATAGTTTCCCAAAGCATGACCAATATCCTTTCTTCCTCCCCCTGGATGTAATACGGGGAGGTAACACTCGACTCGCTACCCTCTTGAGGGGCCCCAGACATGATGGCCAGTGGATGAGTTGGGTGCGCTGACGCGGAACGTGGGCGGAGTTGGCGCCGTGGCGGTCGGGTAGACTTCCGTGCTATTATGCATGTTTTGGCCATCACCTGAGTTGGGTTGTCAACTAAGGAGGTGAGCAAAGGCTCAGCGAGAACACACAAAAGATGTAATAGGATGAAAGATAAAGTTTTATAATCTACTGTTTGGTGAGAGTTTTCTTTTTCTCTTATTTTGTTTTCCTCTTTTTCCTTCTAAGGTATTTAATCAGTCTATAATCACTTTCCTTCCATTACCAAAACTTCATAATATTGATTATAATAGTTGTTATTGTTGTACATATATAACTCATCTCAGGAATTCCCTAGAGATTAAGATAACCTGTAGCTAGCAGGTATCCCAAGCGGCCCTTTGATTTGTTAACCCTCGAGTGTATAACACATGTCCATTACTTGGACGGAGTGAGAAGTCGTCACTTCTCGAGTAACTATCCCCAGAGTCACTCTTCATTTGTTTTCCATGCCTAAAATTTTCTTGTGACATACCACGGAATATATCCGGTGGGTCACCTCATCTTGCGCTATACCACGAGTTTTGATCCAAAGGATCTACCCTGGCCAGTAGGGAGAGAAGTCCCAAGTTTCTCTTATTTCATTCTTATATCCTTCTTCTTCTTCTTCCTATTTTTCGTATTTTAGCATCCCAAGGCTCTATCCTAAAATCATCTACATCTCCCGTGTAGATGATTCCCATGGATTTTTCCCATATGTCATAATACTATCTTACATTTAGATATCCTAAAAAAAATATAACAACCTAATGGACAACCAACTCAGTAAGAGAATGGTAAAGGAATTATTTTAATTCAAGAAAATCCTCACCTCTAGTGCGAGTAGCGTTCTTTTAATATCTCGAAAAGACCGAATCAAACTTTGCTGCAAGTATTAATCATAACTATGTTATAATAGACCAAAACGTTGGGTAACGAAAAATTAAAGATTAAAAAACTCTATGTGGTATCTTAATCCTGTTATCCTGATCCTAACAATCCTCTACTCTACTACCTTTGTAAAACATATATTCTTCCATATACTAATGATGATCTATGGTGGGAAAAATCTTCAATTTTCAGATGATCTTCTTAAAAATTCATACCAAATTTAAATCTACTTTTTCATCAATATTTACATTCATACACATATAATCGTCATCACTTCTCATCTAATATTTTCCCCACCTATTTCTATAAGTATACTTCGTTGATATTTCTACAATTCTCATTATATTGGTTATCTCCTCAAATTTTTTCTTCCAAATTATCAAACTCCTTATCCTAAAAGAACTCCCACATTCACACACATATCCCCACATTCATCTCTTCCATGTGGTATATTTTTATCATACTAACTCCCCCTTACATCTTCCATTCTCTCATCCAAATGGAGTATTATTCACTGTTTAAACTTCTATACTCAATAATACAACATGACCTTATGACCATCATATAATCCATAAGAATGTAAGCTTATTTCACAACATTCCCTTACAAAAAAATCAAGAAAAACATTCATGTAACTTGATTTCACCTTGCTGTCCACATTCCTTTTTGAACAAAAAATTTTAATCTTCACCTCTTTCAAATGAAAAACTATATTACATTCTACCACTATCAATATCATTGTCCCAACAAACAATTATTGACAACAATGTCATCAATCATACATTTTCATCCATTCTTTTATCTTAACAACACAAAACCCCACATGGGTTTGTTGAATGCAAGGGTAAACTCACATGATCTTGCTCCATCATTTTACTTATACCACATATTTTCTTTAAGTTCTACTATTTTTTATCACCTATCTTCACATGTAAAGTATATCATAACACCCATCTCATAATATCAAACTACATAAATCCGAAATGTATTTTTCTCCATTTTACACAACCTTAAAAATTTTATATCACAAACCTAATACCCCAAAAACAACTCAAGACAACAAAATCGGCTAGACAGTTTACTCAAAATACAAAGAGGTGTGGTTTAGATCTTTACCTTATCTCCTTTTCTCCTTCTTCTCTTCTTTTCCTTTTCTTTCTTCCTCTTTCCTTCTTTTTCTCCTCACAGCTTGGGCAGACTGCACAAGGGACGGACTGGACGAAGGGAAAAAAAGGGTCTGGAATGGGCGTCCGTCCTTGCTCGTGCCCCCTTTTCACTTTGGTGGGAAAGTTGCAAGGATGCCCTTGCAACTTTTCCAAATTAATGTTATATATTTTTTTCAAAGGTTGTAACATCACTCGCCCAATACTTGAGAACTCGTGATTTGTTATGTCTATAACGATTTTGGATTGACCCATAATGATCAAATTATATCTGATCTTGTTTCTACTTTTCCACTTATTATAAATAAATGTGAACTCAATGATTTTCCATTATATAAATCATGCATCTCCTTTCCTTCACTTGTAGATAAAACCATTGCATGACTAAATCTACGCTGGAATACCGCAACCATAGCAAGAAAGGAAAAGACAAACAAAAAATGTCAATTGTAACGTTGAGAACAGCTACCTAAGCTTTGAAAAACTGATACATAAAGTTAAAAGAACGAGAGGAGCTGTCTTTATCGACAAAGTCAACTTGATATCATTCAATGCATGTAACTATCACACCCTTGCCGTTTTTGGTGGGTATTATCACATTTGTCAACCGATATGGAGGATCGACTCTCTTCCTTCTCTTTACTGCCCAGAGACACCGCAGAAGAGTGGAGAGATGACGAGGGCTGCGTTCCACGTACAGCTCCTGCTCTTCTCGTCACTTGCAATATGCGGGCATGCCCAATCAGGTATGCATATATGCTCATGCTTAAGTATTGTAGTTGGGCACTAATTTTGATTTCGATCTGCAGGCTTCTTGAACATAGACTGCGGCAAAGATCGCAACCAAAGAGAGGCCAATCTGGGACTTGATTACGTTACCGACGAAGGGTTCGTGGACACCGGAGTCAACCGCAAGGTATCTCCGGAGACACTCAGAAACGGGCTGTTTTATTTTTCCTATGCTCTAGACCTGAGGAGCTTCCCCAACGGGAGTCGCAACTGCTACGCGTTGCCTGTGGTCTCCGGCAACAAGTACCTGGTTAGAGCCTCTTTCCTCTACGGCAACTACGACGGCAAGGATCGTGAGCCCAGATTCGATCTCTATCTGGACACCAACCTGTGGTATTCTGTGGTCTTACCCAACGCTTCCATTAACTACGATACCGAAATCATGGCGGTCGCGAGGAGTAGCCGGATGTGGGTGTGCCTGGTGGAGACTGGTTTCGGGGAGCCCTTCATATCGAGCCTTGAACTCAGGCCTCCCCCCTCTCTTCTTTACCCCGAGGCGAACGCTTCCCAGCCACTGGTTGAAGCGTGGAGAACTAATTTTGGTTTAAAAGACAACATTATCAGGTGAGCTCATTTGACCGTTAATATAAAATAGTTAGAAGTATTTGATTTGAGTGAAACTTGCCAGATACGTAGAATAATGATTATTGATTCCATCCCTCGCGTTTTGCAAGAGATTTTGCAAAAAAATAGATAGTTACAGCCGTCTCTGCCGTAGTTTTAAATTGAGATAATTACACTCATAATCCTGATTAATTTTGTAATTATATAGATAACCTTGGATAGTCACGAATTACACCTAGCACTCTGAATAGTGCTTAACTCTTACCCCATAACCCCATATTAACTTCCATTTAATTTTTCGTTAAATATGATGGTATTCAACACGCCGCCCAACCTCCGACGGAGCCACTACCCCATTGTCTGCCGTGCAAAGCCTCCACCCCTCTATCTCCCTACCCTCACGGTCACCCTCCACCTCCCGTACCCTCGCTCTGTTGCTTGCACGTCTCTGTACTCCACGCCTACAAGCCCCTATCGCCCTTCACCTCCCATACCCTCACTCCGCCACCTGCAAGCCCCCCCCCCCCCCCCCCCCCCCCCCAGCTCTGCAAGTCTTCGCCCCCCACACCTGCAAACCATCCGATTTATTTTTCCTTTTTTATACTTTTGATTAATCTCAATCATTAGATCACGGATTGGTTAGATCAACTCATCATCTATTTGAGTTAATGAAGTAGACTAACGGAAGGTCGTGTGTGCAAACGGAGCATTTATTTAGAGTCCTGTGTGTAATTCGTGATAATACGAAATTACTAAGTTTATGAGTGTAAATATCCCTTTTAATTTTAGAGGATATGCTCCCCTATTTACATAGTAATTAATTAGGATATCATGAAGCTATTTAGTAAAGTTTTAAAAGTTCAGCAAAGTCCCTGCAAAACAATACTATTGTCAAGAAGTCCTTACGTATACGTATTCATCTTTGACCTATTTTGAAGTTTCAACGATTTTGTTCTTTAGATATGAATGCCTTTTATATTTTATATATCGGATTAATTCAAAAAATTATAGTTAAAAAACAATACGTAAATAGTAAATCAACACCATTGGATTTTCAAATTGGATATTATCAAAAGTAGAAGGAACTGACCTTTGACTATTAAAATAAAGTAGCAAATGGTCTAAGATTTGAGCGAAATTTGGAAGATACGTGAAACATTTGTAGAATGTATAATCTATAAAGTTTGATTTTTAAAATGAAAATCACAAAGAAAAAAAAGATTTTACAGTATCTCTGCCGTAAAATCCATTACATCATGTGTTTTTTTTGCTTTCTTGCTGCTTGCCATAAGTTTGTAATCCTTGATGGTAGGTATAGGTAGGTGAAGATGTGGTAATATATTTTACGATAATTTACGTATTGAGTCCTCATCTATGGACCCGATCTCAACATGAGTCATCATCTTTTATTTGTAACAAATAAGGTCCCGACTCCCTCTCCTACGAAACATGGAGAAAGACTGTTTCGATCTTGTTGGGCTTGTGGAGACTAAAATTAAGCCTGAGAGGATCTCTAATTTCCTTGCAGCTGTCCCAAGTGGGTGGCGCTCCGTCCATAACAATACCCTCCTTGGGAGGATCTGGTTTCTCTGGAAAGAAGCAACTTGGAGCTGTTCTCCATTACAAATTACTTCCCAATCAATTACACTCACCTGCACCAACCGCGGGGGACTCAGGATCTATTTATCCATTATTTACGGTTCCAACTCGCCTTCGGAGAGGAGGGTCCTTTGGAATGATCTACTCTCTCTGCTCCCATTGGTCTCCCTACCTTGGATTCTTCTTGGGGATTTTAACGTCGTAAGATTTGCGGCTGAAAAGGTCGGAGGAAGGATTCCGAGTTCGTCTTCGGTCCTTGACTTCAATAATTTTATAGACAAAGCCGGACTGATCGACCTTGAGCCGTGGGGTAACTCCCTATCCTGGACCAACTCCTCCGTCGGGCCAAATCGTATTGCCGCAAGGCTCGATAGAGCCCTCTGTAACACAACGTGGCAGGACTCCTTCCCCTGCACTAAGGTCAGGTACTCACCGGTGCCGTCTTCCGACCACCTCCTTATCTCCATTACTCTCGGTGCCAGGGCTGTCCCCAAGAAACCGTTCTGATACCTTGACTACTGGGCTGCTAGAGAGGGCTACACCTCCCTTGTCGAAGTTTCTTGGGGTACCTTCGTGCGGGAAAATCCCCTCTTTGTCTTGGCTCAAAAATTACGATGTGTTAAAAGAGCTCTCAGGTCCTGGTCTGCCTCCCTTGGTAGGGTGGAGGACGAAACCAAATGTGCAAGCGCCACCTTAGCTAGCATCAATGAGGCCCTTGGTGCTTCTCACCTAGATCCCACTCTCGCCCAGCTGGAACAAGATCTGAAGGCTTACTTGGTTGGGCTTGAGGCTGACCAGGAGTCCGTCTGGAAAAAAAGAAGCCGTATCCAATGGCTCAGACTTGGTGATCGCTCCACAAAGTTCTTCCACCTCTCTGCTAAGATCAGGGAGGCAAGAAATAGAATCCCTTGCCTCATTGGTGAGGATGGTTCTATTATTGATGACCAATCGAGGATCGCTTCTCAAGCTGCCACCTACTTCGAATCCTTACTCTCAGCCCCTCCTCATCCTTGTTCCCCGGCTGTGGCTCCTCCCCCGAAGAGGTTCCTCTCTGCTGATGCTAAATCGTGACTGGAATGACCTTTCAGTGAAGACGAAGTTTGGGCTGCTCTCAACTCGATCAGGTCCAATAAATCTCCCGGTCCAGATGGGTTTAACGCGGGCTTTTTTAAGCGTCACTGGACACTTATGAAAGATGACATCATCTCTGCCATGTGCTTCCTCCACTCTGGTGGTCCCATGCTCAGACAGATTAACCACACGTTCATTACTATTATCCCCAAGGTGTCCTCCCCGGATGGAATGAGAGACTTCAGACCCATCTCCTGCTGTAATGTTATTTATAAGGTCTTCGCTAAACTCCTGTCCTCTAGACTCACGATTGTGCTACCTCACCTCATCTCGGTGAATCAAATGGCCTTCATTAAAGGCAGACGCATCAACGATAGCGTGAAACTAGCGCAAGAGCTAATATTGGGTTTTGAAAGGAAACATGAACCTAAAAGGGTTTGCTTCAAAGTGGACTTATCTAAGGCATTTGACACTGCCAACCATGACTTCCTGTTGGACAGGCTTGCGGCCATGGGTTTTGGTCATCAATGGTGCTCATGGGTCCAGAATTGTATCGAGACCGCATTCTTCTCAGTGCTCATCAATGGCTCCCCCTCCGCCTTCTTTAAGGGCTCTCGTGGCCTCCGTCAAGGTGATCCGCTTAGCCTCCTCTTATTTGTAATTGTCATGGAATCACTTTCCTGCTTGGTGGATATGGCGGTAATGGAGGGGTCCGTCTAGCCCGTGGGGCACGGTAGGTACTTGGCCCCTACTCATCTAATCTATGCAGATGACCTACTGTTTTTCTCTAATCCAATGGCAGTTCCCTCTCCGCGCTCGTGGAGATTTTGAACAATTTCGGTTCCATGACTGGGCTCAGAATGAACATTGCCAAAAGTCGATTTTTTGCTCCCGTAGTGCCAGGGAACTCTGTAATTGGAACCTCACTCCTGGTCTCCTTAGTGACTTGCTGCCTACTAAATACCTTGGTATCCCGCTTGGGTGAAATTTTGGTGGCAGCCACACTGCTAGGGCCATCCAAGACAAAATACGTGCCCAGCTCTCTGGTTGGAAGGCCAAAAACCTCTCTTTTGCGGGGAGACTTCAGCTGCTGCACTCCGTCACTGGTGGAATACTCCTTTACTGGGCTGATTGCACAACCATTAGCAATCTTACAATCAACAAGATCTCTTCCATGTGCACGGATTTTCTCTGGGACTTTAAGCGACATGAAATTGCTTGGGAGAAGTCTGCCTGCCGAAAGATGAGGGGGGGTTTGGGGATTCGTTCCCTAAAGGACTTGGTCTCGGCTTCCGCTGCTTCTTGGATCTGGAGATTTCTTTGGGCGGACGACTCGATTTGGGCTGATTATCTAAGATCTAAGTACTCGGCCATTGCTGACCTCTGGGATGTGCACGCGTCTCCGGGTGATTCTAGAGTCTGGAAGACCATGCTTAAGGCCCGATCCCTGTTGTGTTCCTCCTTAGGCAGTACCCCCACCCTCCAACCTGGGGCCTCCTCATTCAGAAATTCTTCGTTCCGCTTCACATACAACCTTGTTCACCATCGGGCCCCGGTCGTTGCTTGGTGGAAGGAGGTTTGGACCTCCAAGGTCACACCAAAACACAAGTGCTGCCTCTACAGGGTGATTAACGACAAAATCCCCACAAAGGATAGGCTCCTCAGATTCAGGATTTGCCTTGATCCCGGATGTCTCTTCTATGATCTGCACCCCGAATCCAGGGACCATATATTTTGGGAATGTCAATTCCCCTCCCAGGTTTGGTCCGGAGTTTGTTCTGTGCTCGATATCCCTATCCTTGCCTCGGGGGCAAGCATCATCCTCGCCATCTCTGCCGCCTCAAGAATCTCTGACGTCGACTCGGTCTTAGGTGCAAAGATCAGAACTGCTATTGCCGTCACTTCCTGACACATCTGGAAGGAACGAAACTTGCGCTGGACATCTACATCGCGACGGTCTGCCCTGCAGTTATGCTCGACCATCACTGATGATCTCCGAATACTATTGAACTGAAATCGAGCCCCCTTCTAATATCCCCCCCTTTTGTGGGCCATAAAATTGCCCCTCCCCTCGCTGGCTGGTCCCATGTTAGTCTAATTCTATTTGATTTTTGTTCAGCCACCTTGCAGGGCCCCTTCTGTACATTCTCTGAATATTAATGATAGATATACCCACTTACCTTGTTTCAAAAAAAAAAAAAAGGTCCCGACTCCGTTTGGAACACATCGGTGGACATTGCCGTTAGGAAATTTGACCAAAATGCCCTTCAAAATAAAACCCCACATCTCCCCTTCGAAACCCATGCTCCCACCCGACCTCCCCTTTTCCACCCAATCTCCGGCCGTGCAAATCCTGCCTCCAACGAGCACCTCCTTCTCGACCTCCTGGCCGCAGAAAATCCCGCCTCCGACGAGCACCGCATTTCTGATCTCATCTCTTGCGGCCAGCAAGACCCGTCCTCAACGTATAGCAGCTGCGCGATCGGACGGTTCTCCCCTCCTGCGGCCAGCAAGTCGAGGCCAGAACCTGCGCATACACACACAAACCGGGCGAGCCCTTTTCATTCTGTGTAGAATACATCTCATCCAGGTTCCTCCTCTCTTTTTTACTTCTTTTTTCTCGTAACCTCTTCATACTTCTGTTTCTTCTTCATTTTTTGAAGAGAATTCCGTTTCTTCTTCATAACCTCTTCATATTTCTAGTTTGCACGAGAATCATGTCTCTTTTGCTCTTTCCTTTCTCCCCTTCTCTGATTTTGTTTCTAATTTTATTCTTTGACCTTGTTTATCGATCTTTGGTTTTTAGTAAATTAGTTATGACCCCTGGGACTTAAAGTTGTTCCTATTTTGTGGGTTACTACTATTTGGATTTGGATTCACATCTATTGCACGCACACATCTGATTTCGTACGCAAGTTGTTGTCTGATTTTTCATCCAATTTTTTATTGTAATTTACAATGTGCAGTATGTAATGTTTATTAACTTTACTAAATTGCTCGTGTTTTTTTTTTAAATATGACTCGCCTTCCTTAACTAGGACCCTATCTTATTTAAAATTTCCTCCTAGACAGACACGCATGCACGCACAAACACACACATACACGTATAGGGGTAGGGGTGTTCATGGGGCGGGTACCCGCCCCGTTTGATCATGACCCGACCCGACCCGTCATAGTCGGGTCAATGGGTCGACCCGACCTGTTTTGACGGGTACCCGATTCTAATGGGTACCCAGATGATTTGAACGATTAACGGGTACCCGCGGGTACCCGCGGATTACTACAACAAATGATCATTGTGTAATCTGTGCACTCTTCTTTTCAAGCAAGAACCTGTGCACCATATAAAAACAAACAACTTGTGCACTCTTATTTGCAAGCAAGAATATGAAACTAGTCAAACAAGCACGGATACATCAACACAGATACACCAGTATTCCTGAAACAAAGTCAAAAAAGCACAGATACATCAGCACAAATACATCAGTACCACAACAAACAAGTGCAAATATATCAATATCCTTGGAAGAAGCACAGATTGAGTCGAATACAAGTGAAGCTAGTAGACTATCCCTAGAACAAGTGTGCTATCCAAATTTCTACAAGTGAGTCCAATATAAGTGTGCTATCCCATTTTCTGCAAACAAACAACTGTTTTTGTAAAATATACAAAAAGATGAGGTTGTATCTTATCTTTGTGAACTGCAAAGCTCCAATTTCAGGTCTGGTTCTCATCTCCTTAAAATACAACTCAAGAATCAAGATGGCACAAAAGATACAATGACCATTCACGTCTCCTTAAAATGTATAATATTCACGTCTCCTTAAAATGTAATATGTATAATACGCATGGTCATGATATTCGTGGATTGCACTGCTCCAAGCATTACTTAAACATTTGATATAGGAATAGTCAAATGTGAGTTTGACTCAAAAGACCCAAAAACAAAAAATACTTGCTACTGGTGATGATTAAATGTATCCATTAAAAATAAAAAGTGCGAATCAGATTTGTACAATCATAATGGTAAGTCAATACAGGTTTTCAGAAATATCCATACAAAAGACCACTGATAAAAACTACTTTCCAGTAAGATCCATACATAAGATATTGCAGAGTTGAAGAAACCTCGAAATGGAATGAAAGGATGGGCCTTTCTTGAACAAACAACTATTTTTTCTTGTGAAACCATTAGAACTGAATAATGACACTCAAAATTATTTAGGGATGAACTCCAAGATATGTTCTACACTAAAAAACAGACCTTTCCTATAAAAGAAACATTACAGAGGAAACCCACAGAAAAAAGAAGACCAACCGATAAAGAAGCATGCATACTCTGTAGTCTACCGATGCATTCTCCGTAGACTTGATTCACACCTACGCGCATCCAATTTCACACCTTCACCCCTCACTTCCAATGTAGCTATAGATTAAATTATCTGATTGATTTGGGTTATTAACGATGCAAATAGCTACCCCTCTCATCATCCAAATTGCAATTAATAGAACCCTAATAAAAATACAACATTCGAGTACAATAAGATACAATGAAAGCTCCGAACCCAAATCTAGAGAAAAGAAAACATTGAAATCGGTGCATAAATACCACGATTCCCTCGTTGTTGTTCCTAATCATGATGAGTATGATCCGATAATGCGATCGATAGCCGTGAAGGGGACGGTGCGGGATGGGCTGTAGGGAGCAGAGGCAAGAGCTTCAGGTCTCGAGGATGGCAAGGGCAGAACGAGTTGGAGGCCGATGAAACCTTAGTCGTGACTCGTGAGGAATCAAAACTCAGAAGGGTCTGGGAAGTTGGCCCGATGGGAGGGGATGATTCCAAACCGGGTACCCGTAACATCCATCGGGGTTTCCATCGGGTTTCCTATATTAACCGGGTCAACTGCATATGGGTACCCGAACCGGATATCTTGTCTTGGGTACCCGCCAATTTAGGGTCAGAACAACTGGGTCGGGTCGGGTACCCATTAAACCCGAAAATACTGAACAACCCTATATAGGGGAACTTCAAATGAGTGTGAAAAGTAAGGTCGGCATAATTTAAGTGCGCTGGTGGCTATCCAAAGTGGAGTAGAAATGAGTACCTTGACCGGGGAAGTCTGACGGTTTCGGTCTTGAGAACATAAGCTTGCAGGCCCCCCCATTGACTAAAGGCATATCTTAAATGCGTTAGTAACTAGTAGGTGATATACTAGAAGAAACACTAATACCTCAAACTGCGAACTCAGTCTATCTACGTATGGGGTTTCACCATTTTCACTATTAGACATCAACGCTGTAGTTAAATTTCAATCAAGAGTTATAAAAACCACAAATTTTACCGAAAGCCACTTCTGAAACCGTCCAAGCAAGAGTAAAAATAGGAAACAACATTGTTAAGCACAACTTCTGCATCGTACACGCTCTCTCTAGCTTCAAATTTTGTGGGAAGTAATGTAAAACTTTAACTGCTTCAAATTTTTTTCTTTCCTCTGTTTCGTTCTTTTTAAATCCAGCGTCATTACAATAGGGTAATTATCCAACCATGTGCACTCTTTTCAAAAAAGAGCACAATTATCAGGACATGAAATACCTGGCACCTCCTAAAAATGGACCTGAGAAGGGTCCTAACAATGAGCATGGTTGTTGCAAGTATCCCCTTCCTGCCGTGAATAGATCTACCAAATTGCTTCCTTTGTTGTTTCCCGAACACACAATGCCCATAGAGTTCTCATTTGGATCCTTTGAGATCCCTGATGAGACCTTTTTAACTAAATATATTTATCCCCATCTAGCTCATGTGTCCATCACATATGCCACAACTCCGTTTCCGATTTCACGGTTTGGGATGCCACTGCAATAGAACTAGTAACTATAGACCTCTACATGACATATAGGGTTTTATGCTTTTTACACTTGATAATAATCACCCCAGCTTTGGCAACTTATATAACTCCACCCTCAGTATTATACTTCATCTTTAGAGTCCACAATTCCAAGGAATACCGATTTTTCTGTCAAATCGGGAATATGGATAAATTCTGTTACCGTCATCACGACTCCATCATATATCTTGATCTTCACATAGCCAATCCCTCTGATTTTGCATGCTGCATCATTCCAGCATGACAACGTTTCCACCATCTATCTTCTCATAGGTGCTAATCAACCTTCATTAGAGCACATATAGTAAGAACAACCTGAATCAATTATCCATGTGTTGTTAGTCACCTTCTGATATAAAACGATGAAGACCAAATCATCTTTACAATCTCCGCCTGAGTAAGCCACTACAACAATTGTGGCATTCTCTTTCTTCTTGAGGCAGTTGTTATTCAAAAGTTTCAAGGTTCTTTACTGAGTAAGCCACTACAACAATTGTGGCATTCTCTTTCTTCTTCAGGCAGTTGTTATTCAAAAGTTTCAAGGTTCTTTACAATAATTGCATATGTCTTAGGACTGTGGTTCTTCGACTTGGACTTCTGCTTTTCTTCCTTCACATAGCTAGAACTAGTGTGACTCTTCATTGGTCATAATCAAACATGCAACATGAGAGTTCTGCTTGCTGGTAGCCATATGTCAAAATTCATGTGTATGCAGACTCATACGAATTTCCGCTATGGTTATCTCTTCTCTTACCAAAATAAACGACTAAACAAAATTCTCATATGATAGTGGAAGAGAAACTAATAGAGTCGATGCATCATTCTCATCTTCAATCTTAACATCAACGTTTCTTATATCCATTAATAATGTATTTAATATATATATATATATATATATATATATATATATATGTTCTTTAAGAGATGCACCTTCGCGCGTGTAGAGAAAAAATAAACGTTGCTTCAACAACAGCTTGTTGGTCACAAACTTTCGAGTCTCGACCAACATACCAGTTGTAGCCATTCATCGACAGTCTCCGCGATAATTTTATCAACCAGACATAGCATGACAATTGAGTGCACAACATGATCATTGAGCAAGGCCTTAAAAGTCGGATTTCGGTTTCGTTTCGTTAAGTGACCGAAATGAAATTTCGGCCGAATTTCGGTCGAAATTCGCCGAAATTTCGGTCATTTCGGTTATTTTTTGAACTAGCCCCCCCTAAATTTCGACCGATATAGGCATTTCGGTCAAATTTCGGTCACCCACCGAAACCGAAATTCGACCGAAATTCGGCCGAATTTCGGCGAAATTAAGGCCATGTCATTGAGTGCACTTTCTGCACCTGCTCCCCAGCAAGCGATACTGCCACCGTATTGGTAAGTTATGATGGTACGGTGCATCAGACAGTTCTCCAGCTGGATTTAGCAACACCAACAGGTGATGTTACTTCCTAGAGGTATTAGACTCCTATTCCTAATGTCAATTGAGTAGTATTCGGTGTAGCTCTTATGTTGCTATGCATATGGGTCTGTATTCATGCTATATATAGATGGGAGATGATGGTATATTGCTTCCACACCACAACAAAAGGAACAGCATAAAAGAGGGGGCGGGTGGAGGGAGAGAGAATTATACTTGTTCTCTTTCATATTGGCTTTTCTTCTCTGGTAGTCACGAGAGCTGAATCACTGCCAATAAATCTCTTGTATCTTTTTCTTCACGTGTTTCCACAGTGATGATTAATTGCATATCCACATCTGTTTGCAATTCATCCCCAATAACTGATATCCATACTGAGGGTGATACCAATTCCTCATTCTGTTCCCAACACTCTCTGTATTCATATTTGTTACTCGGTGTTTGTTTGTTCGCAACAGAAACCACCTCCTGCTTTTCAAAGTCCATTGAATTGCCTAATTTTAAATGTAATAACGACTCCAACAAGGATAGGAATCACGACAGCATTTGGATAGATAATTTGTTACGAAGGACAAACTTCTTGATGCTTTTAACTTCGACAAAAGAAATGTGTGAACCAAATTTTCAAAATTTTTATACCACAGAAAGTTGTTGCAAAATCAGAATTACCATTTAATTATAGAGACATCTTTCTCCATCATTATTTTTTCTCTTTCTGTAACCATTGTGTTTAAAATTATTATCAAATTGGGTTTCGAACATATTGATGAAAATCTTCTTCAGGTACCCATCCGATGTCTATGATCGTATATGGTTCCCATTCTTCAGTGCTTTTGCGACAGTGAAGACAACGAGTTCGAAAGTATCTACAGATAATCCTTACGAACCCCCAAATGATGTTATGAGAACGGCAGTAACTCCTTCAAGTGGTTCAAGTTTGATATACACACTGACAAGAAGCAAATCTCCCCCTCCTACTAGTGACTATTATATCTTCCTACACTTTGCAGAACTCCAAAGCAATGAGTCGAGGGCTTTCAACATATCCATGAATGGTGAACGTTTTTATAGCAATGTTATTCCGAAGCTTTTGAGTGTATCAACATTTAGCATTTTTAAACGAAGGGCACCTGTGACAATAGAAATTTCACTCGAGCAAACAAGCAATTCCTCCCTTCCTCCCATAATAAATGCACTTGAAGTTTACACATTGACCACGCAAATAGGGATCGGAACAGATAATGGAGACTGTGAGTACTCTCTTATTCTCTTTTAAATATATATAGGCCAAATTTACCATTTTTTTTAATCACATGTTCAATATGTACAGTGGATGCAATTATGAGCATTAAGGAATCTTACAGGCTGGTGAAGCGAAACTGGATGGGTGATCCCTGCAATCCTAACGATTCCATGTGGGATGGACTAAATTGCACCTATGACGCGACTAAACCATCTAGGATTGTCTCTTTGTAAGTGCTTCCAAAGATATTCACATCTTAACGTAGGAAAAAGGATTAATATTTTATCACTAAGGTAATGTTGTACTGCAGGAAATTAGCATACTTTAAATATTAATAAGGTAATGTTGTACTGCAGGAAATTAGCATACTTTGGCTTAATGGGAGAGATAAGCCCTTCCTTTGGCAAACTCTTACAGTTACAATCTCTGTAAGTTTTCTTATGTAATGCTTTCTGAAAATTGTGCTCTATGTATCTTTAACTGACATAAAAAAATCACATAACTCTATTGTTAAAAAATAAACATGCGGAAGCGTAACATGGAAAAAGATAAAGAACAAGAAAAACAACGGGATTTACGTGGAACCCTACTCCGTGAGGAGCGGGATGAAACCACGGGAGAAGCATTCAAATGGGCATATGCTTCATTGCTTTTTCTCAATGAGTACAGGAGGTCTGGGGCTCCTTATATAGCCTCTCCAGAGCCTCCAAGTCCCACCACTAGACGATGTGGGACTAAACACTGGATGGGGTAAATGGATCTTCTCCAGGATCCATTTACCCTGCTACAACTCAATGGGTGCACCACCAAATACTCTAACACTCCCCCTCAAGCTGGAGCATGCAATGCTCAGCTTGGACAAACAGAAAGAAACTCAACTCTACGCTACATGACACTACGGACAATATCAACCCAATGCGCACATTGCTGCAGTCGAGGACGTTGCTTCTCATGCCGTGCAGGTGAGGAGGACGAACGGGCTGGAGTGTGAGTCTTCTGAATCTCCTCGTCGGAGAGCATGTGCTCTGAACTGCGCTTGTCAGAGTCACTGCAACTGGAATGAGTCTCCTCGTCGGAGTACTCTGGCCCGCCACAATAATGTGGACAACTGCTCCATCTCTGAAAAGGGCCGAACTGAAAAGGCCGTGGATGTGCAATCCTCGTCGGAGTCCACGGTCGCTGGAGAATGGAGTCTGAAAAGTCTCCTCTTCGGAGAACTAGGTCTCTCCCATCTGGCTCAGAGAATGGTGCACTGCTCTGGTGTACCTATGATACCACATGAAAACCCTTGCCAACATGGCATAGGGAATGGTCCTCTGCTCTGGAGTTCCTATGGCTCACATGAAAACTCTGGCCTGACAACAAGAAGAATGATGGGGACCACGAACAAATGAAGGAAACATATGCTCATCTGAAAAATGATCGCAATCATATGCGTGTCTGAAACTAGACTCGGAATCAATCATCGAGTCTGAACAACCGTAGAGTCTGGAAACTGGATGACTTGCAATCTCTGACATCTGAATCTGGAATATCTGAATATGACTGGAAGAAGACCTGTGACTCTACATATACTCCCCCTTTCTCCCATACTTATCGGAAAACAGACAAATCGACAAAGTTGGGAGAAGACAACATAACAGGGAGAAAATAAAACATTACTTAAAAACTTCTTGCAGCTTTTCTTCATTTTTTTAAGCCGTCACACTTTTTTTGAATTTTTTTAAGCCGTTTCAACATTCTTTTTTTTCCGGCTTTCGTATTTTTTTTTGAAATACTTACGTACGACTTTTTTCTTGTACGCGCCTTTTTCTTTTCCTTTTTTTTAACAAACAACCTTGTGGTCCAATTAGACCAAAATATAGTAGCCCAGTTGCGCTTTACAGAATTGGGCACTCTCCCGCTCTCTATCTTACCTCTTTTTTTTAAACATGCGGCCCAATAGGGCCTTGAATCTGCATAATATATTTTTAAACATTTCATCCCATATTTGGGCTCACGTCATTACCCCCTTCACTCCCCTCTTTTAAAAAAAATCTCAATCGGGCTCCCTTTCGTTGCTAGTCTCACGGACCTTTTTTTTTACCCAAAACCACCCGCACAACATTTTTTTTGTTTTAAATACGGGGCCCAACACCTTTAGGGTTCCCAACGGGGAACCCATCTCTCGACAGCAAAGGGGCCGCGCCACTGCTGCGGGTTTCTTGCCGCCGCCGCTGAGGGGGGTCGATAGGAGGGAGCCGCGGCCTGGAGGCGCGCACGCGGAGGAGGAGCGCCGCCTGGGCGCGACTGAAGACGCGAGGGTTGGGGTGAGCGCGGGGGTTGTTGATGCCATTCGTGGCCGCCTGCGCGTAGAAGATGATTGGATGGGGGCTCGCCTGGATCTATTCGCGCGAGGAAGAGATGCGTTTGGAGAGATGCTTCGCGCAAGGGCTCCCTCCAGGAGCTTGTTGGAGATGGAATGTGATCGCGGGAGTTGCCCAGACCGATCAGCCCAAAACTGGAGATGCCGTGAGAAGGGGCTGCGTCGTGCGCCTGGGCACGGTCTGCGCGCTGCCTGCGCCTCGATGGGGTTGCACCACCAATTGAAGAACTGGAGAGGAAGGATGGAGAATAGATCTTCACCAAAACCGAACTCTGCTTGGAGAACTTGTGAGGCCTGGAGAGTTGGGTGATCGCCTGCTAGGGCTTGCGAGGGCTCCAACCACTGGAGATGATTAGAATGACAACAAAAATCTACCAAGCAGATCTAGGGTTTCATCTAAACCCTAGAACAAGAACATGATCCAACAATAGACGAATAGAAATAATCTTCACGAATAAGCCACTTGATAACTGAATCTCGAATCGATAATAAGAATATGAAAACCTCAAGAATCGACCCGCTTTGATACCATGTTAAAAAATAAACATGCGGAAGCGTAACATGGAAAAAGATAAAGAACAAGAAGAACAACGTGATTTACGTGGAACCCTACTCCGTGAGGAGCGGGATGAAACCACAGGAGAAGCCCTCAAATGGGCATATGCTTCATTGCTTTTTCTCAATGAGTACAGGAGGTCTGGGGCTCCTTATATAGCCTCTCCAGAGCCTCCAAGTCCCACCACTAGACGATGTGGGACTAAACACTGGATGGGGTAAATGGATCTTCTCTAGGATCCATTTACCCTGCTACAAATCAATGGACGCACCACCAAATACTCTAACATCTATGGTTTATTGCCTCTGCAATATATCTGAATTTTACAGTTACATATTCCGTACAAATGAAGTGAGATTACTTCCTCTTACACAGTCAATTTTTAGTTAGTGACGTATCAAGCACCAAATTAAAGACATTTGAATAAGATTGTGACTCTGATTAAAATACAATTTGGGTGCACTGAAATAGAGGTTAGATGGGTTAAGTAAAACTTATTATGATTACACTAAGTAAGACTATAATTTGTTTTCAGGTCCAGGGACTAAGTTTATCTACAACAAAAGCGAATATATGGCAATACTTTTTTGAAATCCGTCAATATATAATGATAATTTAAAATATTTTTTTATACTTGAAATTAGTGACAAATATCATCTCCTCATTGTATCATTAGCAACTACTACAACATAATTGACCTTAGGTATGTATAATTTCTATATTCATTACCATATCTTTTGAAGCTAGGCATAACAATGAATATTGTCCATTTCTAAATTATCTTTGATTTTGCTCTTGTAATTGCAATGAATGTTATATTCGTTGTTGAAGATTCATACAAGAATGATTTTTCCATTGACCCATTCGTTAGTTTGTACTAATCGTCAATAAATTTAATGATGATTAGGAAAAAAGTCAACATATAACCACTGTTATATGATCTGTTGTGAGGAACAAAGAATCATTAACTCAAATTTAGCAACACATTCAGATTCCTGTCCTCAACTCAAATTTAGCCTGTGGTGTTTTATTATCATATCATGTAACAAGGGAAATTAAATTGGCTGAGTTTGTTGGTTACATAGTCATCATCTAGTGATAGCATTCACTCGTAGAACGAGGTGATTATATCAGCTCCGTGACAACAGCTTTTTTTACTTTTGTTTAGGGATCTGTCAATGAATAATCTTGCTGGAGGGATACCTAATTTTCTCGGAGACTTGCCCGTGCTCGCGTTCTTGTAAGTAGAATATGTCTAACTTAGTTGCCATTGACTTCTATGAAATTTTAATACTGGTACTTGTGTTCCTGCAAGTATATATAATGTTATTACTTAGTATATTCTTGTTGCTGCAGGAATCTGACGGGAAGCGGTTTGAATGGACCGATACCTAAGAGTCTTCAAGATCGTGTTTCATCTGGTAGTTTAAAGCTCAGGTACTTCTGTCGCAAACACTAATTCACGCAAGACATTTAACATATAGTGACTGCAGCGGAAGCCCTGTAGCTATTAGTTACTTGCATCTAAAAAGAAAAACATGGATCAGAACTCAAAAATCTTGCGGGTATTATGGTGGATCACTTATAAATAGTTTTATCATTTACGAGCAATTTTAAATGCCAATGTTCGTCCCAATATATGCAAGTATTGCACTCCCAACACGAAAAACCGATTGGTTCGAGTCATGATTTTGTCTCTTTCCAGATGGAAATTCCGTCATCGAAACTTTGACACTAAAATAGTCATCTTACATCACAAAATAATTTGAAGTCATATGTTTGTGATAATAAATTGTCAATTACAATAAAATTATATCTACCGCTTTTACAGCAAGTATTGGTGACTTTAACGTCTGAATCAGTAGGAACAAGCCAAATTTCTATCGCTAGAGTTTGATACAACAATGTATTTTCTTGTTGTATACATATCCATGGAATATCACTATTCTCTGAGCGTATGTCATTTTTATTAGCTTTGAGCCTATCAAGAGTTCATCGAAGAAGAATAATGCTACGAAGGCGGTTGTCGCTGTGGTTGCTTCAATCTTTGTCGTTGTAATATTCGTTTCTCTTGGTATATTTGCAATCAGAAGACACAGAAGGCAAGCACAAGGTATTTACTTGTGAAATCCTCGTTCTCGGAAAATGCTTACCTCTCCAAATCAGCAATTATATATCATTAGGTGCAAGTGATCATACAGGTGTTCCCATTAACACGTTATTTATTGATTCCCTTTTCATAACTTTGATCTTAGACGATGTCAAGACCTCCAAAGAAGAAGAGGTCAACATCATAAGCGAGGAATTTCGCATGCAATCGTTCCTCCGTGAGAGCAGACAATTCACGTATGCCGAGCTGGTTGAGATGACCAATAATTTCGCAACGAAAATAGGACAGGGTGGATTTGGGATTGTATACCATGGACGCCTGCAAGACAGCACACAAGTGGCTGTCAAGATGCTCTCGAAATCTTCTCAGCAAGGACCCAAGGAATTCCTGACAGAGGTTCTTCCGCAATTCACTTTGTTTTTCCAGTATGTTGCTCTTTTGATATTGAGAAAGAAATTTGATGTCCAGTAATTTTTGTTTTTTTCATAACGCAGAAATAGTTTTAATTTTTAATGTCCTCATTTATTTAGCAGAGACATTAGGGTTCAGTTGTTGCTTGAACTTTGAAGCACTCTAACATTAAGGTTCCTCACACAGACACGTTGCTTACTGAATGTGAACTTCCAACTGTAAATTTAATGTTATGCGTGGAGCTAGAAAATTTAAGTGATGATTAACAATGTTTGAAAATTCATATAAAGTATACGTCGAGTGATATAGGTTTTATGTTCTCTTGGAAAAATTTTATGGGTAATTTGTTCTTCATCCATTTTAAAATACTTGGTTAATGTGTATATACTGTGTTATTTTGAATAAGCCGCTGATTCATGTGACAATTTCTATAATAATTTAGGTGTAATGTATGATACTTTTTAACCCTTAATGAAAGATCATATGAAAATATTAAAAATTGATATTTTCAAATAACTATTACAAAGATTATGGGTTAATAGTGTTGTTATTGATTGAGGAACTTGGGAGATCATGAGTGTTATTAGTTGTGTAAGAGGTTGTGGGTTAGCCTGACCCAAGCCCGGTCCATTACTTTTGGGCTGGTATTGAGCTAAAGCCAAACTTTAACGATTGTTTGAAACTAGACCCGGACAAAGCCGCATATTAAATGGCCCCAAGGACCCAGTCCAATGCACGTCCCTATCCATGCCCAAACTAAATGGTGACTGGGGTGTTATTGATTTAGAAAATTTTTATGTTAAACTCGCGACCATATACTCTTGGAAAATCCATTATACTCTGTGTAAATTGTGTAATCCTCAATTAGGAGCAGAAGACAATATAGTTTGCTAGTTTGTAACATTTCTTCAAAACGATATGATTGCAGGCACACGTCCTGACAAAAATTTACCATAAAAATCTGGTACCACTTCTTGGCTTCAGCAGGGACAACAATAGGTTGTCACTAGTCTATGAGTACATGTCCAATGGCAGCCTTGCAGACCACCTCTCAGGTCTCCGCATTTTCACTCGACTTACATCCATGATTTTAAAATTGTTCTAGCAAGCTGCAGATAATAATTTAAGATGCATGATACCATCATTTCTTCAATAGGTGCGAGAAGGGACGCCCACTTTCGTAATTGGAGGGCACGGCTTCAAATTGGAGTCGAAGTAGCACAAGGTAGATATAGATCATATTTAATACTCTCGCAGAAACACACAGATCGCTTAAATTTTTTAAATATGATGTATCGATTAAATATCCACAGGATTTGAATATCTGCACAGTGGCTGTAAGCCTGCTGTAATCCACAGAGATGTGAAGACAAGCAACATACTCTTGAACCATGATTTTGAAGCCAAGATTGCTGATTTCGGACTATCCAAATTTTTTTATAATAGTGATGGACAAGGTTTTGTATTAACTTCTATCATGGGCACGCCAGGATATCTCGATCCCGAGTAAGACCTTGTCATTTCACTCATCTAAAGATTGCTTACTTGACAATATATTTAGGGTTTTTATCAGTTGTGCTCCTCTGAGATATTGCAATATCAGTTATGCCCCTCTTTTTTGGAATGTCAATTATGTCCCTGACTTCTTCCACAATGATCACTTGTGTCCTTCGAGTTAATTTCCGTCCATCCCTATCACAAACGGACGCCAACTTTGAGGACACGAGTGGAATTAAAACTAAAAAAAGGGGGCTAAAATGTCTAAAATCGGGCCATTCCTCCATCTCCACCTCGGAGATGCAACCGCACCACCACCATCGGTGCAAGGTCATCCACTTCAACCACCGGCAGCTGGAGTCTGCCACCTCCAACTTCGTCGAGTCCTTCCTCCTCGAACGAGGCAGACACAACTCCATCTTCATTGCATATCTCCCCTCGGGGCTCCTCCTCGCATTCAAGTGACCCTCACGCTCCCCCTCCGAGGTGCTCCTCTCCCTCCTGCTTCCCTCCTCCTCCCCCGACTATCTCGTCCACCCAGTTGGCTTCCCCCCGAACTCCATTCCCCACCACCTCCTTCTTATCGAGTACATGCCCGACGACACCCTCTTCGACCTCCATTCCCGCTTCCGCCCCTCTTCCTGGTCCCTCCGCCTCACCCTCCACGCTGCCAAGGCTCTTTGCTTCCTCCACTCCCACCGTCCCCCGTCATCCACTGCGACATCAAGTCTGCCAACGTCCTCCTCGACTCCCGCGTCAACGCTCGCCTTAGCGACTTCGGAACAACAGTTTTCGCCCCCTCTTCTTTTGCACTTTGAATTTGTAATCCTTTTTATTGAGCAACTGATGACTTTTTTCTCATGTTTGATTTTGGGTTCACAAGCATAGACTGTGGAAAGCCTGCAACTTACAGCTCCAAATTCCAATGGCACATGAGCAATCTTGTATACATCTGACGCCTCTTACATAGATTCCAACAAGAATCATTAGATCTCCCTTTCCACTGTCGTTGCAAGAAGCTGAGAAGCTTTCTGAAAGGGAAGAAGAACTGCTGTGCATTGCCTGCTACTAGGGGAAGGAGATATCTTGGGAGTGTGAGAAATATCAGAATGACCTCGCGCTCAACTCGCCGACGGCGGTTACGCAAGCCGGCAGTTGCGCGGAGGCCGAGTCACACGCGTGAAACGCGCGCAAGTAGGGCGTGGTTGGAGAGGGGCGGACTATGCGAGGGGCACATCACGCCCTATAAATAAACCTCCTGATGGAGGGGAATGCACACACGGACGCATCGCGTTCCATACCTCGCATAGGGAGCCCTCTCCCATCCCCATCTCACCGTCTTCTCTCTAGTTCTCTCGCAGCTTACAAGAAGGGCGTACCTCGTCCCGATCTTGCACTGGTATCAGAGCTCGTCGACGTCGCCGACGCTACCGATCGCCCACGCCCACGCTCCTTGGCCACCGTCGCGGCAGTTTACCCTCAGGCGCCGTCGTTGCTATTGTTTTTGCCCTGGAACCCTAAAAGGCGCCGAACCCTAAGGAGTCCAGGTTCTCTTTATTTTTAACATTATTACGTAATTGCCCTTATCATTTCTCTTATTACGTGCATGCCCCTCTCTTTTTGTTTAGTGTTTTTTTTGAAATCACGTGTTCCCAAACACCTTTCCAACACTGGAGCCCACGTTTTTTTTATTTTGGACCCTTTTTTAATCATTTCTTTTGTTTACAAATTAGAATTTCAAGTTTTTTTAAGAACGGCAACGGCAAACCTTTTTTTTAAATAATCTAACCCCGCTAATTGCAAGTTTTTTTATACACGTTTTTTATGTGATTACGGCTGTGTCCTAATTTTTTTTAAATTATTTTTTTTGCCGTGTATACTTATTCTGCTGCCAACCAAAACTAGCCTTCATATTTTAATATTATATCCAACGTGTGCCTTATTGTTTTTTTTGTGTTTCCATTTCTTATTGCCTAAGTTGTTTTAAACTTCGGTAAATTAGGCCCCTCTTTAAACTTGAATCAAAGCAGTTTTTCTAAAAATTGTCCGTGGTTTATCCCTTCTTGGATGTTTTGTTTTTGAAAAGGTTAATTAAGAAGGGAATAGTCTAATTGAAGGGTATTTATATTTTTTTAAAAAGGGGTGGGATTTGTTTGCTTTTCATTGATTTATTAGTTAAGAAGTTTTGTTTTATCATTAAAATATATTTGTTTGGATCTCTGCCCGTTGGATTTGCCTCCAGGACTTATTAAAGGGGAGGGGATTCGTTTTTTTTAAGTTAATTTGCTTGAGAAGTTAAGAAATCAAGTTTTTTTTTAAAAATAGAGGTGCTGTTTTTTTTTAATCACAAGTTTTTTTTAAAAAAACGTTCTTTGCTTTAATCGGTTACTTGTAGGTATTTTTTTAAATCATCTGCTGAATTGATTAAAATTAATTGTATTTTTTTGTTGATCTTTGGTTTATTGCTTGTAATTCCTTGTATTTTTTTGATAATTCCTATTAACTTTTAGGCTTTTTTTGTTGGATGAACTAAGTTTTTTTTCTCCATTGCTCAACTTTAGTACAATAGGCTTCACCTTCAACTTAACCATACTTAATAGTTTTTTTGTTAAGTTTTTTTAAATCTGTACTCATCCTCACACAAACCTATATTTATTTCATTAGATCAACAAAAATGACAAGCAAGATGATTGCCACTGAGGTAGGGAAAATTGAGTACCTGAACGGTACCAATTACGAATTATGGAGTAGAAAGATCTACTATGGCCTGTTACACGATAGCATACACACCATTATAGACAAACCTGGCCCAAACTTATCTGAGAATCCAACTGTGGATGAAATTAGGTCCCGCGAACAGTGGGAGAAAATAGATAATAGGGCTAGGAGCTTTATGCTGACCCACATGGATCTGAACCTGATTCGGGTCTTTGAGACCTGCGAATCAGCTTACGAGCTATGGACCGCGGTTAAGGACAAATACCACTCCAAGTCGGAAGTGAGCGTCCAGCTTCTTCTACACAAGTACAGCTCGTGTAGAATGAAGGAATCTGATAGCGTCCTTGAGCACGTGAACAAGATGATCGTGATGGCCAAGGATCTTGCGGCTGCTGATTGCGCGATTCCGGAGAGGATGCAGATCGCAGCCATACTAGGAAGTCTCCCTCCATCATTCGACATGGTTGCCACATCTTTGAGGATGAATGGTAACATTAAGTCTGTGACGGACCTACCTGCACAGCTGACGATTGAGTAGGACCTCTCCAAACAAAGATCGAAAGCTGAGATTTTTGAGGTCGAGGAAGAAGAAGAAGCGAATGCCGTACACACGAAGAAAAGGTTAGGCCCCTCCAAGGCGAATTTCAAGGGAAAGAGTGGGAAATACCCACGCGGCTCTTGCTACGGTTGTGGCAAATATGGCCATTTCAAAGTCAATTGCCCCAATAAGAAGAAGCCGGGAAATTCTAAAGTACTTGAAAATAAAGGCAAAAAGAAAATATAATTTGCGGCTGTCGTGGAATGCAACTCTGTCATCACGGACAGTGATGGATGGTGGATCGACTTTGGAGCGACCAGACACATCGCCAAGACAAAGGAGGGCCTGGTGGACTTCAAGGAGCTGAGCCAAGACGAACAGATGATCTTCATGGGGAACAACACCTACCTGGACGTGGAAGGTGTTGGGACATACACACTTGACCTGGGAGATAGTATTATGGTACTGAATGATGTACTATATGCCCCAAGGATACGTCGGAACCTGATATCTGTCCCAGTGCTGCTCAAGAAAGACTTTGAAGTTAGGTTTTACAATAAACGTGTATCTATAGGCAAGAATAAGAAGGTCTATGCGATGAGAAAGTTTGTGCCCGAGCATGACCTGTTTTGTCTTCCTGTAATAAATTCTAGTGAATCAATGAATGTCGCTTCTGATTATTCCTTGTGTTTTTTGTCTGATTATGACTTATGGCACATGCAACTGGGTCATCCAGGAAACTCTAAGATGGATCAAATGATTAAGGCAAATTTATTGCCTAAAATCACGGGTGCAAGGACATTGCCCTGCGAACACTGTCTGACCGGCAAAATGACGAGAAGACCCTTTTCAACCGGAATTCGGTCAACAGAGTTACTAGGTTTGATCCATTCAGACATATGTGGACCACTGAGCGTCAGCACACATAGAAATAAGGAATATTTTATAACATTCATTGATGACTACTCGAAGTTCTCCTATGTCTATCTCTTAGGAAGAAAGTCGGAAGCACTTGAAACATTTAAGAGATATAAGATAGAAGTGGAGACAAGATTGGGAAAACCAATCAAGACTCTTAGGATAGATAGAGGTGGGGAATATACCTCAAAGGATTTTGAGGATTATTGCATTCAAGCAGGCATTCGTAGGCAGACTACAATGCCCTATACACCGCAGCAAAATGGTGTAGCAGAAAGAAAGAACCGAACTTTGATGAATGCAGTAAGGTGTAGCAAAATGGTGCAGCAAAATGGTATATCGATCATCCAAATGTAGAGAATGAACCTATGGAACATGATGATCCTTTAGAGGAAGTGGGTGAACCCACATACAACCCACGAGTATAATCGGCAACAAGAGACCCAGAACACGACCCGCATGGATGGAAGATTATCATTTCTATGGATGCGAGGCGTCGTGCTACACCGTGGATGAGGATGTCGCGGATTGTACAGATCCCATATCCTTTAATGAAGCTATGGCTTCATCTGAGTCGGAATCATGGTCGGCCGCCATGAGAGATGAGTTGGACTCAATCGAGCGAAACGGTGTTTGGGAATTATGTGATTTGCTAGAAGGTAGGCAATCCATAGGATGTAAGTGGGTATTCAAGAAAAAGTACCGAGTTGACGGTACTGTTGACAAATACAAAGCCAGATTAGTTGCCAAGGGTTATACTCAGCAAGCTGGAATAGATTTCCAGGAAACCTACTCTCCAGTGGCTAAGTTTGCATCCATTCAGATGATCTTAGCTATAGTCGCATATATGGATATGGAGTTATTCCAAATGGATGTGAAGACAACCTTCCTTAATGGAGAATTAAAGGAGGAGATTTATATGCGACAACCTGATGCATCTCAGGTTGAAGGTCAGGAGAAAAAGGTTTACAAGTTAAGAAAGCCATTATATGGCTTAAAGCAGTCTTCACGGCAATGGTATCTCAAATTTCATGAGAAAGTTATTCAATTTGGATTTGTTTCAAATAAATTGGATAACTGTGTGTATGTCATGAAGAGTGGGAGCAGGTTTGCAATCATGTCATTGTATGTAGATGACATTCTGCTTGCAGGTAATGCCATACAAATGCTCAATGAAATCAAACAGAAATTGAGCAATGAATTTGAGATGAAGGACATGGGCGAAGCATCCTATGTTCTTGGAATTCAAATAACAAGAGATAGGGACTCAAGGACATTGAGCCTTAGTCAGGAAAGATATTTGCACACTGTATTAAGGAGATTTGGAATGCAGAATAACACTCCAGCTCCAACACCACTTGTGATGGGAAAGAGACTCAGTAAGAGTCAGTGTCCCGGAAAGGGGCAGAAACCTTTAGATGTACCATATGCACAGGAGGTGGGAAGTTTAATGTATGCAATGTTGTGTACTCGACCTGACTTAGCCTATCCAGTAAGCTTAGTCAGTAGATATCAAAGCAATCCCGGTCCAGCACATTGGGAAGCTGTAAAGAGGATTCTACGATATCTGAAAGGGACAGTACATCTGAAACTTGTGTATCAAGCAGAATCGCTTGAAGTGGTAGGCTACTCCGATGTCGATTTCGGAGGGGATGTAGATGATAGAAAATCCACATCAGGTTACCTGTTCATGTTTGGTCGTGCAGCCGTTTCTTGGGGTAGCAAGAAACAAGGATGTGTATCTCGACATACACAGGAAGCTGAATACATTGCATGTAGCATGGCTACCACTCATGCTGTGTGGATCAGGCGTTTTCTAGAGAACTTAAGCCTCGAATTGGTCAAAGGGCCAATTGAATTGTATTGTATTGTGACAATCAAGCTGCGATAAGCTTGATCAATAATGGGGCTAATAGTTCTAAAGGAAAACACATTGAGATCCAATATCATTATATACAAGATATAGTGGGGAAGCAAGAAATCACGGTAACGTACATACCTACCAGTGACATGTTGGCTGATTCTCTAACCAAGGGAATAGTAGCAGGAACATACATTAAACATGTTGGTTTAATGGGACTCAGAAATGCATGAGTCAGGGAAGAGGTATGTCATGAACAATGAGCCTCACTAAAGACATCTCCATGTGTTTACTACACGAATAGTGGGAGTATAGATTTTTTTTTGATCGCTTCGGTCAAGTGGGAGATGTGAGAAATATCAGAATGACCTCGCGCTCAACTCGCCGGCGGCGGTTACGCAAGCCGGCAGTTGCGCGGAGGCTGAGTCACACGCGTGAAACGCGCGCAAGTAGGGCGTGGTTGGAGAGGGGCGGACTATGCGAGGGGCACATCACGCCCTATAATAAACCTCCTGATGGAGGGGAATGCACACACGGACGCATCACGTTCCATACCTCGCATAGGGAGCCCTCTCCCATCCCCATCTCACCGTCTTCTCTCTAGTTCTCTCGCAGCTTACAAGAAGGGTGTACCTCGTCCCGATCTTGCAGGGAGAGCCTACTTCTTGTACAAGGGAACTACGACAGACTTGATAGATATCTAATGCGTCCACTCCAGAGGCGCATGACATCATAACATCGACTGTCAGCAACTCCATGGTAGTTTACCTCGTGGAGACGGGATATGGGAAACCTTTCATATCTGCTCTGGAGCAGAGGCCTTTAGTTAATAATATGGTGAAGCTCTCTCACCCCTCTCGAATAGGGCCCTCCGCTACCTCGACTCCAGCTACGTCACCCGGAGAAGCTCAACACCAAGTTCGACGAGGGAGTGCTGCTATGCTAGCTCAGTTGAGGAGAGTGGAGGGAGCTGCCCGAGGGAGTCGACAGAGGCAGCACATGGGAGTGGGAGGAGCAGGGGAGATTTTTAGATAGTTTTGCCCCTCTTAGCCTTATCATGGTTTGAAAAAACTATGGTTAAGTTCAACCCATTGACGGTTAAAGTAACGGAAGGGCACGGGTGATAGAATGACAAAAAGTTGAGGGTACAACTGATATTCTAAAAAAGAGAGGGGCATAGCTGATATTGCAATATCTCAGAGGGGCACAATTGATAAAAACCCATATATTTATATCCATACAATTATGACCTGATTTTTCTATTTATTTTTGCTGATGTCAAATTATCAACCCCTTGTTATTGAAGGTGACCTATATATTTAGGAGAAATCTCGACACATTAAAGACATAAGGACAACTATAGTGCAAACAAATTCACATAATAATAACGGAAGACGCATGACATCATAACATCGACTGTCAGCAACTCCATGGTAGTTTACCTCGTGGAGACGGGATATGGGAAACCTTTAATATCTGCTCTGGAGCAGAGGCCTTTAGTTAATAATATGGTGAAGCTCTCTCACCCCTCTCGAATAGGGCCCTCCGCTACCTCGACTCCGGCTACGTCACCCGGAGAAGCTCAACACCAAGTTCGACGAGGGAGTGCTGCTATGCTAGCTCAGTTGAGGAGAGTGGAGGGAGCTGCCCGAGGGAGTCGACAGAGGCAGCACATGGGAGTGGGAGGAGCAGGGGAGATTTTTAGATAGTTTTGCCCCTCTTAGCCTTATCATGGTTTGAAAAAACCATGGTTAAGTTCAACCCATTGACGGTTAAAGTAACGGAAGGGCACGGGTGATAGAATGACAAAAAGTTGAGGGTACAACTGATATTCTAAAAAAGAGAGGGGCATAGCTGATATTGCAATATCTCAGAGGGGCACAATTGATAAAAACCCATATATTTATATCCATACAATTATGACCTGATATTTCTATTTATTTTTGCTGATGTCAAATTATCAACCCCTTGTTATTGAAGGTGACCTATATATTTAGGAGAAATCTCGACACATTAAAGACATAAGGACAACTATAGTGCAAACAAATTCACATAATAATAACGGAAGAGCAGATCCTCTTTTGTACTGCAGAGGTATGCTGTAAAGTAGAGGCCCACCAAGCCGCTCGATCAAAATCGAGCGGTTCACACGGTAAGGACCCACAAAAATCCAGATTTCGTGTGAATCAAAATTGGACGGTGTTGAACCGAGAAGATCGGAGGGTCGTACGGTTTCACAAGGCGAAACCGCAGTCGATGCGGTGACCGCTCAAAAATCCCGATTCAAACAACAATTAACCCACGACAATCAAGTAAAGCAGTGAAAGTGTGTGGAGTTAAAATTTATTATAACTCTACAACAAGATGTGTATAGTGCAAGTATGCGTAGAGGTCGAACACAGGGAGCAGACAGGTAGAACGGGGCAAAAATGCTCAAAATGTGTGTGTATGTGATCAAGAGTCTACTAATGCTTTTTTTGTGGGTTTTTGATTTTATATTTTTTATTTAATTTTTAATTTTATAATTTTGTATTTTTATTTTCAATTTACTGATTTTTTTATTTTCTTTTTATATTTTATATATTTTTTATTTTCTTTTTCAATATTGGAATGTATATATAATATAAGAAAAGAGGAAAGAGGGTATTTATAAAAATAGTGAAAATGCTCAAAAATTAGAAAATGAAATGTTTTTGGTATTTTTATACTTTTCTACTGTTTTTGTGATTTTAGGGTATTTTTCAAAATATTTTTAGTATTTTTAAAGTCAAAAATACTGAAAACAGTGGGTAAAAGACAAGGCTGAAACTAAAATGAAGAAATAAAATAGAAAACTGTAACAAAAATTCTCCAAATTAATTTTCAATGAAAGATAATAAAATAAGGAAAATTTAGACACCAAGAATATATTTTTAGGATTTTTGTAGAATTTTTACTATTTTTATAGAGGTTTTTGGAGTTTTGAGATTTTTTGGAGTTTTCTTTTATATTTTTTTATGATTTTTGGTCTGAAATTAAAACACACTAAAATATGCAAGATATATTTTTTTGGGATTTTTCTGGAGTGTTTTTATATTTTTTATGGATTTTCTAATGCAAACAATGCTGAAAATAGCTATTTTTGATTTTTAATAAATATTAAAATGCAAGAAATATGAGAAATAAAAATAGGCCGTTAAACTACCATGCAACAGGACGCTACTGTGAGTTTTGGGGATTTTTTGGGGTTTTATAGACGCATGTAAAAATTAGTGCAACATAAGGAAAATGCATGTTCGCAGGGGCATTTATGGAAATATGACAAAGTTGAGGGGTCTAGGCGCAAATATTCCACAAAATATACACTGCAAATGAACCTTTAAGGACTAAATGTTAAACACAAAAACCGAAGGGATACAAGTACAAAAATCCCTCCAAGCACGTGCTGAGCACGCGCCCGTCGGGGGTGAACTCGCAATTACAATCAAATGTGGGGCCTTTATGCAAAATTACCGAAAAGTTATAACTGGCCAAAATTGTTTCTGGATTACGCAACAATACAGAGAAAACCGAGGTTCTTTCCGCAAAAAGCCCACCCACGTGAAGAGTCACGTGGGTTGACGTGGCTAGGATCAGGAATTAATTACGATAGGAGTGCGGGTTGTTTTGCGAAAAGTCCCAAGATAATAAAATGGCGAAATAACGTTTATGGACTACTTAAGAAACAAAAAAATGGCCTGGACGATCTTGCAAAATTTCCAGACCTTCGGCGGGCACGGAAGACGGATATCTCTTTACTTGTCCACGTGTCGCGTCCGAGGTGCACGATGCCCCTTCGCTTCCTACGGCCACGATTAGACTTCCGATGACGATCGACGACCTGGACTCGCGGCTGATCTGACGGCTGATATTGGATCTGGAGAGGGAACCCGATCTGACAGACGCGGAGGGGCCGACAAGAACAATGAAGAACTCGAGCGTGGCGAGTTTTGATCGGCCAGCGCTCGAGCTCCCCAGCACCTGCGACTTCTCCGACACCTCAGGAAGATCCCCACAACCGCTCCCTAACGAATGATGGCTTCAGCTGGGTCGGCGGAGCAGCGGCGACGTCCGGCGAGCACGGAGCAGCTCCAAGCTCCAGGTGCTTCCGGTGGGAACAAAATTCGACCCTTGCTGGGGTCGTTGGCCACCAGGTCCTGCAATAAAGTTAGCACAGTCAAAAATACGGGAACCTGGGGTTTCTTTGCGATGGTGGATATGGATAAAGGGTCGGGTGGAAGGTTTGCCGGAGCGGGGCTCCGGCGAGCGTAGATGTACGAAATGAGCCAAAATACCGGGGGAATGGACAAAGAAATGTAAACAAACGAAAATACAAAGTCTGATTCACGGGAAATGGAGCAAAAACACCTCGAGTTGGTTGGTGAACCAACGAGATATTGGACCTCGACGGCGGCTACGCCGGAGGTGGTTGGAGCGCCTCCACGGCCCCGCGCGACCCTCCTGGATGGTTGGAGGAGGCCCTGTCACGGCCTCCAGTCCAGAACGCAAGAAGAGAGGGGCTGCTAGGTCCAAAGAAGGGTTCAAGGAGAGAAAGAAGTCTGGGGGGGTGTTTTTGAACCATGGTCGAGTAGGCTCAAAGATCGAGACGCATCAGGCGATGCAACGATCCACAACTCGAGAGAAGCATAGGGCGCGAATCACAACATCACGAGGAAGAAAAGTCGTGAAGACCTCGACCTCAAATGGTGAAAGACGAGGCCGGGAAAAATCCAAGAAGATGGGACAAAACCCATTTCTGACAGGCTTCAGACCTCGGTCAGAGAGTTGACCGAGGTCAACCAAGGGAGAGATCTGGTTGGTCCACGTGGACCAACCAGAAAAAACCTTGGGAAAAAGGTTTCTAAATTCAATTAAAAATAGGAAATGAATTAATTAAATCTTGGTTAAAAAATAAAAAATGTTTATTTTTTTATAAATTATTTTATGGTAATTTTTATTTATTTTTATTAGGTATATTTTTATAAGTTGCTTTTATACCCCTATATAGGTATATTATTCTATATATTGTATTCTTTTATTTTTAATTTGTATATTTAATTTATTTATTTTTGTTTATTATTTTATATAATTATAACATACTTTTATACATGTAAATCTATTTTTGTTTTATTTTATTGATGTGTTTTGTATATTTAATAAAATAAAAGTATGTATTGTATAGGTATGGGTGTAGGTAATATACCTATGTATCAAATATGTAAGTATTTTATTTTAAGTTTTATTTAGGTTTTTATTCCAATTTTAATGTATATAATTATTATAAGTAATATTTACATAATTATAAAAATATAAAAATACAAAAATAATGAATAAATAATAAATTGAATATTTTAATCTGTACAGCTATACAAGGTGGGTCCAAAACTCAACTTTCAAAGCGTAGCTCCGCCAAATGCGAAACCATCGCCATTAAATAGCTTATTTTATTCTATATACAATTAAAGGTGAGTATGCTGCATTTGGAGTTTTCATTTGTGAGATACGGGTCTGGGAAGTTGGGATTCTGGATTTTTATTCAGACCATAACTTTTTATCTCTACATTATTTTTCAGTGAAATCAATTTTGTATTTTTCTTTATAAAATTAACTACAACTTTCATGTACAAAGTTTCTTTATTTGATGTATAAAAAGTGGAACCAAAAATAGGTCTCAAAATGAATAAAGAATGAATAAAATAAAAAGGAATTTGTGTTGTATTTTGGTCCTTATCTCCCCCTACTTTATTCCTTGTCGACCTAGCCATCGAGATGCCTAGGTCTCGGGGTTTCGGGTCATAAAATATTTACAATATTTTATTCTTTTTCTTTTCTTTTCTTTATTCTATAATTTTGGCTTAAAAAACCGAAATTTATACAATATTTACACACATATACATGAATGCTAAAATGCATGAATTAGGCCTATTTATACGCATTTACTAGGGTTTTTAAGGCCAAAATGATAGAATAAAGATGATGAAACGTAGATTCATCAGACGGTTCACACGATAAGTGTTAGAAAATAAACATGCAGAAGAGATTGATAAACATAGCATAGAAATAGAGAAAGATAAACATGGAAGACAAAGATTTAACGTGGAACCCTACTCCGTGAGGAGCGGGATGAAACCACGGGAGAAGCCCTCAAAGGGGCATATGCTCTATTGCTTTTTCTCAATGGACTACAGGGGTGTGGTCCGTGTGGAGTTCTACATATAGCACCCACGGATTCTCCACATCCCACATGTGGTAGATGTGGTACTAAACCCTGGATGGGGTAAATGGATCCTCTTCAAGATCCATTTACCCATCTCCCATACATATGGTGCACAACCAAATACTCCAACAGTAAGTGCCCATAAAAATCCAGTGTGTGAACCGATCGATCTTGATTAAGCGGCTCAGGCGGGCCTCTGCTTTACAGCAAACCTCTACTCTACAGCAGAGGATCCGCTCTCTAAGAACGGATATTAGCAGCTCTCACTGTGATCTAGTACTTTTCATTGTTACATAGTCAAAATTTTATTAGTTCTCTAGGAAATTAAATAACCTGTGATTTCATTGGTATTAGTATGCCTGCTGTAACCTGAAACCTAAAGCACAATTTCTGAAAGTAAACACGCAGAAGTTTATTAAGCTTCATACTGAAAAGCGAAAATTTTATGAATTTGAAATTTCCTGCAGGTACTCAAATTCTGGAAAGCTGAATGAAAAAAGTGACGTTTACAGTTTTGGGATTGTTTTGTTGGAACTGATCACCGGGAGACCGCCGATAACGAGGATGCCGGACATGACGTACATAGTAACTTGGGTGGAGCCACTGCTTGAAAAGGGTGACCTCCACCAGATAGTGGATCCGAAATTCGGGGGAGAATACAACCCACATTCGATCTGGAAGGCCTTGGAAGTAGCAATGGCATGTGTTGCACTAACAGCAGATGGAAGGCCGACCATGAGTGACGTAGCGTCATTGCTGAAGGATTGCCTGAAATTGCAGAGCAACATGGAAGCTAACGATAGCATTTCTTACAACTCAAGTGGCTCAAAGGAACGCTTTGCAAATGATTCTATCTTCACAAAACCATTTGCAAGGTAAACTTAAGCAGTACATAATACTATTTTGATGTATAAAAGCCTGGTCATGGCATGGTATCTACGGCATCTTATGTGCCACGCATATTCCTTTATTATTGTCTTCCCTGTGGATATCATCATTGTCTGAAGGAATTGACCATTTGCTTAGATGTATTGTGATACTCTCTTCTTCTTTCCGTTTTGGTTTGGCTTGTTGTCAATGTGGTATTTGACTGCAAGCAATTTTTTATAGAACGCTGTAATTGAGAAACAATTCATGCCGTGTACATCTCATATAATGTTGAATTTTCTCTATTAACTTTTTTTTCTACGACATATGCACTTTGCAGTGTATTAATTATATGAAGACGTTTTTGGCATGAATTCTCATGAATTCTCCCTTGTCTCGGCATTGTGCCAATAAATGTTGAAAGTACACACACGCAAACACATATCATAACTAAAGTAGCTACTCTCATCTCCCTCCTTTGATTGTCACTAGCTAAATCAAGTATCCGTAATTTGCTTTGAGAAAAGTTATAATTTCTGTATGCGAAAAAATTAAAAAAAAATAGATCTTATAATTGAATCATTATAATTTAAATGATAGTTTACAACAATAAAATTTTCCTACAGTAATAAATAATATTGATATTCGTTGTTATGTCTTCTGATATTAAATTTATAACCATAAAACTCGTCTTGATAAAATCTATGATTATTATTGTTATATGATAATGTCACACTCATTGTTAATTTCAAATAATCAAAGATAATTTTGTCAGTGAATAATGTTTTTGTTTTAAATCTAACATCAATATATATATATTTATATTTAAATTATTCTTCGTGATAGATGCAATTTCTAAGGGTGGTTAATATAAAATTCATGTCATATGTATATAATATATATTTAATCAGAAAATATACATGCTATTTATTTGTATTTTTCTTTTTTGAAGGAAGTCATATGATTTTCTTTATAAATAATGATATATTAAATCTAAAATGTAACTTGAATAATATTTTCATCTTGATAATGGCTAGAAATAAAGGTCAATTATAATCTAGAGATAATTTTTGAATATTTTGCTCAAATATTTTGTAATGGAAAAAGATCATACATAAGAATAGTGGATATCTAAAAACATTTATTTATTTCATATATAAAATATTTTACAATAAGTGAAATACCATATGTATATAGGTGCATATGTGTGTGAATGTATCTACTTTAGCTACTATTACATAATCTTTCTATTAAAGTTATATTGAGTAAATCAAGGGTGTCCCGCGACCCCTCCGATATGTCGCATGGTTCTTCCGTCGATCCTTCCTCTTCCAAAATGGAACCCAAGACCACCAAAGTGCCTCTTCCCAAAACTAGGCCACCCATTCTAATAATCTTGGTAATACTTCGTCAAACAATTCTCTACCAACTAAATCCTTCCATGCACCCTAAGCTCTCCCCTCCTACAAATCCCACCATGGGTGGCATGCTCATGTCACCTAGTTGGAGATCTCATATCTGTGTGGAGCACCTGACCATGAAAAATCACCTGTAAAAATCTTTAATAGATAAAGGAGCGCATGAGAATAGAATCTGATGACGAGGTGTTTCGCTTCTGTTGAAAATATCAAAGAGACAACTCATCTCCCAAGTTATCTCAGAAAAATGGTACAATGATGTCACTCTCTCTTCTACCAAAGTTGTCGGTGGCTCTATCATATGGTCATATAAGGGTCCCCATCCTTTGGTACAAAAAAACGAAGTGTGGGCATATTGGGCTATGATGCTTGGATTACCCTTACAACACAAGTCAGAGATCACGAGTTCTAACAACATGGCAGCTGGGAAGAAAAGACTGTTGAAGTGCACCGATTGGTCCATGTGGACCAACTAGGAAATTAGGGAAAATAAATCCTTTATTAAATGGATTGAAAATAATAACCGATTTTAGTAATTACAATCAAAACATGAAAAATGCTTATTTATCTATGTAGTATTTAATTATGATTTTTATTTATTTTTACAAGCTTATTTATTAAGTGTTAATATTTGCATGTTTATATATAAGTATATTTATATGTATTTTAGGTATTTTTATTTTAAGTTTGTATTTTATTATTATATACACATATTTTATATATTTGTAATATATTTAAATAAATATTTCCATATATTTATTTATTTCTTTTGATTTTCTTACGTTCTTAAATAAATATGTATATGTATATTATATGTATAGTTTACCTATATATTATAATACATTATTTATTTTAATGTATTTTCCATATTTTTATTGATGTTTAGGTTTTAAATGTATTTCAAGTAACATTTACAAGTATATAAAAATATGAGAAAGTTAAAAATATAAAAAATGAATATATTGAATACAATATACAAGTATACAATATAGTAGAACCCAAAAGCCAACTTTTCCATCTTAACTTCATTTTTAATTAAATTACCTTCATTAAGTAGATAATTGAATTTTATGAACAATAAAGCGGGTTGGTTATTTTTAATGAAACTTCCTTTTCTTCTTTGTCAACTTCTTCTTGTTATTTTTGTCACTGTCGTTATTCGCATGTTTCTTCTTGCATTCCATTGCAATGCACATCATTCCAGAGCTTTTCTCTTTGAAGAGAATGTGGGTATGATGGGAAACTTGACATTAAGGGTGGGAAGATAATTGGGGGCATCCTAAAGGGTGAGGCTCACACGACCGTTGCGGTAGCTGAAGAGGGTATAATTCACAAGTGTGTTGGCGAGGCTATGGTGACATGACTTTGGTATTCAAAGAGGGGCGAACAGGTTGGAGGTGGACACCATTGGAAATGTCCGGAAGATCCTTAGCAAATATTGAGGTAGGTTGATGATACGAATTTTGTGAGAGTCTAGAGTAGTCTACACAAGGTGAGAACTACAATGTCGCTGAAGCAACCGCTCATGAAACCCAGTTCAATCAACAACTAACCCGCAATTAATAATCAATCAATGAAAATAAAAGTGTGGAATTAAAATTTATTATAACTCTTCAACAAAGATGTGTATAGGTGCAAGTATGTGTAGAGGTTGAACTCAGAGGGAAAACTAGATAGATTGTGCAAAAAATGGGATTGTCTGTTCTTTATCTATTTTGTATGTGGATTTTAATATTTTTTATTTCTCATATTGTTTTTGTTTTATATTTTTATATTTTGTTTTTATTTTATATTATTGTATTTTCTTTTTATATTTTTAAATTCTGTATCTTCTTTTTATTTTAAACAAAGTAATAAAGAAATATAAGAGTATATATATAAAGTAAGCTAATATAGATATAAATACTAATAAAAAGACTCAAAATACATAAAATAAAATGTTTTATTTTTAAATATTTTTCAATGTTTTTAAAATTTTTGGATAATTTTGCTAATTTTTATGTATTTTAAAAGTAAAAAACATCCCAAATAAGGGATTAAGGAAATAGCCAAAATTGAAATGAAGATTAAAAATAGAAAATTATATCCAAAATTCTGCAAATCAATTTTAATATATGAATAATAATTGCAAGTGTCCAAGCAAGTCTCAAGTACCTGTACTATTACAACAATAATAGTCAGCTAAAAAATAAGCTACTCTATCCTATATAACTAATTTCTTCATATCCTCATGTTCCTCCTCGGGTGCGGTCACTCCAATCGAAAGCTGCAGAATCCTCGGGCAGTTCCTCGCTCAAAAAGCCAAGCAGAAGAGTATCAAAAAAACAGTTATAACAGATAGAGGTGAAAATAACAAAAATAAATAGAAAACTGAAAATCGACTACTAAGTCGTGCTCCCCGACAACGACGCCATTCTGATGAAGCGCCAAGGCAACTCAGGTTAAGTAAATAATCAAGGGTCGTTGCGACTCGAATCACCCAAATGGTCAATCAAGAAAAATCAAGAACACGATAAAATAATACAAGCACAAAAATCCAATGTAAGCGGTCTCCGCTATTTATTTAACATGGTATAGCAACCGGGTCAAACCTAAGGAGCACATAAATGTACGAAGTCGACAATCAGATTAAATCAAAACATATTTTTGTGGTTTTTAATTTGCATTTTTTTGTATTTTCTAATAAGAAAACAAACAAAAAGATAAGGCAAAAACAAGTTCCACCAATTTTTATTAGGCCCGAAAATACTACAAAATTAGAAAAAATATTTTTTATATATTTCAAATATGCAGATGTTTTTTGGTGATTTTATGGTATTGTTCTGATTTTCATATGATTTTATAAAAAATGAAACAAAAACAAAACAGGAAGGCAATGTAAAACCTGAACTTTTAGGAAAATTTAAAATACTAAAAATGCTCAAATGTCCTAATTATGATTTTTATGATAAAAAGATAAAAAGACCTAACTACAACAACTAAAATCTTATTTTTTTTATTTTTGTAATATTTTTTTTAATGATTTTTAGTCTTTTGTGATTTTTAGAGTTTTATAAAAGATAATGCAACAAAAAGGGTACTGGAGTAAAAGAATACCAAAATAAGCACATAAGAATTTTTATGGAATTTTTGAGACAATTTTTATATTTTTTGCATTTTATAAAATAGATAGACACATTTTTAGGGGTTTTTTTATTTTTAGAAAATATAAATTTAAATTATATCCAGTCACAAAAATTACCATAAATAGTACACATTAGCAGGAGATAATGGTAATTTTTGTGGAATTTTTGGAGTTGGTTTATTAATTATTTGATTAAAAACAATTGACATAGTTTGTAGGGACCTTTTTATAATTATCCTAAAGTTTCCCGGGCAAACAATAACACATACAAAAAGTCCAGGGGCATTAGTGCAAAAAATCCACAAAATAAATGCACATGCTCATTAAATCACGTATAGGGGTGTAAGTGCAAATATAGGAAATATTCCATTCAAACCATAACCATCAGAAAGTGCTTGACTGTTCTTGCAAAAACACCAAAAAAGCATGTGGGCAAGCACGTGTATCCAAACTCAAAGGACTAAAGTGCAAATACTTGAAATCTAAAGGACTAATATGCAAAAAGTTTGAACTACAACTTTATTTAACAGACTAATAAGTAAAGCATAAAAATTGCAGGGAAGAAAATGTAAAATACCCACGACGGGTGCGTGCGGTGCGTATGGGGGCACATGGTGTGCTCTGGTGGCGTGAGGACGTGCGGTGCGGATCTTCCACTGTGTCAAATCTGACACCCCAGAGAATGTCGGGGAAGTGGGGTGCAGATGCATCAGGCGTCATATCCAACGACCCAAAGGCAGCACTGGTTGGCAACTAGGATCAGCTCTAGCAGAGGTGGGCCAATCCAATGGTGCAGAGGGGGCCTGGAAGAACATGACCCCAGAGAACTTCACCCGAGTCTCAGATGTGCTCCTGTTGAAGCCAAAAATCGAGAGGTCGTGTCGATTCACAAGGCGAATTAACAGTCGCTGAGTTGACCTCGCGCGAAATTCAGAATTCAAACAACAATTAACCCACAACAGAAATCAAGCAATGAAAAGCGGTGCGGAGTTGAAATTTATTATAACTCTACAAAGGATGTGTATAGTGTGCAAGCAGTGTAGAGGTCGAACACATGGAGCAGACATGTAGAACGGGGCAATAATGCTAAAAAATGTGAATGTGATCAAATGTCTATCTATGCTATTTTTTGTGGGTTTTTAATTTTAATTTTTTATTTAGTATTTTTTATTTTTTTATATTTTGATTTTTAATTTCTGATTTTATATTTTCTTTTATATTTTATGTTTTTATATTTTCTTTTTCTTTAAATAGGATATATACAAAGTAAGAAAAGAGAGGGATCAAGTATTTTTAAAAATAGGTAAAAATAAGTAAAATTCAGGAAATAAAATATTTTTGGTCTTTTTATAATTTTCTAATGTTTTTTATGGTTTTTCTATATTTTCCCCAATTTTTTTTGGTTTTTTTAAAGTAAAAAATACTAGTAAATAGTGAAACAAATTGCTGGCCGAAATTGAAATGAGGATGAAAAATATCAAAAAATATCACACGGTGTCTAAAATTCCTCAAATTAATTTTAACATAAAGATAATAAAATAGGAAAAATCAGAAACTGAAATTGTATTTTTAGGATTTTTGTAGACTTTTTAAGATTTTTATGAAGATTTTAGGGGTTTTGAGATTTATAGGAGTTTTCTTTTGTATTTTTTAGTGATTTTTGGAATGGAGTTAAAACACACAGAAACACACAAAATATATTTTTTTGTAATTTTTCAAAAATGTTTTATAATTTTATGTATTTTCTAATGCAAACAGTGCTGAAAATGCATGTTTTTGAATTTTTATAAATAATAAAATGCAATGAAAATGCAAAATAAAAATATGGTGTGATACTACAGTGCAACAAGAACTTATGGTATTTTTTGTAGATTTTTTAGGAATTTAGAGATGCATGAAATGAATACTAGAAACAAAAGAGAAAATGCATTCTGACAGGGGCATTTACGTAATTAGAAAAAAGTTAAGGGTTCAAAATGTAAATGTTCCAGAACTATATAACTAATTAGAAAAGTTTACAGGCTAAATATAAATACCCAGAAGCCCAAGGGTGTCGCTGCAAAAAGCCCACCCACGCAAGTGCTACGCACGCGCCCGGGGAGGACTGAATCGCAATTACAGCAAAACATAGGGGCCAACTTGCAAAATTTTCGGAAAACTTTAATTGCAAATTAACGTTTGGGACTAAAACTAAATATGCAAAATCCTCCAGGTATCCCTGCAAAATCGCCAAGTCACGTGTGCAAAAGCACGTGACCTAGCAGGGGCTAGAATGTGATATTACAAAACTCCGGGGGGCTATATGTAAATTCTACAAAAGTTTAACAGCTGCAGATGAAAGTTTAATGATTAACTAATAAATAAAAACGCAAGGGTTTAGTGGCAAAATACCCTCGCAAAGGGCGCAATCGAACGGTGGGATTCCTCCCACTTGACACGTGTCGAGCTCCTATGCGCCGATGACGGTTCGCGAACAGAAAGCTGAGATTAGATCCCAGCCCTGGATCTGACGGTGCTGGCGGCCCTCAATCCGACGGCTGCTACGCTTCTCCAAGATCAGGCCCTCATCCGACGGCGGCCGAGGCAGGACGAAGAACCGGGAAGAACTCCGCTGCGGCGAAGTTCTCCCGACTAGATCGAGCCTCTCCGGCGATCCTTGAAGCTTCAAAACGACCTGGGATCTTCCTGGGATGCTCCTCCGGAGGTTGGCGCCGTCAAAATGGTTGGGAGGCAGCCGGAGCGCCACCATGGCGTGAACGACCTGGCGCGGCTCCAAGAAGCTCGGCTTCGACCAAAAACGTCCCTAGATGGGGTCCTTTGGTGCCTGGTTCCTGCACAAAGAGTGTGGAGGAGCGCGGGCAAATTGTCGCGCACCTCGAGATGGCAAAAAGAGGCGGAAGGAGTTGGAGTGGATGCTCGCCGGAGCAAGCTCCGACGAGATGTGGCTGGGGGAATTAAGTGGACGAACAACGAATATAACGATGGGATTCAGATCCTATGTCTATGGTGGACACAAAAATGCAAGAAAATGAAATGAAAAGCGAACCTCAAGGGTTAAAAACCCACAGTGGACCTCACGACCAAGCTTAGCCGGAGATGGGGTGGAAGCGCCGCTCCGGCCTTCGCCTAGCCTCGCGCGACGGAGCTGGAGGCTCCCCTATCACGGGAGTCGATCCAGAGCTCCAAGGCGAGGTTAAACGAGGGTAGAAGAGGGTTCAAAATTCAAAAGGGGAGGAAGGTTGGTTTTTGTACAAGGTGGTGACGAGGCTCCAAAGAACGAGGCGCGATGGTCAACTCGATGACCCATGGCCCTAGAAGGCCCCTGGGTGTGAATCATGGATATTCGAGCATGAAAAGTTCTGAAGACGTCAACACAAGAAGGTGAAAGGAACCGCCTCGAAAAAATTGTGAAAATGGGACAAAACCACATTCTGACACAGCCCAGACGTTGGGCAGAGAGTTGACCTACGGTCAACTGCTGCCGCCTCCTGGTTGGTCCACGTGGACCAACGAGAAAAAAGTCCGAGGAAAAAGATTGGAAATTCAATTAAAAATACCAAACGATTTTATTAATTTTTGGTTATTAAATTAAAAATGTTTATTATTTTATAAATTATTTTATTATGATTTTTATTTATTTTTTAGAGGTATAGAAATACAAGTTGCCTTTTTAGGTCTATATAGGTATACAAGTCTATGTATTTTAATTATTATTTTTTATTTTGTGTATTTAATTTTTTTATTTTTTTTACTATTTTATAAATTTATAGGATGTTTTTATACACTTAAATATATTTTTTGGTATTTTGTATACTTAATAAAATAGGAGTATTAATTATATCAGTATAGTTATAGGTATTAGACATATGTATTATATACATGTGTTTTATTTTTGTGTTTTCTTTGGGTTTTATTCTTATTTTAATATACACATATATTATAAATAGTATTTACGAATATATAAAATATGAAATTATTAAAATAATAAATAAATAATAAAATGAATATTTTAATCAGTATAAGTATACAAGAAGGGTCCAAAACTCAACTTTCAAACCGTAGCTCCGCAAAATGCGAAACCACCTTCATTAAATAGCTTATTTAAAATTATATACAATTGGCGAGTTTGACGCATTTCGAGTTTTTATTTGAGAGATACAAGTCTGGGAAATTGGGATTCTGGAATCTTATTCAGATCATAACTTTTTATCTGTACAATATTTTCGAATGAAATCAATTTTGTATTTTTCTTTATTTAATTATCTACAACTTTCATGTATAAAGTTTATTTATTTGAAGCATAAAAAGTAGAACAAAAAATAGGTCCCAAAATGAATAAGGAATGAACTGAATAAAAGGTATTTTTATTGTGTTTTGGCCCTTATCTCCCCCTACTTTATTCCTTGTCAACCTATTCATCAAGATGCCTAGGTATCGGGATTTAGGGTCATAAAATATTTACAATATTTTATTCTTTTTCTTTTATTTTCTTTATTCTATAATTTTGGCTTTAAAAACTGCATTTTATACAATATTTACACAATGATGTATGAATGCTAAAATGCCTAAATTAAGCCTATTCACACGCATTTACAAGGGTTTTAAGGCCAAAATGATAGAATAAAGATGGTGAAATATGGATTCATCATCCCCCTATACTTGCCTTTGCTAGTCCCTAGCAAACACTTATGCAATAAGTGTAGAAAAGAAAAACAAAGAAAAGAAAAAGAAGAAAATTGGATTAAATTTTATTATCAAACTTGTCTTCACAAAATCAAAGTTTGGAGCTTAAGTCGGACCTTTGGAATTTTAGTGCGGGCGGAACCTTAGTGAGAACCGGACTTGAAAGTCAACAGCCTTCGAGAATCCAAAAACTCTGCTCAAGTATCCTCAATAGCCGAGTCAGAAATATTTCAACTCATACGCAAACCCTTATGACTATGAGTCTGACTCGTACAGTGTAAGTGATGGTGGCTCTCCCCAACTAGAATGACAAAGAGACTGGCTTCTCCAATATGACAACCCAATGATTCCCCAATCCAACAACTCATTCCTCAAGGAGCAGGGTATTCCCTTCTAAGTTCAAGTGGCAACCAGCTCAAGAGGAGGGGGTGAAGAGAAGAATGGACGGTAGCCAATGTAGCTACCTATCCTAGGATACAAGACCAGTGTAGTCAAGTCATCCAGCTACAAGCTCACATGATTTGACTTTGAAGCTCAAGCTTGCTTATTGACTTTACACATATGTACACTCCGGCATGCATTTTTATTTTTGTAGAGGCCTGTCCACTTTTTTTTGGAGTTTTTTGCTTCTTTTCCACTTGTGTGCGTCTCATACAGGCAAATCCAACCCCCTCACCACTCCAACTGAGTTGAGCCAAGTGAAAGGTGCATGTGTCCAAGTTAGGCCATTATCAATAAGAGTCGTGCGTGTGCTCCGAAATACTCTACTTAGGTAGTCAAGAATCCATTGAACCAAGTCTCGTGATCCTCAAAGAATTAAATCAGCTAGACCTGAAGTACCTCAATTCCAGCTCCTATAAGGTTCCTGTTATTAAGTAGATTTTTAAGGTCCAACCAAGCTCCAATCTTCAGATTTTACTTAGACTTGTTCAGCTATCAAACTCAATCCGAAAAAAATGCTCATGCTATGCAAATGCTATGTAGAAAATATTTTTGTGATGCAATTTTCAAAGATTTTTAACTTTTTATGGATTTTTTCGAAGATGATGCATATGCAAAAATTTTTTGTATTTTTCAAAGAGATTTTTCGAAAGTTTTTGGTATTTTAATTTTGCAAATATTTTTGGGATTTTTGAAAACAAAAGGTTTTATCTAAAAATTATGTGCAAATATTTACACGGGGGTGCTTCTCATATTTACAAGAAGTGGGTTTTAAGAATTTACAAAGTTAAGTGGCCAATTGTATAAATATATATAGTGAATTTTGGTGAGATGTAAGTATTCCTCAAACTTATTTGAAAAGGTTTTTCAAACAATTTTGCACACTATAGTACAAAATAATTTTTACAATGAATATTTAAAACATGTACACACATTTGAAAATCATTTTGCAAAGGTTTTCCAAACAGTATATATAGATTTTCACATATTTTGACAACCATTTTTCAAACCATTTGCAAATCATTTTTCAAACCTTTTATTTCACACAAAGAAAATAAATTTTACAATCAAAATATTTTTAGAAAGGCTGAAAACATGTAACAAAATATTTTCCAAATAATTTTTAAAAACTTTTTGACAAAGATTTTCAAACTATTTTTCAATCATTTTGCAAAAAATATTTTCATCTGATTTATTAATCAGTAAATACAAAAAGAATTTGAAGAATAATCACATCTTTTTATTAAGTTTTTAATGAATTTAATTGTATTAATTAGCCATAATTATTACGAAAGTACGAGTTATGGCTAAAGTATATACGCAGTATATATGACCCCCCTATACTTAGCTTGAGCTATGTCCTCATAGATCGGAGAGAAAAGAGAAGACATAACTCGTACTGAGTATAGAAAAGTCTAAAGAATAAATGAATAAGGGATGAAGGAATGAACGAATGAAAAGTTGACCGTCCCCCCTATACTTAGGATCAAATAATCCTAAGTATAGCAGACTGTACACACAACAGGGAGGGTCAAGGGTGGGAATGAACAGATCGTACTCAGGCTGTCTCCCCCTATACTTAGGGTAAGATACCCCTAAGTACAGATAAGAAGAGGAGACAGTGGAGAGGATCGAAGAATAGAATCAACTCGGGGTGCACACCCCCCTATACTTAGGACAAAATACGTCCTAAGTATAGAAGTCTGACAAAAAGGGGTGGCACCTTTTCGGTAGATAAAGGAGATAGAAGAGGAAAAGAAGAAAAGAGATCAGAAGATGGAAGAAGATATAGAAGGATGTACACATCACTCCCCCTATACTTAAGGTAGAAGAAGACCTAAGTATAGGAAATAATAGGAATAATGAAACGTAATGAAGAACACTCAGCTCGTCCACCCCCTATACTTAGGACAAAGTATGTCCTAAGCAAGGCAAACACGAGAATGGGTGGATGAGCAATACAGGGGAAAGACGGGGGTACACACAAGAGACTATACAATAGATATGGATATACAAATGGTCAAGAAAGTCGAAAGCAAACCTTCTTGCGGGACCGTTGAGGAATAGATCTGGTATGCTGCAGATCGACATCGGGGTCCTCAGATGACACTAACCGATCAGGGTCGACGGGTTGTAGGTCCTCAGTGGCCCTAGGGTGTGAAGGAATAGATGGATCAGTGAAAGAAGTATGACGAGGTCCGGCCTTGGGAGTCCCGTTGATATCGAAGTGGAACGGGATGAACTCATCCTCATCGGAAGAATTGTACTCAGTGTCATCCTGCAAGGTCTCATCCAGGTCAAAACCAAAAGGAACGAACTCATCAGTGGAAGTAGTCTAATTCTATTCGTCCTCTATAATCTCAACCGGATCATCTTTTTCATCAAAAGGCCCGAATTCTCGAATAAAAGCAACCAAATCAAATTTGTCCTTTGTCTCGTCAGTGTCTAATTGATCAGGGACAGACCCATCGGTGAAAGTAGTCGAGTCATGTCCGTCCTGTCTATTCTCTAAATTTGCCCTCCGCTCAATGGTATCAATCGTGTAGATCCTGCAGATGTCGTCAACACAACGCCAATCACAAGAAGCAGAAACTGCCAGGTTTATGCTTTCCAAGCCTTCCTCCTTGGAGAGGAATTCTCGGGTCTCATCATCGGTCATAAAGAAGGTCTCTATGATATCCTCATATAGATCATAGTCCTCGGGGTCAACCAAGATAGGTGAAGGTGCATCATGTGCAGGTCTCTGGTCAACAGTCTGTGTGGTGATCAACACCTCACTTTCGTCAACAGGACGGAAGCGAATCTCTCCTGATCCATAGTCAATTACGACCCTCGTAGAGGCGAGGAATGGTCTTCCCAGGATGATTGGAGAGTGCTCCCCTGTGGAGGTCTCCATGGGCAATACGACCAAATCAACTGTGTGGCTCGTGCCTTGAATCGAGAAGACGACATTTTCTAGGATACCCTTCGGCCTCTTGATCGATCCATCAGCAAACTGAACGATCATCGTGGTTTTCTTTAGAGGCCCTAAGTGAAGATACTGTACCAATGAGAAGGGTAATATGCTAATCGAAGCACCGCGGTCTAGGAGAGTGTGATCACAAGTATGGTCAGAGATGGTGCAGCTAATGAAAGGTGTGGCAGTGTTCCTCTTCCTAGGAATGGACGTTGTGTGATGGCGTGGGTAGTGTCCATGGTAAAAATATGACGCTCAGATCTGCTCCTCAACTTTCTCTTCTTGGGAAGAGGGGCAGATAAATCAGTAATGGCCTGCTGAAGTGGGGTACAGATGATCTCATGAATAGTGGCCATCACTTCCAGTTCAGTCAATATTTTTTTGAATTTTTGGACCTCCTCCATACAAGGGAGGAAGTCGGAATCATCATCTTCATGAGGCACGCCAAGAGCAGTCTGTACAACGACATCCTCAGGGTCAAATGTGGGACAAGATGTGATAGGTTGTGTGGTCAATGGATCTGGCAGGTGGGCACTCTCCTCACATTCTGAATCAACCAAGGGTCTCCCAGATTGTTTTTGGATTGTTAAAATTATCTCATTTTTTGTATTTTGGGCGTTTGCAAGCTCTCATGATAATCCTCAAATGATTCCAAATCATCAGATCGTGAAGCATCAATGTGTCACTTATTCATGCAGGTGAGGTTGTCAATCCTCGACTTCATTTGCTCCATGAACTGGGTCAAGGTCTCAAGTATGGACATCGTGAGAGGTGACTCCAACAGATCAGTCTCGGGTGGATGTGAAGGTGAAAAATATGGGGATGGTGGTGGATGTGGGTAGAAGTCCGAGTCTAGATGTTGCGGCTGAGGCAGGTATGTACAAAAGTCAGGAGCAAAGTCCTCCTGGAAAAAAGGAGGTGGACCGGTTGAAGCGAATGAGTGATCCGCAAAGTCTGGATAAAATACGCTCTAGTCGGCCATCTCGAAACAAAAGGTAAATGATTGTGAGAACACGAAGGTCAAGTCAAGAGAGTGAGAAACAAGGCGCAAGTGCGCATACACGATCTAGAAAGCACACAAACAATCACAGGTGAATCATACAATACAAACGCTCAATTCACCTACTCAACTCGATAGAGACCGAAAAGTCAGCCTTTTAATCTTGTCTGTTTTAGAGTTAGGTGAGAAGTTGAAAAGTTGCACAAACACTTAAGGGCTAAAATGGGATTTTGGCACTGATCCTTAGTGTGTGCGCGAGCAAGTAAAAGCGAAGACAATGAGGGTATTACTCGCCCCAATACAAGGTTTTTCTTTTTAGTTGATTTTAGGATCAAGTAATGTTAGCAGCCCCAATTTTATTGGTTATCACTTTTTTTTGGATTTTTAGTGAGAATGCACGAGCCTAACGAGGAGTTAATTTTACTTAGCACCTAGGTTGGCAAAATCAGAGGAAGAATCGGAAAGCAATGAAAGCGGCAAAAACGATGATGAATGCTAAAGCGTAAATGCTCAACTTGACTCCAGCACTCTACATGCAAAGATGCTCAGCAGAATTGAAACCTATCTATATGCAAATGCAAGCTGATGAAATTGCCCTAAGTTCAGAAATTGCGATGAGCATGAAGAACTGATGTTAATGAATTAGAATAGAACCGAAGTGTCCGATCTTGGAGTTTCCTCGGTGCCCACCAAGGTGGGTCCCTGCATGCGCTGTATGGAGAACTCTCGCATCGGCTAAAGCAAGCAATGGTATGAACAAATAATCACAATCACAATCAAACAATAATCTAAAAACTGTTGTTCCCCAGCAACGACGCCATTTGATTTACCGAATTTCGGTGGTCTTAAGTTCCACACAAGGCGGGAACTCAGTCGATGCGTCGACCACGCAGAAATCCAACTAAAGTCAACAATGAACCCACAAGTATAAATCAAGCAATGAAAGAAAAAGTGTGGAGTCAAATTTATTTTAACTCTACAAATAGGTGTAGAGTGTAAGTATGTGTAGAGTGTCGAACTCAGGGAGCAAACAAGATAGATCAGGCAAAATGCTCAAAAATTTTGATGTGATTAAGTGTCTACAATTATGCAAATTTTTTGTGGGTGGTTAAATTTTATATTTTTAATTTAATTTTTGATTTTATAATTTTGTATTTTGATTTTTAATTTTCTGATTTTATCTTTTTTTATATTTTATATTTTTTGTATTTTTTTTCAATAATATAATATATATACAAGATAAGAGAAGAGGGGCTAAAGTATTTATAAAAATAGAGAAAAATAGTCAAAAATCAGAAAATAAAATGTTTTTGTCTTTTTATATTTTTATAGTATTTTTGTGATTTTTGGGAATTTTTCTGAATGTTTTTGGTATTTTTAAAAGTCTAAATACAAGAAAACAATGAATAAAGATGCTGTCTGAAATTAAAATAGGAATGAAAAATAGCAAACAATAACAAAATTTTCCCAAATTAATCTTAAATAAAAGATAATAAAATAGAGAAACTACAGAAACTAAGTTTATATTTTTAGGATTTTTCTATGATTTTTTAGATTTTTATGAAGTTTTTAGATGTTTTCTCATTTTTAAGGATTTTGTTTTGAAATTTTTAATGATTTTTGGACTGACACTAAACTGTGATAAGACAAGCAAAATATAATTTTTTTGAAATTTTTCAAAACGTTTTTATAATTTTTATGGATTTTCTAATGCAAACAGTGCTGAAAATGCATGTTTTTTATTTTTAATAAATATGAAAATACAATAAAAATGCAATACAAAAATGTGGCGTGAATGAGCAAGCACACAGGAGCCTAAACTATTTTTTCGTAATTTTTCGAATTAAAATGATGTGTGAAATAAATAGGGAAAACATACAAAAATACAAGGCCTGATAGGGGTATAAATGCAAATAAACAAACATCCAGGGGCAAAGTTGCAATTTTCTCACAAAATATACTACTAAATGTTGCATTTAGTGGACCAATTACAAATATCAAGACCCGCAAGGGTATGCCTGCAAATAACCCCCCACGCGCGTGACTAGTACGTGCCTGGGAAGGGTATACATGTAATTTCCAAAAATCCGGAGGCCTTGATGCAAAAAAACAAAAGTTTTACACTTAATATTTAAATACCTGGACTGAAACTAAATATCCAAACCCGCGAGGGTGTCCGTGCAAAATGCCCTTCACCTCACGTGTACTGGTCACGTGAGGTGACGTGGCGAGGACTGGAATGCAAAATACACAAAGGACTAGGGGCTACTTGCAAATATTACAACATTTATGGACGGCCTATGAATGTTTTAGTACTAAATAACTATTACAGAAATCGGCAGGGGGAGTTGTGCAAAATACCCTGCCTTGCTTGCTAATGGACGGTGGGATCTCTCCCACTTAACACATGTCGGACTGAGAACGCGCGATGACGCTTCGTCTGCAACGGCCAGGATTAGAAGATCGACGAATGATTGAACGGCCTGGGCTCGAGCAGATCCTACGACGGCTGTACGATCTGGGGCTCCGACTTGATCCAACGGTGCTGAAGACTAGAGCAAGAACCGCGGAGGAGCGTCGACGAGGCGTCCTTCTCCGGCGAGCTTTTGGGCTCCAAAAGACGGATGGAAGCTCCTGACGGTCTGGGATAGCTCCTAGGGGCTTCAAAAGACCTCGGCGACGGCCGAGGCTCGCGAGGGAGGGCGGCGGAGCTGGAGAGCTCCACGAAGCTCCGACGAGGCTCAAAAGTGCACCTAAGTACGAGTCAAACGTTTTTGACCTGCAAGAAAGAGGTGAGAGGACCCACGGCAAAATGCATGGGTCCCGCGGTGGCGAAATGGCGGTGAAATGACGAGTGGCGGAGCTCGGCCGGAGGGGCGCTCCGGCGAGGTTGAAATGGGGGGGGGGGTAATTTGAACGATGAAAGCGAACGATTCTTTGGGGCTTTTAATCCTAAGGGTACGGGGAACAAAATGCGAAAGAAAAATAGGGGAAATAGGGCTTCCTCGACGGTATAGATCGGAGGGAAGGGGGTACCTCGACCGCCGGCGAAGGGGGAAGTTGTGGAGCCGCCTCGAGCCTTGCTCGACCCACCTGAAGGTCTCAACAGGGAGTTGTCACCTTCCTGGAGCTTCGAGGCACAAGAGAGGGAGCATATCAATGGAGTGAGGGGTTCAAAAATCAAATCGAAGTCAAGGGGGCGTTATATGTGGTTTGACAATGTGGTTCTGACGCCCCAAAGATCGAGTAGCATCAGGCGAATCGATGGCTCTCTCCCCCAAAAAAACGCAAGGGCGTGATTCCTTGATCGAAGAGGAGAAAAAGTCGTGAAGGGTTTGTCATGAATGGTGCAAGATGCGGCCTGGAAAAATCGACAAAAACGAGGTCAAATGAGCTCTGACAGGTGCACACGGGTGGGAGGCAGACAGTTGACCGGAGTCAACGAAGACTGCCCCCTAGTTGGTCCACGTGGACCAACCAGGAAAAACCCTTGAGAAATAATTTGTAAATTAAAATTAAAATAGTAAATGACTTTATTATTTTTAGGTTATTAAATGAAAAATATTTGTTATTTTCTAAATTATTTTATGGTGATTTCTAATTATTTTTATGATGTATAATTTTACAAGTTTTCTTTTTAGACCTATGTAGGTACATATACCTATATATTTTATTAATTTATTTTTAGTTTGTGAATTTAATTTATTTATTTTTGTTTATTATTTTATAAAATTATAGAATACTTTATACACTTAATTATATTTTTATTTTATTTTTCTGATGTATTTTATACACTTAATAAAATATAATTATGTATTATACATGTATAAATGTAGGTATTATACCTATGTGTTCTATATACAAGTATTTTATTTTGAGTTTTCTTTGAGTTTTTATTCTGATTTTAATAAACATATTTATTGTAAGTAATATTTACATAATTATAAAAATATAAAATTATAAAAATAATGAATAAATGATAAAATGAATATTTTAATCTGTACAAGTATACTAGTGGGGTCCAAAATTCAACTTTCAAACCGTAACTCCGAAAAATACGAAACACCTCCATTAAATAGCTTATTTTAAACTATATACAATTAAAGTGAGTTTGGTACATTTCGAGTTTTTATTTGCAAGATACAGGTCTGGGAAGTTGGAGTTCTGGAATCTTATTTAGATCATAACTTTTTATCTGTACATTATTTTTCAGTGAAATCAATTTTGTATTTTTCTATATGAAAATATCTACAACTTTCATGTACAAAGATTCTTTATTTGAGGTATAAAAAGTGGAACCAAAAATATGTCCCAAAATGAATAAAGAATGAATGAAATGAATAGGTATTTTGATTGTATTTTGACCCTTATCTCCCCCTACTTTATTCCTTATCGACCTATTCATCAAGATGCCTAGGTCTCGGGGTTTCAGGTCATAAAATATTTACAATATTTTATTCTTTTTCTTTTATTTATTCTATAATTTTGGATTTAATTACAGTATTTTATACACTATTTACATGCACATGCATGAATGCTAAGATGCTGGAATTAATGATATTTACACGCCTTTGCTAGGGTTTTTGATGCCAAAATGATAGAATAAATATGATGAAATGTGGATTCATCATCCCCCTATACTTTACCTTTGCTAGTTTCTAGCAAACACTTATGCAATAAGTGCAGAAAGAGAAAGAAGGAAAAGAAAAAGAAGAAGATGTATTAAATTCGATTATCAAACTTGTCTTCCTAAAATCAAAGTTTAGAGCTTAAGTTAGATCTTTGGAATTTTAGTGCGGGCGGAACCTTAATGAGAACCGAATTTAAAATCCAACAGTCCTCGAGAATCCCAAAACTCTGCTCAAGTCTCCTCAATAGCCAGGTCAGAAATACTTCAACTCATACGCAAACCCTTATGACTATGAATCTGACTCATACAATGTAAGTGATAGTGGCTCTCCCCAACTGAAATGACAAAGAGACTGACTTCTCCAATATGACAACCCAATGATTCCCCAATCCAACAACTCATTCCTCAAGGAGCAGGGTATTCCCTTCTAAGTTCAAGTGGCAACCAACCCAAGAGGAGGGGGCGAAGAGAAGAATGGACGGTAGCCAGTGTAGCTACCTATCCTAGGATGCAAGACCAGTGTAGTCAAGTCATCCAGCTGCAGGCTCACATGATTTGACTTTGAAGCTCAAGCTTGCTTATTTGACTTTACAACATATGGAAACTCCGGCAGGCATTTTTATTTTTGTACAGGCCTGTCCACTTTTTTTTTGGAGTTTTTACTTTTGCATTTTTTTGAATACTATATACAACAACATTTACATATGGAGTTTTTCCTCTTGAGCCAGTAGATTATCCCTCTTTTGAAGCTTTATTGCAACCCACGATCTCCTATCCTCGAAACTCATCATTACTAGACGGGTTGGGGCGCACTTCCCAACATAGAGGAGGACAAATGTTTCCACCTGTGTGCGTCTCATACCGGCAAATCCAACCCCCTCACCACTCCAACTGAGTTGAGCCATGTGAAAGGTGCAAGTGTCCAAGTTAGGTCATTATCAACAACAGTCGCGCGTGTGCTCCGAAATACTCTACTTAGGCAGTCAAGAATCCATTGAACCAAGTCTCGTGATCCTCAAAAAATTAAGTCAACTAGACCTGAAGCACCTCAATCCCAGTTCCTATAAGGTTCCTGTTAATTAGGTAGATTTAAGGTCCAACCAAGCTTCAATCTTCGAATTTTACTTAGACTCGTTCAACTATCAAACTTAATCCAAAAAATGCGAATGCCATGCAAATGCTATGCAGAAAATATTTTTGTGATGCAATTTTCAAAGGTTTTGAACTTTTTATGGATTTTTGAAAAGATGATGCATATGCATTTTTTTAGATATTTCAAAAAGATTTTTCAAATGTTTTTTTTGGATTTTAATTTTGCAAATATTTTTGGGAATTTTGTAAATAAAAAGATTTTGGTCAAAAACTAGGTACAAATATTTACACGGGAATGCTTCTTATATATACAAGATGTGGATTTTAAGAATTTACAAGGGTAAGTGGTCAATTTTATAAATATATATAGTGGATTTTGGTGAGATGCATATATTCCTCAAACTTATTTGACAACCGGGTTTTCAAACAATTTTAGAAACTATAGTCTAAAATAATTTTGACAAACAGTTTTTACAAACATATACACACATTTGAAAATCATTTTGCAAAGGTTTTCCAAACAGTATATATATAGATTTTTCACATATTCTTGCAACCAATTTATAAACCATTTGCAAGTTATTTTTCAAACATTTTATTTCACACAAAGAAAATGTTTTTATAATCAAAATATTTTTGCAAAGGTTGAAAACATGTAACTAAACGTTTTCCAAATAGTTTTCAAAAGATTTTTCACAAAGATTTTCAAACTATTTTTCAAACATTTTGCAAAAAAATATTTTCACCTGATTTATTAATCAGTAAATACACAAAGACTCTGAGGAATAATCACATCTTTTCATTAAGGTTTTTAATAAATTTTTAAAAGTATATTTAGCCATAATTATTGAGAAAATACGAAAGTACGAGTTATGGCTAAAGTATATACGCAGTACATACGACCCCCCTATAATTAGCTTGAGCTATGTCGTCATAGATCGGAGAGAAAAGGGAAGACATAACTCGTACTAAGTATAGAAAAAGTCTAAAGAACAAACGAACAAGAGATGAATGAATGAGAAGTCGACCGTCCCCCCTATACCTAGGATCAAATAATCCTACGTATAGCAGACTGTATACAAAGCAGGGATGGTCAAGGGTGGGAATGAACAGATCGTACTCAGATTGTCTCCCCCTATACTTAGGGTAAGATATCCCTAAGTATAGACAAGAAGAGGAGACAATGGAGAGGATCAAAGAATAGAACAACTCGGGGTGCACACCCCCCTATACTTAGGACAAAGTACGTCCTAAGTATAGAAGACTGACAAAAAGGGGTGACACCTTTCTGATAGATAAAGAAGATAGAATAGGAAAAAAACGAGAAGAAGAAAAGAAGAAAAGATATCAACAGATGGATCTATACAGCGGAAGATGGAAGTGATAATCATGTATGAGATGCAAATGATCAGAGTCAAAGAACACATCTCATACCAGAAGAATGGGGGCAACGTCAACGGTCGGCGGATCATGATCTTGATATAGCTTCAGGCGCTGACCGTTAACACGAAAGGTAGAAGAAGATGACGGCTCGGATATGTCAATACTGCCATTGTCATGTACCTTCCTGACCACCTACGGACCTTTACACTTGCTCTGTAATTTCCCGGGAAATAACTTCAGCCTGGAATCAAACAACCATACACGCTGATCGGGCTCAAACTGTTTATGGCTGATATGAGAATCATGCCATGTCTTCACTTTTTCCTTGTACTGTAGGCTGCTAGAAAAGGTTGTATCTCTCAATTCCTCCAGGGCTGCCAATGATGACCCGAAAAATGACCGAGACTCGGGTGAATAAAATAGATCAAGGGTCGTTGCGACCCGGATCTCGGAGATAATTCGGATCAATCAAGAAAATATGAGATCAGACCACCAAAACAAGATAAAAATCAAATAAAATCAATAGTGGCCCTGGCTATTGGATTAGCCTGGTATAACGACCAGAGTCGGACTCAGGGAGCATGTGATGGCCTCGCGGCCTACGAAGTAGTCAAAAAGGAAAACAAATAAAAAGAAAATTATTTTTGGTGGTTTTTTAATATTTTATTATTATTATTATTTTTGGATTTTTAAATAATAAAGAAAAGAATAAAATCAAGAAAACAAGCAATTTCACACAATTATTTAACTACTCAAAATTAATCCAAAAATTCAAACAAAAATATTTTTATGTTTTTTTATATTTTTTACTGTTTTTGGTTAATATTTGGTATTTTTCTGATTTTTATATACTTTTCTAAAAATGAAACAATGCGAAAACAAAAGAGGACTGTCCAGTCAATCTTGGAGGGCCAAAATAAAATAGATAGTGGCTCTATCAAAGCCTGGAGGTAATTTTCACGAAAATTAAAAATAAAAAGGAAAATTCAGAGACTAAGTTTATTATTTTTGGAGTTTTCAGTTATTTATTAGATTTTTTTATAAGTTTTTAGGGTTTTTTCAATTTTTAGAAGTTTTATAAATTCAAAAATGACCAAACTTGGTCAGAAAATCAAACACAACAAAACACACAAATCCAATTTTTTTAGAATTTTTGAAGATATTTTAATATTTTTTTGTGAATTTTAAGTCTGGATAGTAAGAAAAAGTGATGTTTTTGAATTTTTAAAAATAACAAAAATGCTCAAAAATGTACCAAAAAATTAGAGACAATTTTACACAGTGGCAGGAGCCACGCATCCAATTTTCATCAAATTTGTGTTAAATTTGCTATTTTAATAAAATCAAACAACAAGGCACAGTGCACAAGGACCTATCTGCAATAAAAACAAGTTCCAGGGGCCTTTTGATAACACGACTGGAAAGTATAGGGCACAAAGTGCAAAAATCCCAAGAAAACACGCACGACACACATGACCCAGGCCTAGGAGGACTAAAGCGTCATTCCTATTTTAAAAGATGCAAATAATAACACACAAAAAACGCTGGGTAGAACATGCAAATTGTCCAATAACTCACGTGTCGATGCACGTGCACAGTACACATAGGGACCAGATAGCAATTATTTAAGCGAGGGCTGGATGGACGCCGCGTGGCGAATATGAAGGTGGAGGATGATGGCGCCTCAACGAAGGAGCCCTCGGCTCTGATCCAACGGCTGGGGATGTGCCACATATCTGATCAACGGTTGAGAGGCGCTGACTCCCCTTCGCTGTATGGAGGGCTGAGAGGAGGCCACGTGTCGATCTGACGGTGGCTGCTGGGCCTCCTCTTAGCCCTGATCGGACGGTCCACAAGTAATCTGGAGCTCCGGGGTAGAACGGACGGCAGAGGAGGGTCCTGGAGGAACTCCTCGCCGACGAACTTCACCAGAGGACTATGAGCGCTCAGGACCTCCGCGAGGCTGCTGAAGATCGAAACAGACTCGCCGGAGCCTCCCGTGTCTGGAGAACCCTTCCGATGGTGCAACGAAGCTTCGGAGAGCCCGGGCGACACCAGCGGAGTCCAAGCTCCTGTGATGAAGATGGAGGACCTCAGATGGTCCTCCTCTGACCTGCAAAATGGCACGAAGAGCAAGCTGGGTCGAGGACTAAATGCCTCGACCCTGTTAGGTGCGAAGTGGGTGGACGGCGGGTCGATATGGGCGAGCTTCGGTGAAGCGACGACGAGGGAACTCGAGTCCCAGTTCCTGTGCGAACTGGGTTGAATGGCTGGGCGGAGAAGGTGCGGGGGATTGAGGCGAAGGTGATGGTGTCGTTCGATGATCGAGAGGGGGTCGGAGGCGGTCGGAATCAACGGTCGACGACGAAGGTGCGATTTGGGGCTAAACGGAAATTAGCTAAAAAGAGAAGAAACTAGGGCTACCTGATGGTCGAGGTCGACTGGGCTTGAGATGCTAGAGCTCTGGGTCCTAGCCTCGAGGGCCGTCGATACCCGAGGCTCGAGCACCACACTGGTGGCGGCTCACAACGACGCTAAGTCACCAGATCGATGGTCGGGTCACCCTCTCCTCGCTGCGACACCACCGGCCGACTGCTGTCACTCAGGCGGAGATGATGGAGGTCATGGGGTGGAGAATGCATGAACCAAAGATGCGTGAAGGAGCGGCGGAGCTGGGTATTTAAGTGGCTAGGTGTCCGAGAAGATGGGAGTCGGGTGACTCGATCGGCGTGCGGATCCCGATTCTAACGGCCGTGCGTGGATCTAGGTGGATCAGGGAATGATTAGGACCCGGAGTTAGCGGTTTTGGGGCTCGGATCAATGCGCCATAAATGGGAGAAGAAGCGGGTCGGGCGCAGATCCGCGGGGAAGTGGTCCGGAGGGGGGGGGAGTTGACCAGGGGGTCAACATCCACCGTAGACCAGTCAGAAGCGGCCACGTGGAAATGATTTGAAAATTCAAATTAAAATAATAAATGGCCGAATTAATAAAAACTCAAAACATGAAAAGTGTTTCTTTTATTTTAAACCATTTTTTTTGTGATTTTTAATTTTTTCTTGAAATAAAAATAAGGTATATACAATATAGTGCTATGTATAGGTATATATACAATATTGAATTTTTAATTTTTGATTTTTAATTAATTATTTTTGTGCATTTTTATTCCAATTTTATATTTTATTTATTTACAAGATAAAATTTGGAATATTTTGGTGTTTTTATTTTATTTTTAATATTTATTTACAAGGGTTAAATAAATAGTTATATACATTTATATACATGGTATATACCCAATATTTCTTTTGATTTTTATTTTTGTTCTTTTTATCTTATTTTTGTTTTTATGGTTTTTATTTTATTTATTTACATCATGAAATTTAGAATATATACAAATTTTATGAGATTTTAATTTATTTTTTTATAGGGATAAATAAATAGCTAGGTGGTCTTATGTACATGGTGGATATATACAAGGAAGGGTATTTTTATTTTCTTTTTAATTTTTCTTATTTTTATTTTTAATTTAGTATTTACAAATATATACAAATATTTACAACCCATTAATATTTTTATAAGAGGAAAATATTTTTATTTTATTTACAGGTATATTTACACACATGAGCTTCCTTATCTCTCTCTACTTTGGCTTTTATGCGGTCAGGCCCATGCTGAGCCCTCCCTTGGGATTAGGTCGCTCAATATTTATTCTAAATATCTCCCTATTTTTCTTTTATTTCTTTAATCTTTTATTTTTGCACAAAAACATGCTAAATATTAAATTTTATATAATGCATGCTTTTTGGTAATTATTTGTATTTACAGATATCTACATGTATTTGCAATGGTTTTTGTAGCTAAAATATAAGAATAAAGAGTGATGAATGGGTATTCATCACCCCCCTATACTTAACTTTGCTAGTCCCTTAGCAAACACTTATTTGAAAAAGAAGTGAAAGAGAAAAAGAAAAAGAGGAGAATGTACATGGATCAAGGTTGATTATTAAACTTGCCTTCATTAAATTGAATTATGGAGCTCAATCAGATCTTTGGATTATTAATGTGTCGGAACCTTATTTGGACTTAAGTTTAAAACTCAGCAACCTCTAAGTTCCACCAATCTATAATCAAGACTCCTCAACAATCCAGATTAGAACAAGTCACCATACACAAACCTTTGAAGACTATGAGTCTTTCCTTGTACTGTGAATGTGATATATAAGCTCTCCACCTCAGAAATGGCAACTTGCCAACAAGGTAACTCTATGACCCCAATCTGGCCACTCTTTCCTCGAGGAGCCGGGTATTCCCTTCTAAGTTCAAGTACAACCGGCTCAAGAAGAGGGGGAAGAAGAGAATGGACCATGGCCAGTGTAGCCATGTATCCTTGGGAGCTCGACCAGTGTAGCCTAGTCTCCCTGCTGCAAGCTACATAAGGTGGGACATGAATCTCAAGCTTTGCTTATTGCACTATACACATACTCCGGTGGGATTATCATTTTCTATCAGACCTACCACTTTTTTGGAGTTATTTTCTTTTTGCATTTTTTTTCAAGTGCATCCATACAACATATACATGTGGAGCATATATATAAGGAGTTTTTCCTCTTGAGCCAGTAGACTATCCCTCTTTTGAAGCATTATTGCATCCCACAACTCCTGTCGTTAGACCTCATGGTAACCAGACCAAGTTGAGACGCACTTTCTTCACTAAAAGAAGAAGAGAGGTTCCGCCTAGAAGTACTACCCTCATATGCTACCCCAAGTCAAGGAAGACTGCCTCCTCACCACCTCATCCGTAGAGAGCTCGGTGCTAAGTGTGGTGTCCAAGTAAAGCCATTGTCTATATGAGTCATGTGTGTGTTGTTAAGTGCTCTACTTAGGCTCATTGAGATGACATGTGATCATAGCCTAGTGGACTCAAAGAATTAAGTCACCATGGACCTGAAAAGCCTTAACCCTAAGCCCTATAAGGTTCCTCTTAGAAATTAGGTGGATTAAGATCTTAATCAAGCTCCATTTCCCAATTTAATTCCAGGATAGTTTAAATGCCAACTATAATCCGGGAAAAACTATACACAAGTATATACAAAGATGCTATTTACACAATATTTACAAACATGCAAAATTTTTGAAAAATGTTTTGAAATCATGGATGTATGCATGAATGCAAGTTTTGCAAAATATTTACACAAATTTACAAATGATTTTTGCAAACTTTTGATTTTCAAAACATTTTGGAAAAATTTTGTACTATATACATAATTTTGATATACACATATTTACACAAACTTTACACAAAAGCTTTTGAAAACATTTTTACAAAAATAATTTGTACAATAGCTATGTATGTGCAATAAAAGAATGTTTATTTACAGGGAAAACTTTTTAATTTTTGTGGATTTTCGTTTTTTAGCCATTTTTATTTATTTACACACTCACACAAAGTACGAGTTATTTCTAAAGTATATATGAAATATATACACACCCCCTATACTTAGCTCGAACGATGTCCTCAGAGTCAAGAGCGATGAAGAAGACATAACTCGTGCTTAGTATAGGGAAGTGAAAAGGAAGGCTATATACAAAAACGAATGAAAGAATAGAAAATCAAGAGGATCTCGGCTTCTCCCCCTATACTTAGGATTAAATAATCCTAAGTATAGCAGGCTGTACACAAAGGGAAAACCGAGTGGAGAATGTACATGGTCTACCCCCCCATACTTAGGGTAAAATATCCCTAAGTATAGGCAGCAAAAACAGGGGTAGAAAGAATCAAAAGAATACCCAAGAGTCCTACATCCCCCCTATACTTAGGGTAAAGTACACCCTAAGTATAACATAATCAAAAGATGAAGGAAGGGATGTGGGACTAAACAATGGAATGATATGGACATCTGGATCTATACAGGTTGAGAGAAAAGTGATAATCAGGCGTGAGATGCAATAGATGTGAATCAAGAGACCACATCTCACGCAAAATGAATAGGGGCAACATCAACGACCCACGACTCATGATCTAGAAATGGCTTGAGTCGCTGGTCGTTCACTCGAAAGGTACTCTCAGAAGACAACTCGGATATGTCAATGCTCCAGTTGTCGTGTACCTTTCTCACTAGATAAGGTCCCTTCCATTTGCTCTGTAGCTTCCCTGGAAATAGACGAAGCCTAGCATCAAACAATCATACTCTCTGTCCAGGCTCAAAATGCTTGTGGCTGATGTGAGAATCATGCCACTCCTTCACTCTCTCCTTATAATGTAGGCTGTTTGAGAAGGCGGTATCACGAAGCTCCTCCAGGGCTGCTAACTCTGCCCTCCTCTGGTCTCCTACACTATCTGGATCCAAAAGAATATCTGTAACTGCCCAAAGTGACCTGTGTCTCAGCTCAACTGGTAAATGGCACGGCTTGCCATATACGAGGCGAAAGGGAGATGTGCCCAATGGTGTCTTGAAAGACGTCCTATATGCCCACAAGACCTAGTCCAAAAGCTGTGACCAATCCTTTCGGTCAGGGCGGACGACTTTCTGCAATATAGTCTTGATCTCCCTATTCGACACCTCGGCTAGACCATTCGTCCGTGGATGGTATGGAGTGTCAACTCGATGGTCTATGCCGAACTCGCTAGCAAGGGCCTTCACCTGGTCGTTGATGAAATGAGACCCCCCATCAGAAATCAACATTCGAGGAACCCCGAACCACGTAATGATGTGCTTCCTCAAAAATCTGCAAACTGTCTTGGCATCAGCGGTTCGGGCTGGGATGGCCTCAACCCAACGACTCACATAATCAACGGCCAACAGAATGTACTCAAATCTCTGACTCTTAGGGAATGGACCCATGAAATCGATGCCCCATGCGTCAAAAACCTCACAGAAGTGAATGGGCTGCATCGGCATCATATCACGCTGTCCACAAGTGCCCATCCTCTGACAGTCAGTACACCTCTTCACGAACTCATCATAGTCCTTGAAGAGGGTAGGCCACCATAGGCCAGATTGGAGCACTTTTTGTGCCGTTCTCCTCCCAAAGTGATGTCCTCCTGCCTCAAGCTTGTGGCAGTACGTGAGGACGCTATGGTGCTCCTCTTGAGGAATGCACCTCCGCCAGACGCTATCCCCTCCTTCGTGGTAAAGGATGGGATCCTCCCAGTGGTAGGACTTGGCCTTCGCAAGGAAGGCCTCAAGCCTCTGCCTGGCCAATCTTGTGGAACTTTCTTAGCAACAAGAAAGTTCACAATATCGGCATACCACGGGAGAGAGGCGATAGCAAGGATCGCCTCATCTGGGAAGGTCTCATAAATCGTGTCAATCTGCTCAGAATCCTCAAGATGCTCTAATCGGGAGAGATGATCCGCCACCACATTCTTGACTCCAGGCTTATCCTTTATCTTTATGTCAAACTCCTGGAGTAGAAGGATCCATCTAGTCAGTCTGGCCTTGGCATCCTTCTTTGCCATGAGGTACCTGATGGCGGTATGATCTGTGTACAGGGTCACTCTAGATCCAATAATGCATGATCTGAATTTATCTAGGGTGAATACTACAGCTAGCGTCTCCTTCTCTGTGACTGTGTAGTTCCGCTGCACGTAATCCAATGTGCGGTTAGCGTAGTGGATAGCAAATGGAACTCCATCCCTCCTCTGTCCCAGCACGGCCCCTACAGCAAAATTGGAGGCATCCATCATGATCTCGAATGGGAGAGACCAATCAGGCGGCTGAAGAACAGGAGCCTCAACAACACATCTCTTGAGAGTCTCAAACGACGAAAGACACTTGTCATCGACAAGGAACTCGGTGTCTTTTGTCAGCAGGTAAGTCAACGGTCGGCCAATCCTACTGAAATCATGAATAAATCGCCGGTAGAAACCGACGTGCCCCAGGAATGACCGTAACTGCCGCAAATTGGATGGCGGTGCGAGTTTTCTAATGACATCAACCTTGGCCGGATCAACCTCCATGCCCCTGTTGGAGATGATGTGGCCAAGCACCGTCCCTTGAGTCACCATGAAGTGACTCTTCTCCCAAGATAGCACCAAGTGAACCTCTATACATCGCTGAAGGACTCGGTCTAGGCAGTCAAAACAGGAATCGAATCCGTTGCCGTAAACCGAGAAATCATCCATGAAGACCTCCAAGCACTCCCCTACCATGTCCGAAAAGATCAACAACATGCATCTCTGAAAGGTCGCAGGGGCATTGCATAGCCCAAATGGCATGCGTCAGAAGGCGTATGTGCCGAAGGGACATCTAAAGGTAGTCTTGTCCTGGTCCTCGGGAGCGATGGCCACCTGGTTGTAGCCCGAGTACCCATCCAGAAAACAATAGTGGCTCTTCCCTGCCAGTCTCTCAATGATCTGATCTATAAAGGGCAGGGGGAAATGATCCTTCTTGGTGGCCTGGTTGAGTCTCCTGTAATCAACGCAGACCCGCTAAGAAGTGGGTACCCGTGTAGCAATCTCCTCTCCAGACTCGCTGACCACTGTAGTGATGCCCATCTTCTTGGGCACCACATGTAAAGGGCTGACCCACTTGGAGTCGGAAATGGGGTAGATAAAATCGGCGCTCCACCATTTCGAAATCTCCTTCATGGCATCCTCTCTCAGATTCGGGTTCAGCCGCTGCTGGAACTCACGCGACGTTTTCGCCTCATCCTCGAGATAGATATGGTGGGAGCACAGGGCCAGACTTATCCCCTGGAGATCTGCTACGCTCCATCCTATCGCCTTGCGGTTCTTTTCAAGAACCCCCATCAAACAGGATTCCTGCTCTCCAGTCAAACCGGCAGAGATAATGACTGGGTACATCTCATGCTCACCCGCAAGGAACCTATACTTCAGCGATGCAGGAAGTGGCTTCAGCTCTGGACAACTGAGTGCTGGTGGATCTGGCCTCTGAAAACTCTGCGTCAATGCTGCCAAATCCGCATGGGAGAACTGAAACTCTCTGTCACTCTCTGAATCTGGAGAAGGCTGCCCTGATGGACTATCTCTGCTCTGCTCGGCATCTACCTCCTCCCTATCTGCAGGCTCAGTGGAAGTCATATCTGGTATATAATCATCAAACTCTGCCCATTCAAAACCTGACTCTGAGGGATTTGTATCATCCAAGGTGGCCTCAGTACCACCATCATTACAGAAATCAGTCTCGCGGTCGAGAACCGGCTCTGCTGCCTCAAAAGTATCCTGAACAAGGAATGTGCTCTCCAAGCTCTCCTCTGCTGGCGTCTCTGCATCAGCGGACTCTGAAGGTGAGAGGATGGCCAGTGCTGCTGGGTCTGCCCAAACTGCCTCATCATCTGTAATCACAAAGTCGCAGTCCTGGTGGATGTCTAGCCCGGCATCTGTCATCTGCTCTGTATCTGAAGTGGTCTCTGAGCATGCTCTGTCTCTGGCTCTGCTGTCCTCGACCGTCTCTATTTGTACACTTTCGCCCTCAACGCGAAAGTATACCTTCCTGCTATCATGGTCGGTCACTGCCTTGGCTGTGGCCAAGAACGGGCGACCGAGAATAATGGGGGTATCTGTCACTGAATCAGGGATCTCCATGTCCAACACTATGAAGTCCACGGGGAATTGCAGGCCCTGAATAGTGACGACAACGTCTCTAAGCAACCCCTTCAGCCTCTTGACAGATCGATCAACAAACTGAAGGACTGTCCTGCTCTATCGAAGAGTTCCCAACTAGAAGCGGTCGAGATGGGCTGCCGGAAGTAGGTTGATCGATGATCCGCTATCTAATAGAGTACGGTCGAACCTCTGCTCTCTGATGTGGCATCTGACATACGGGGCTCCGGAATCTGGCCTCTTGGCCGGCAGACGGTTCTGGATCGCGAAACAAGTGGCTCTGGTCAGCACATGAATTTCTGCCTGGTGGTTCCTCCTCTTCCTCCTAACTGTAGTCCTGTCTCTAAGCGAATGCTGGAGTAGAGGGATGTGCTGCAAAGCCTCCTGAAGAGTCAACTGAATGTGGAAATGGTCTATCATCTGCTGGCTGAACTCTTCCTGCTGCCTCTTTTTGGAATTTTCATTTTTCTTCCCTTTCCCCATCTGAAGAACTCTAGGGAAGGGGATCAAAGGGTCCTTCTCAGATGAAGGACTAGGAAAGGGTCTAGACAGCTCGACGGCCGGATCCACACATACATCATGCACCACAGTGGGACCAGAAGAAAACAAACCCTTTCCTTTATTGCCAGAAATGTCTCGAGATACATCAGCAAAAGGAAAAACAACAGGAATCTCAGAAGAACTGGTGGCATCAGCACCACCATCGGCTGGTAGACGGGCGGCCTCAGTACCGCGCTCTGGCTCGGCAACATGGGTGGCCTCAGTACCACCTCCTCCAACTGGTGAAACGGCGGCCTCAGTACCACCAGTGGGATCAGCATCTGTGGTGGCATCAGTACCACCATCATCATCTCTAACGGCCTCAGTACCTCTCTCCTCCTCGCCTGGCGCTCTAGATGTATCCTCGGGGTGTCGCTCAAATGAGTCGCTGCCTGCTGGCATCCTACCGCTCCTAAGTGTGACAAAATAAGTATCAAAAAGATATGCAGACATATCACCAAAAGTATCACTCGGAGTGGCATATTCAGTACAAACTACCTGCTCAGATTTCCTCTTCAGGTTGTTGGGATTCGGCTCAATCTGGGCAGGGATGGCGGCCTTCCCTCTCACTATGTTCCGCATCTCCTGGCGGAACTCATCCATCTCCCGTTGAAAAGTAGCCTGCTGATCTGTGAGAAGGCGGGCTATGTCATCCAAGGCGGGGCTCTCATAGGATGGTCCATGAGAACCCGACGGGTAGCCTCTCTGGTAGTGAGGCTGCTGGTGCTGTGGCTGAGATGGGTAAGAATGTGGATGATGCTGCGGCTGATGAGGCTGATCACGCCTCCAACACTGTCCCTGCTGATAGGGACGAGGACCATAGGACTGTGACTGTTGTGGCTGCTGCTGTGGGTACACTGGGGGCTGCTGCTGCTGGTGATCCCTCTGATGGCTGTACTGGCCACCCTGACCTGACGGCTACTGCTGGGGCTGGGCACCTCCGGCCGCCCAACAGAATCCTGGATGGTCTCGTCGGATACCGGGCTGGGGGCAGTCGTACCAAATCCCGTTGACATCCATCAACGGCTCTGCATCGCACTGGGAGCTGGAGCGCTGGGACGAGCTGCTGCTGCTACTCGGATTGCCTCGTGCCTGAAGACGAGGCTGTGAAGCTGTCTGTGCCTCCTGGAGACACATGAGCTGTGTCTTCAGGTCACTCAGAGTCTGTGCCATCTGCTCCATCTGCGTGATGCCCTGGCACTACTTCTTCTCGATAATCTCCATCCGGTCCAGCTTCTCGCTGATAATCCCCATGTCTGCGGCTGAGGACTCGGCCTGTGCTGCTGCTACCGCTGTCGAACTGGATGGACTGACGTCGACCCGTGCTATCCTCTGGTAGTGCACGGTCTGTGGTTGTTGGGGTCTGCCCTGTGTGTACAATCAGGTCTGGGACATCACCATGTAGTTCTCGACCATCTCCTCGTAGATGGCCTAGACCTGGTCGTGGTCCATGGCGAAGTAGGACCCGCCACAAGAAGCGTTCACCGAGCCCTGAAGCTCTGGTGTCAGCCCGCTGAAAAAGCTTTGAACAAGGTTCGGCTTGGAAATGTCGTGGTGCGGGCATCTGTCGGTCAGCTCTCGAAACCTCTCCCATGCCTCTTGAAACTGCTCGTTGGGGAGCATGGAGAAGTTGCTGATCAGGTCTCTAGCGGCGTTCGTCCGCCCGAGTGGATAGTACTTGTGTAAGTACTCGGTGCGGAGCTGCTCCCAAGTGTAGACGAACTTCCCCAAATGCTTCATCCAGGTGGATGCTCTGTCTGCAAAGGAGAAGGGGAAGGCAATCATCCGTATGGTATCCTGGTCCTCCTGACGGTCGTGGACTGTGCTGCAGATCATCAGAAACTCTTGAAGGTGGAGATGGGGCTCCTCAGTGGCGAGCCCATGAAATCGGGGGAGGAGCTGCAAGGTGTTCGGGGGGAACTTGAAGTCCCCCACGGTAGCTGGTAGTACCACCCAATGATGCATCAAGGTCGACCCGAGGTTGTGTAACTTCTGCATCAGCCTCGGTGCTGCTGCTGCGGCTGCTGCGGCGGCTGCTGCATCGTCGGGTATCCTCGGCCCGTCATCGGGCTCGCGCTGGTCGTGGGCGGCTCTCAACTGCTCCATCTCTCGCCTCATGTCCAACATGAATGCTCCCTGATCCCTCAACTGCTGCTGCACTGTCCCGAGGGAGGCGATCGGGGTGGAGTTGATCGCACCCTGGTCCATAATGAAAGTCTGATCGTGCTGAGGACCTCGGGTGCGGTTGTCACTACTGCCGGCCATAGTCTCTGCAAAATCAAAACATCCAAACTCAGGTGCCGATAAATCATCTGTCTGTCTCTCCTCTGGCACTGGTATCTCGGTCTCAGAAGAAGGGGGGTCGAGGGGGAACAGGGTGGAGTCGTACTCGGGTTCGGAGAGCGGGTCTCGGCCCTCGCGAACCAACCTAGATGAGCGGGTAGACGCGCCCGAAAGCGGTGCAGCCAGAGGCTGCCTAAGAGATCGTATACCCATCATCTTGATGTGGCGAGTAATGCGGATGAGATATGGTAACAACTACGATCACAAGCAAACCCCCAATTCACCAACGCAACGCGAGCTGAAGACCGTAAAGGCTCGGTCAATTATCTTATCAATTTTATTTTGGTGATTAGTCAGGATAGCAGAGCGATTACGTGACATGTTGGGATACCCAATATTTTCTCAACCGACTGTCCCGTAGAGAAATAGCCGGTAATCAGTCGAGAAGAATATCGGAGGGCTCTACCTAGTGTTCGGGGTCACTCTCTCGCACAAGCAGACCAGACAATGAGGGGATTGCTCTCCCCAAGACAAATTTTTAGGTGAAGTGTCTTTTAGGGTCGATAGTGTTAGCAGTCCCAATTTTATTATTTCTCTTTTTAGGTATTTTTCAATAAAAGCAAAAAACGCCTTACGAATTTTTCGATTCTCCTGGTTATTAAGTCCAAAATAGGGGAAGAAGACGAAAAAGCCGATGCGCGATGAAATCAATGATGCATGCAGAGTAAGAAATGCGTACCTGACTCCAGCAGTCTACATGCAAGATGATCCGCGTAGAATTGAAAGACAGAAAAGAAACTACCTAAATGGTGCAGGCGGAAAACCGAGTCCCTAAATAGCAATTTCTACTCAAAAGAACAGTCTAGCTGATCACTAGCCTCCGATCCAAAGGGTCCGGTCTCGGTCCACCCCTCCTCCTCCCGACAAATCGGGTTCAGGAGCAGCGCTTGGCAGGGCGGGCTGCGGCACGCATGCTCGAAGGAAGCGAGTCAACTATTTTTATTAATTTTTTATTATAGGTCTAATTACCGCACTATAGGAACATGCAAATATATTAGGGTGTTTGGATCCTATGAATTACGTCACAATCAAACAGAAATTCCTAAGGCTAGGGGCTCGAGAAAACCGCGAGAAACCAAAAAAAGCAGTGAAAATCAAAAGTCGTGTTAAAAGCCGCGAAGAAAACTAAAGGGTCCCCCAAGCACACCGGTGCTTTGCGAAACAGACCCGAGAGTGTCTACGTCCAAGTCTGTTGTCCCTGTATTATTACAATAATTCAAATGGCCTGAAATAAAGTCTAAACTAACAAAACTACGCTCCCACACACTCTTGCCTCCTCGCGCTCTCCTGCGGCTCCGTGCAGAAGGGAGCCGCCTCCGATCACCGCGGTTGCGCCGGCTACCCGAGAGTCGCCGCCTCGGTCCTTGATGATCCGCAAAATCGGCCCTTTAAGAGTGCGTTTTTAGCACCTCAACATGTCGATGCAGTCGAGCTGATTTTGGTCATCAAAAGATCAACTCATTTAAAGATATGCAATAATAAATCAAAATGAGATGATCGTAATTTATATTTTACTTGGCAAGAAACCAAGTTCGAACTCAGGGACACGAGCCTCTCTCGTATTAATCGGATTTGAGTTTGTTTAATTAAGCGAAGAGTTAAAGGCATATAGGTCAAACTCATGCAGAGATAAAACAAGACAATGCATTAAAATAAACGTGCATTTTTTTTATCAATTTTTATAATGCAAATAAATGATCATGCAAAGCGAATTATATGCCCCAAAATCATAGTCACTTGAGCCATAGAAAAAGAATGCGAGTTAAATTGAGTTGGCATTAAGAAGCATTCCACATTTAATAAGCAAATAAGCATGTCAAATAAAGCATTCAGGACACTTAGATAATAGAATAATACACTACTGATCTTAGTGTCAAATCTAAAATTTAAGCATGCCATAATGAAGAGGATGAGAAGAGCTTCAAAATGAAACTGAAATCAACTCGATTGGAGCTATATAGCTCAAGATATGCACGAAAGAAAGCAGGGGCATAAATGCAATAAAAACAAGCAAAGATAACTACAAATAGGTCCCTGGGAAGGACTAAAATGAAAATAAAATAAGTTCGGAGGCCTTCCCTGTAAATTAACCACACGCGCAGGGACTTTTTTGCAAATTGAAGAAATTCAGAGGGCTTCTCTGCAAATTGCCCAAGAGGCACGCGCCAAGCACGCGCCTTCCAGGCTCGGAAGTCAGCTCGGGCTCGGCAGAGGTTCGGTCTAGCTTCGGCTAAGGCTCGGATGGCAGGCTTGGTGAAGCTATGGCTCTGACACGTGGTTGCATCGCGGTCCGTTGGATCTAAAAGATCCAACGGCGAAGGAAGACGTCGACGTGGCTTCATCTTGGCCGTTGGATGGTCGCTGGGGTTGGACCATCCAACGGTCCCTGTGCTGTCTCCTTTGCTAAGGACTGACGGCGATGTTGGAGCTCCGGCGAGGGAGCTCCTCCTCCGCCGCGCTTCCTCGGCTGCTGGCGACCTCCCCGAGGCTCCATTAATTGTCGTCGAAGAAGATCGGAGCTCGAGGAAGGAGTCTGGCGTCTTGGCTCAGGCCATCAGAATGCTGAAGTCTCAGGCGACTGTGACGAAGATAGATCCGGCGAAGCTCCGACCAATGCGAGTTTGAAGACCTGCATTGTTAGTACATAGCCGAAGCAAGAGTGGGTCGCGTGTGTGAATGGAACGGGAGCTCAGTGAGGTGAAGAGAGTGGTGAGCTCGAAGCTCCTCCGCCGTGAGGGCGGAGGAGGTGGGTCGAAGGTGGCTGAGGATAAGAAGAAGGGAAGAGGTGAACGGAGCTATGCGCGGCGAAGGGGGAAGTGTGGCGGAGCTAACTGGGTGATCATCGGAGCGGGAAAGGGACTTAAGCGACCTAGAAAATCTAAGGAAATTAAGGAAAAGAATGCAGAGGAAGGAGAAGAAGCTTACCGGCGATAGGGGCGGAGCGGAGCTTGGGCTGGGCATCAGATGGACGCCCGGGTCTTCGCTGGACATCGGCAGCTAGTCGATGCAGCTCGAGCGGGCCTGGAGGCGCCGCGACATCGCCATGGTCGGCGATGGATCTCACCGGGGGCGACGGTCGTCGTCGCTCAATCCAACCACCTCCCCCTGTCACCGGGAGGTGGCGGAGGGCTGGGCCGTGCCCCGCGTAAAGGTGGATGGCCGTGAACAGTGGGAGGTGCGGAGTATTTGAAGGGGCGAATGTCGGAGATGGTGGGGTTCGACGTGGTTTTTGAGGCGAAAGTGGGGCGAGTGGAGAGGTGTTCGTGGGTCTTGGAGGAGTGCGCGGGGGAGAGGGAAGAGTGGGGAAGACTGTGGGACGGATGGCGCGTGGAGGTGATGACTGGTGAGGGCGAGAAAATGGGAAGGGGGAGCGGGTTGCGCGAGGTGAATCGTGGGAGAGAGAAGAAGCCGGAGGTTGACGAAGATGTACGGCCGTTGGATCTGGAGATCCAACGGTCTGAATTGAGGCGTTAAGAAGCGGCGCGGATTAAATCCGGGGTGAAGTGATCGGAGGGCTGGAGAACGGCCACGTGTCGAGCTGGTGCGTGCGCGCTAGCGGATGGCTTGGATTAGAAGTTGAGGCTAATCGAGTGGTTAGGATCTGAGAGCGGATTGAGCGGCTTGGATGATAGATCTGGGGCGCAATCAAAGGGCGCACAACGCGCCACGTGGCGCAATGAGGATCAGGTGGCTACGAACATCTGTGATGGAAGATAGGGTTGTATCTGATGGTTGCGGATAAGGGGCGGCGTGGAAGGAGCACAGCCGTTGGATCCATGAAGGGATCTAACGGTTGTGGTTGGCGGCGGATAAGACAAAGATGGAGCGGGCCACGTGGCTCACCCAGATTGGGCCACGTGGCCCAATCAGATTATTGCGAAAGTATTTTTGATTTTTGAGGGCTTATTTGGTCGAATTTGAGAAAACTCAAAACATGAAAGTTGTAGATCTTGACGAGATCTACAAGTTTCATGTTGACCAAAACTGGAAAAGAGATCAAACAAGGGCCCGAAATATTTTTTGAAGGTATTTTTAAGTCTAAAAATACCACAAATTTTTGTTTTGCCATTTTTTTGTGGTTTTTAATTTATTTAGGACTTTATTAATTACAGGACACTAAAAGGGTTTTATTGACACTTTTCTTAAGCAAGGGGGTTAAAAATGAGAAATAAAGATGATGAAATCGAGTTTCATCACCCCCCTATACTTAAATTATGCTCGTCCTCGAGCATCAAAAAGAATGACTAAGTTGGATTAACCCCCTTGTGCATGTGAATACAGGATCCGTTCTGATCAAGTCGACTCGGTTTCAGAGATCCAAAATTCTAGAGTTCAACCCAGCCTTAATCAAGAGGCTTCCAATTCCTCTACTTCATTAGACTCTCTCTGATGTACATATAAACTAAAGGATATGATGTTTAGTGTTGACTGCAATTCTGAGAGTAGAGTCACTTCGTCACCCAAAATCTTGGTCCGAGAAAATCTCCTAAGGACCCAATCCTCAACACTAGGGAATAAATCAAATCTTGCATTCAGTCCACCGTCTCTTTAGTTGTCAGACTTTAGAAAATGTAGATGGCAGGCTAGAAATGGAGGGCATGGGATTGTGTCAATTCTTCTCTCCCTCTCATTGGAACAAGGATTCTCTCTAGTGCCTTTTACGCAACACCATTTTTTTGGTGTTGATCAGTGCGTCCGTCAAGAGAAGTTGGAGCCGTCTGCACTTGTTTTCCTGGGAGTACACCAGGGTGTGCCTTTTTTGAGTACCTATTGTACCTTCTACACCCAGACTTGTAGCATTTACGATGCAGAGCCCTTTTTTGGTGCAAGCCCGACTCCTGGTCCTAATAGCGGTGGTCCAAGTGGACACTTTGAAATGGTTGGGAGCGCTCGCCTTTGGTGGAAGCTCTTTTGATAATTGACTTTGTGGAATGAGAGCTTTTCTTTGACATTTCATTGCTTTGTAGTATTTGTGGCTAGCTTCACTGCTTTTACCAAGAGTTGGCGCACACTGATCAACATTTTTTATTTTATCACACCCTGGCACATAGGTAAATATCAAGAGATAGTACAAGAACCAAGTTCTCATACTGGCTAAATATGCTGACACTCAGGTTTCATGTCCCATCCTCGAGCATCATTAGATCAAATCCAAACTCGACTTCCTCATCCCAATCCCTCAGGTGAAAAATCAACTCATCTCATCGAAAACCGCAGTCGTGCATGTGATGTGCTGATCATATTCTTTCTGTCTGAGACTAAGCATGGAATATAGCAAGCAAATCTAGGAACTTAGGGGAATGTGGATGATTAAGTCTAAGACCCTGATGGCTAAGGCTGGTTAACCTAAAATCTCAAAGACTTCAAAAATCTAAGTCTCCTTGACCAATTCAGATCCTGGGTGAAAGTGAAAGTGTAGAGGACTAATCCAACTTCTTCATTCAAAAACAAGATTTGTTTTTAACTTCAAGAGATATTAGAACTTTCTAAGCTCAATTGAGCATCCGCAATTCAGCCAGTATGGATGTAAGTACAGGCTGAAGCCCGTTGCTTGAGGACGGGGCCTTGCGCGATGTCCTCTAAACCATCCAATCTGCTAAGGGCGAACCCTCACTGAACGCGGCTAACTTAATTAGGTTTAGTAGTCACCAATGACTCTTAAAGGATTTTTAGGATTTTCTGATTTTTATGGATTTTAATAAAGTTAAAACACAAGTTAAACTCAGCTTTCCTTGAAAAGAGAAGGCAATTTTTCAAAACCATGTCACTCAAAATAAAAAGTTTTCAAAACATTTTCAAAAATCATTTTCGAAAATATTTTTATAAAAATAGCGTAACATAATATCGAAAAGCCGCGAAATCATTTGAGTTCTCTTAGTCCAACGATTTTTACCTTAGCCAAAAAGTTTTAAATTTTTCAAAATTTTCAGATTATAGCTAAAGTAAATATACGATATATACGGTATACCCCCTATACTTAAACTTTGCTATGTCCTCATAGCACTAGATGTTACAAGTACATAGGTCCATTTAAGTATATAGGAATATACGGGATCTAAGAGGGGCTCCCCCTATACTTAGGTTAGAAATAACCTAAGTATAAAGGCAAGAAAAGAAGAGTAGAGAAAATCACGGGGACTCGGGTCCCCCCTATACTTAGGCTGAGATTGGCCTAAGTATAAAGATGGGAATTGATGTTGGAAGGAACCCAAGGTGAACGAAGAAGAGGGATGGATTTACAAGTGAGCGGTTGAATCTTTGGAGATGAAATGGAGTGACTAAGGTTTTAGGGTTGTGTAGCAAACATGGCTCAATTCAAGCAAGCAAAAACCCTTAGTTTCATGAAACCAACCAAGGTTGGTTGATTATCTTGTCGGTTTTATTGGTGATAAAGCCTTAAATATTTACGCAAAAAATGTGAAATGAAAATCAAGCGTATGCGCGGGTGTTGCTCTCCCAAAACCGAATTTTACTCCATTTTTGTTTGACTTGCAATTAACAGTCCCAATTTTATTTTGAATTATCACTGAATTAAGGCTAGCACATAAATCAGAAAATCATCGTCTACCGTTCATTCCATTTTCCATTAATCCTAGGTGATCGAGCTAGGAAATGAAAGCCGAGAAAAACATGTATTCGATAAAAAAAAACGCGATTTAGGCTAAGCGATAAATCATGCAGGGATTTGACAAAAACACGTGAAAAACTGGGGCCATTTCGAAAACCAAATCCAACATGTATGCAAGTCAAAAAAGCCGCACCTAATCATACATCTATTAGCGGTGATTGATTTTCATTAATTTTAGCTAGGTGATGCGAGATTATGTGCGTATAGAATTTAGTGTGTCCTACCTACGATTAAGCACTTAAAAATATAAAAAATAAAATGAGCTCGGAGAGCCGCGTGCCTATCCTACGTCGACACTCAAGTGGGGACGATCCCCACACAACCACATTCGTTCGATTACACACGCGAGTCTTCGATCGAAGACCGCTGTAAAAGACGAGTTTATTATAAGCAAAAATAAAATGCGACACATTTTTTTTTCTTATCGACTCCAAGCATGCTTCTGCGGCTCCTCGCAGCGGGGAGTATCCTGCTCCTCGCCTCCTTGATCCATCAAGGGCCCTGCCACAAAAACAATAGTTAGATATCAAATAAGGAAGAAAAAATTTTATATGCAAAATATATGATCATTTGACCTATAAAAAGAAACACTAAATTAAACACACAAAAATCCAAAAAATAAAAGAAATGAGCCGTGTCCCCGGCAACGGCGCCATTTGATGATCCGCAAAATCGGCCCTTTAAGAGTGCGTTTTTAGCACCTCAACATGTCGATGCAGTCGAGCCGATTTTGGTCATCAAAAGATCAACTCATTTAAAGATATGCAATAATAAATCAAAATGAGATGATCGTAATTTATATTTTACTTGGCAAGAAACCAAGGTCGAACTCAGGGACACGAGCCTCTCTCGTATTAATCGGATTTGAGTTTGTTTAATTAAGCGAAGAGTTAAAGGCATATAGGTCAAACTCATGCAGAGATAAAACAAGACAATGCATTAAAATAAACGTGCATTTTTTTTTATCAATTTTTATAATGCAAATAAATGATCATGCAAAGCGAATTATATGCCCCAAAATCATAGTCACTTGAGCCATAGAAAAAAAATGCGAGTTAAATTGAGTTGGCATTAAGAAGCATTCCACATTTAATAAGCAAATAAGCATGTCAAATAAAGCATTCAGGACACTTAGATAATAGAATAATACACTACTGATCTTAGTGTCAAATCTAAAATTTAAGCATGCCATAATGAAGAGGATGAGAAGAGCTTCAAAATGAAACTGAAATCAACTCGATTGGAGCTATGTAGCTCAAGATATGCACGAAAGAAAGCAGGGGCATAAATGCAATAAAAACAAGCAAAGATAACTACAAATAGGTCCCTGGGAAGGACTAAAATGAAAATAAAATAAGTTCGGAGGCCTTCCCTGTAAATTAACCACACGCGTAGGGACTTATTTGCAAATTGAAGAAATTCGGAGGGCTTCTCTGCAAATTGCCCAGGAGGCACGCGCCAAGCACGCGCCTTCCAGGCTCGGAAGTCGGCTCGGGCTCGGCAGAGGTTCGGTCTAGCTTCGGCTAAGGCTCGGATGGCAGGCTCGGTGAAGCTATGGCTCTGACACGTGGCTGCATCGCGGTCCGTTGGATCTAAAAGATCCAACGGCGAAGGAAGACGTCGACGTGGCTTCATCTTGGCCGTTGGATGGTCGCTGGGGTTGGACCATCCAACGGTCCCTGTGCTGTCTCCTTTGCTAAGGACTGGCGGCGATGTTGGAGCTCCGGCGAGGGAGCTCCTCCTCCGCCGCGCTTCCTCGGCTGCTGGCAACCTCCCCGAGGCTCCATTAATTGTCGTCGAAGAAGATCGGAGCTCGAGGAAGGAGTCTGGCGTCTTGGCTCAGGCCATCAGAATGCTGAAGTCTCAGGCAACTGTGACGAAGATAGATCCGGCGAAGCTCCGACCAATGCGAGTTTGAAGACCTGCATTGTTTGTACATAGCCGAAGCAAGAGTGGGTCGCGTGTGTGAATGGAACGGGAGCTCA